>JAQIUQ010000255.1:0-435000 GCA_030378365.1 Hybognathus amarus | reverse complement strand
CCATGCTGGAAACAAGCGTGAATATGGTATAAATATGAAAAACTAATAGATATCACACAATTCCCCAATTGATTAATCACAGGATATTAAGACAATTGTTTTATATGACAAGTTTTATGAAGTATATTTATTGAGCAGACATTTGCATACATTTTCAGAGCAGAATATCTACATTGGATAAAGGCAGGTTCACAGTTCTTTTCACTTTTGTTCAGATATTAGACTTAAAAAAAAAAGATCCAAAATCTGAAAAAAACCTTAATTACATTAATCAGAAAATACTGTCAACAGCCAGGAAAACAGGGTCACCATATTTTTAGGAATAAAATGTAATGAAATTCAGGCGAATGATATATGAACAAACAAGTGTTAATTATGTCAGATTTTCTTTAGTTTTGTCTTCTGTCCTGTGTCAAATGCACTTTTTAGCTTCTATCATATTTCATATTTTATCATATTTCATATTTTTTTATCATAACCCTGTTTGTGTTTAGTCGAGTTTTAGTTCAAATAAATGTCTGGGCGTTTTAGTCAATTAAATCTTTGTCACATACATTTTGTAACTTTTTCGTCTATGATTTACATGTTGATATGGTCACTGTTCTCATTTAATGACGTTGATGTCTCGTCTTAGTCATTAGTCTTTGCCGTGCGTTTTCGTCAACGATTTCATGAACAAAAATGAACACTGGAGCAAATACCATGATTTCTGTCTCAGTTCAGGAGATAAAACTCATTACGAGAAAACTGCCTTTAATATATGTATTATAATTGAAATCTACAGATGCATAATTAAACAAACACTTTAATAAAGAAGACATGTTACAGAAGTGAAATAGCTTCACATCTTGCCTTAAAATTTGGTAATCCAATTTTAGCATGTTAGCATTTTTAGCATTTTCTTTCTTCTGTTTTACAGCTTCTTCCAATGCCTGATTCTCTTCCCATCTCACCGGATGAATGGCGAACACGCAGACGTTTACAAGCTACGCATCCGAAGTCCGAGGAAACCTGGAGTGGGCTCCTCCCAGACCTCAGATCATCTTCAACATTCACCCTCCTCCAAAGTAAGACCATCACCATTCAGCTTCATTCCCTCTATCATATGTAGGGCTGAAACGATTGGTCGACATTGTCGACAATGCATAGCTGTCAACATTGAACATTGAAAATAAGGGAGATTTCCCAGAATCCATCCCCAAAATAAGTTTTTTTTTTTACACGATTCTTACCCAAAAAATAAAGCACTAATCATTAAAAGGCTAAAGAGTTTATAACTAGACGAGAGAAGAGACGAGACGATAGTTTATAACAAGATATATATATATCTCATAGAGAATGTTTAAATCTCTAATATCAGCTTATGAGGGAAACGGAGGGGGAGTTAGTGGTGCTTCGGAGGCTGAGTGCTGGAGATGATTGGGTGAGGTCTGAGCAGCTTTACCAATCAGAGCGTGGCTGACACCGAGTAAAGCTTTTATACTCAATGCGTCTGCACGAGCGGGAAAAATGACAAGTTGGGTACGCAAGACCTCATTTCGCTTGGCTGTGCACAGCTTTTTTTGTAACCGTGCGCATGCGCCGCATCCGAAGGATGAACGACTTTAAGCCGAATCTGTCCAAGCTTGTACGTCTCACACAGTCAGAGCGTTAAAAATACGGGATATTTTACGGGAAAATACTAGAAAGGGAATCCCGCGATCGTGGACGGAATTGCGAATTGGCCGAATTAATGCGAATCTAGTGTTAACACGGAATTTCGTGGAATTTTACATATTTGGTTTGAAATTCTGTTTTTGTGTGGGAGAAGAACGTATGTCTGGTGAAAATGCAGACCGGGGGAAGCAAATGTATGGGCGACACAAACCCCCCCCAACTCAGTCATTTCAGCTCCAATGACGAAATCAAAACAATGAAAGCATGGCGAAGCGGCTCTCACTTGTCATCGGCAAAAAGTTAAGAAACTCGACGCTATAAGCCGTCAGTGCCGAGCAGAGCAGTTCGCACGCGACTTATGCAGTGTTTCCCACACATAGGCTAATTCACCGCCACATACTGCGTTTAATTTTTTAACACTATTTAAAACATGCAGCGTATTCTTTCAGTTGTATTTATTTTTAATAGATTTTAATCATTAACTTAAAAGCACACTCTTTTTACGTAAACTAAACTAACAGTCAAGGGTAAAAAAAACGAATTCCCAAAAATTAAAACGGAAAAAACGGAATTTGGTAAAAAATACAACGGATTTCATAGGGCCCTAGAAACCCGAGAAAGCGGAGGTTGGCAGCTCATGCAACAATGTCAACAATAAGAAATTGTTGACAAAATATCTTTGTTGTCGAAGCATTCGCTTGATCTCACGTGACCTAATGTAAGGGCGTGCAATATCACAATTTGACCGCTTCGACTGCTGTATGGCGCTAGAGTGTAATGCAGCCCTTTAAAAATGCTATTGCTTTAAAAGAACAATAGAAGAAAATGCTATTGCGTTTTCTGTTTTAGTTCTATGAAAGCAAGTACGCCAATTAAACAATGCTTACCGGTACGTTCTCACCACCGCGGTGAGAGCGGCAAAATTCGCTCTTGCCGCTCTGTCAACGACACCGTGGAAAGATTCATCGGACGGCTCTGATGCTCTGACGTAGATTAAATGCGTGAACGTTTTTTTGAAAACGGTATTTAAAGGGGCCACAAAGCAAACAAGCATGTCGATCGTTATTTTTGCAGAAAATTCGATCAGATGGAAATAACTTTAAAATTATAGTGACATGTTTGCTAACAAAGATAAACAAATTAAAAGCCATATGTGTGTGGTGTGGCTTTTGTGTTCATGGTTAAGTGCTATTATAATTTGCATTCCCACTGAAAGTGTTCTAGCACGAAAATATTGCCTATAAATAATGTTAACGCGCCCTCTTATCAAATTCAAATGATCAACCTCCTCTATTTTGCTTGGGAACTTATGTGGCCGGAGCCAAAGTTTACAGACTCGTTCGCTGAACCGTGTCATTGCTCATTCCCCATAAAGTTGAACTGATTTCAATTCCTCACCGCTCTCACCGTCCAAGGCGTGCCGCACCGCCCTCGCCGGAGCTCGCCGCTGGCTTCATTAAAATGAATTACTTCGGGCCACTCTGACGCTCTCGCTAGCGGTGGTGTGAAAGCACAGTTAGAGAGCATTTGTATGTGATTTGAGTTGGGCTGAAGTGCTGAAAACGTAAAGAGACTTAAACCTGTTTTTTGGCTCAAAGTTCATTAAAAAGCTATTTCAAAAGCTGAATTGATTTTTATTTTATATTATAGTAAAAATATGTACCAACTCAATGTTTTAACTAACTGAAAAATCAGAATAATCGACTTCCAAGCTTACCCAGCATTCGGGGAATAATCGGCGAGTAGTCGATTAATCGCTCTAATAATTGTTAAGATGAATCGATTATCAAAAGAATCGTTTGTTGCAGCCCTAATCACATGACTGTGTCTGTTGCATCTTTCCATTGATCCATCAGGAGGAAAGTGGTGGTGGCGAAGCAGAAACTACCCGCTGCGCTGGCTGTGGCATTCGGCATCAAACCAGGTACAGCGCACATGCCCAGACACCAATAACCTGCTGTACTTGAGCATGTGGGCTGACTTGAGTGCTTTCTCTCCGTAACAGACTATATAAAGAGGCTGAGGTACTGTGAGTACCTGGGCCGGTACTTTTGCCAGTGCTGTCACGAGAACGCACAGGCCGTGGTGCCAGGGAAAGGTCCTCAGGAAGTGGGACTTCAGTAAAAGCTACGTCAGCAACTTTTCCCGAGACTTGCTGGCCAAGATCTCAGGACCGACCCTTTCAACCCGAAAACGGAGTACATCCGCAACAGCTGGCCTTTACGAGAAGGTCAGAAGCCCCCTGGGAGACAAGTGCCGCGTTCTGCGTCACATGCACATGATTGGCTCTTTGTTACAGCGTAATCACATGTGATATTTATAAACTTTTCGTTTGTGATTTGTATTTGTGCCCGTTCTATTGCAGGCATTGAGGAGCAGTTAAATCGCACATGTGAAGAATCTCTTAAAGTCAGTGCCGTCTGGCGAAGAGAGTAAGTGTTTTCACTGCATGTATTTTTTAGTGTGAAACACAAAACACTGCGTAACCAAGCCTCTCTGTTGACAGTGTTCTGTTGGAGAGACAGTTGGACACGTTCCCTGGACATCTGACCGAAGACTTCCACCTGTCTCTCCCTTGCAGACGACCTCAGCGCTGTCCGTCAGCGGCTGTCTGAGCCCCGAGAGCTCGTGGGATCTGCTCCGCCTCAGGCTCCTGCCCAGTGTCACAGACTGCATGGTGAGAACACACTTTCTGACAGTCTCTCTAGGCGTCTGAATTGCCATCTCATGCTCTTAGATCTGTTATCTGTCTCTCGCGTGAGTTTTCCCACAGCTCTCGCCAGGCCCAAGGGCTTCATCTGCGAGTTCTGTGGAAATGACAGAGACATGCATCTTCCCCACGAGCTCAGACAAGTGCCTGCGTTGTGATGGTGAGCATTTATTTAGGCTGTCAACGATTAATCGATCGAATAAAAAGTTTTGTTTACATAATATTTGGGTGCACTGTGTATAATTATTTTATATATATATATATATATATATATATATATATATATATATGTGTGTGTGTGTGTGTGTGTGTGTGTGTGTGTGTGTGTGTGTGTGTGTGTGTGTGTGTGTGTGTCTATATATAATATATATGTATGTATGTATGTGTATGTGTGTGTGTGTGTTTTTAATTGTATTCTTTTTTCATTAATATATGCATTTATTTATTAAATATTACACATTAATTTATATTTATTCATCTATGCAATTTTTGTTCTGCATTATGTATTTAAATGTGCATTTTTTATTTAATTTTATTTAGATATTTTAATTTATGCATGTGCACATATTTATATTTATGCATTTATTAATAAAATCATATTTATTCATTTATGCATGTAATTTATTTATGCATTATGCATTTATTTGTTCAATATTTATTAATTGATGAATGGTTTTATTTACACATTTACATGCATTTATTTATAAATACATTTCATATTTATTCGTTTTATTTATACATTTTATATCATGTACACAATTTTATTTGTGCATTTTTACATTTACATTGCATTGCATTTACATTGCATTGTGCATTAATGAATACATTTCTATTGAATGCATACATGGTTTATATATTAATGTATGCATTAAATTAATTGCATGTGCATGTTTTTTATTCATGCATTATTTATACAATTTCCCTTGTGCTTTTTTTTATTTATGTTGAGTTTATTTGTTCAGTTTAATTTATTTATTTATGCATGTATGTGTCTATTTCTTTATGCATTTCTTTCTATGCATGCATTTATTTATGTATCTATACTTTTGTTTTATTTATGCATTTTTTTAAAGTAGGCTAAAATGTTTTCTTAGGGTTGTTTGTTCGTCTTCCTATCTTGCACTCGACACGGCAATTAAAAGTGTTTTGGAACTAATGTGTTGTTTTGGCTTTGCCATGGTTGGTGTGCCATGATTGTCGTGCGTGCTATCACAAGACCTGCTTTAAGGCTGGGAAGGAGTGTCCTCGCTGCCTAGACTTGCCGAAAGGAGAGACCGAATGGCCCGCAAGAACATGGAGGAGCAGGAGGACGGAGACGAGGGTGAGGCGAGAGTGGGACTTAGCACATGACAGCACCAGTGTAATGTAGAGACTGATATTCAGAGACACCCTTCTTGATTCCCGTTCCAAATGAGCTGCTACTAAAAGTCCTGCTGACCCCAGCGTTATTGATAAGTAAAGCTACAAAGAGTTTATGTGCAAATAATGTTTGCCTTCGGACAGAAAACTACTGCTTTTTACGGTTTGCCATGTTTGTGTTTGCTTCTGTTGCCTCCGCCTTTTAATCACATTCGTTTTAAACCACAGGGTGTCAGAGTCCATAAAAGTCGTAAACTTTTTTGTGTGTGTGTGTCCGCGTCTTTGTTGGTTATATTTATTCATGTCTCCTGTGGCGTGCCTCATCAATGGCCGTTCGTTTGTAACGACGAGACGGAGAAGGGCAGCTGAACTCCAGCGAGTCTCGCACAACCTTTGTTTTCTCGGTGTCAGGTTCAAACTTACTGTGTTGAAGATCAAGCTAAGACAACAGGCCTCATGCGTGAAATGAGTTTGTGTTAGCGGAAACATTCATTTGAATACAACAACGGACTCAAATAAAAGCGAAACAGTTTGCGTGTAAATCGAATTGAAACGCAAATTGTTGGCGACTTTTATACAAGAATGAGAAAGAATTTTGCACAAGAACAGCAATTTTTTGTTCGGAAAATCCGTTCTTCATAAATTTGAATGTTGCGCACATTTTAGTCAGAAACCATTCTTGCGGAGAGTTGTTTTGGTTTCGCGAAATATTTTAGCCACTTTTCCACTTTTCTTGCTTACATTTTTATTTTTTGGTTCTGTTTTGCTCTTCTCGTTTTAATCCCTTTTATAAACAATTTACGCTAGTTATAAAATCACTTACTCTATTGACCGTTTTTAGTTTTGCGAGTGATTTAGACCGAATTTTTTTCTTTTCTCCTCACTCACAAATCCATTCCTGAAACTTGTTTTTGGTTTTCCCCCAAATATTTTCGCCGAAAATTTCTTCTGCTACGTATATGTTAAGTCTGTCTTGCGCAATTTTTACAATGAATGTATATACATTTTTCTGCTTGGTAGAGAAATTGCTCTGTAACTAGAGAACCTATTCTTCAAAAATGATTGGTTTTATGAGCGATATCTCCGAAGTTTCTTGTTCTCTTGTAAAACTGGATGCGCAAACTGTGCAAAATGCTTTTACCAACCTTATAAACTGAAATTTCTTCAGCTCATTTCACAAATGAGGTTGAATAATGGTCTTTATTTGTTCATTTAAAGGCCTTTTGCTTTAACACGTTGCACCTACCAAAAATGGCACTTTGTTCGTATTGATTTCCTGTCCTGTGTTAAACAACTCTTGTCTTGTTGGATCTTTAATTTGCACTAGTTTGATTGATGTTTGTTTGAACAAGAAGTGTATTGACGTTTGAACTGGAACATCATTCCAACATCTCGCATTCAGTCCAAAATCTGGAACGGTCTTAAAGCGTGGTTGTCCAGTGAAGCTGCTCATGCAAAAAGACAATTGTACCAAAGTGTTATTTGATTAAAAGAGTTTATTGCATTGGTAAGTCATATTATAATTCACTATATCATTAGTTCGAGCAGTTAATGAAGTAACTAAAAGAAAACATATTCCTTAAAGACCCTATTTGCGTATATCTGAAGCAATAACAACCATGTGCTACTTTGCCACAAGCATTACATAACTTGAATGCACTGACCTTACATTTATGAGATTGAAAGAATGAACAAACTTGCTTTTGTATGGTTGCTTATAAGCTATAATATTACGTTTATAACTTTTGCATTTGATCCTGCTGATGATGTCTCCATTTGAGCTTACTCTTGTAAAATGACTGAATTGCCTTTTTTATTCAGGGGCTTTTGATGCACTATTTGAAAAATGTACATATATAATTTCTTATTGTTATAAATGTTAATGACAATTAAAGATGTTTAGACTGTTTTTGTTTCTGTTGCTATGTGATCACATGCTCTAAGGGAAAACAAAGATGTATATACATAAATGTAGATTTTTTTTCTATTGCTTCATCCAGATGCACCACATGCATATGATTACAAGTGCATAACCTGTGATTATCAGCAGGTAAATGCGGAAGAGAAGGAAGTCCAGGATGTATCCCACGTGGCACCACTGGTTCTGTAGATGGTCTTCCTTTCGGAGAATGGTCAAATAAGAGTTCATCTCACTAAGGTCCTTGCTGATCTGTCTGAGTTCAGGCACATCCAGTGTCATGCTTCCAGAGGCTAGGGGACACAAAAGCAAACATTTAACACCTGGAAGTTGGTTTGCTCTACATTGGCTGCTTCAATCCACCTCTTTTTATGCAACTTTTGGGATTTTACATGTAGAAACACTGGATGGAGACGCTAATGTGACTTTGCCTCAACAGAGCATTGATCGGATCTCCTGGACTAACCAGCAGACTGATTTCATCGCACAGCATCTCAAATGTTGGCTTGGTCGTTCTGAAATGCTGATGATCTCATGATGATGATGACCTCTCAGAGCCGTTTCACGCGTTTGTGTTCCCAAACACCAACGCCTGCGCCCGACAGTTTTTATTGCGATTTCATTTACGTGCTCTTAGAGTGTGTTCACACTTGGCATGTTTGGTTGGATTAGCTCTTCAGCTGGTCAAAATGCCACCATCAGTGGCAGACAGAGTACACTGCTTTATTACTTGAGTAAAAGTACAGAGACCCCTTGCTAAATTTTATTCACGTAAAAGTAAGTTCGGTGGCTCAGTGGTTTGTGCAGGTTGTCTACAAACCGGAAGGTCGGTGGTTCAATCCCTGGTTCCACCTGACCAAGTGTCGAGGTGTCCATGGGCAAGAGCACCTAACCCCAGCTGCTCCCGACGAGCTGGATGGCGCCTTGCATTGGCTGACACTGCCGTCGGAGTATGAGTGAGTTTTTAAAGGGTGATGAACTGAGAAATCAAATTTTCCTTGAGCTTTTGACATCTAAGAGGTCAACATATTATAAGAATATCCTGTAAGTTTCAGAACTGAAGACGACCTTGTTAGTTCAATAAAAGCTTTTATTGACACCAGCCTCAACAAACGCTTTGTTTTTGAAAGCGTGGTAAGTATGACGTCAAAGACGAAGAAACCCCACCCGCGCATCAACGCCTACTTCAACACGGCCGGTTTAGCCCCGCCCACCGATTCACGCATTCATGCATAGGTAAACAAAAGCATACCTTGTGATGACACACCAGATCGAGCTACCAGCAATAAACATTCTGTTGACAAAATGTGTGCCGTGCCTGGCTGTGGAAGAAGACCGTCGCTGCATAAGCTTCCAATGGATTCCAATATTAGGAATGCCTGGTTAAAGTTAGTTTTTAATGACGTTCCTGCAGATGAGTGTAAAACATTTATCCGTATGTTCGCTTCATTTCACCGAGGATTGTTTTGTCAACAATTCAAGACTGGATTTGCAGACCGATTAAGAGAAAAGAACGGTGATGTGCCGTCTATATTGGATCTGACCGGAATTGTGCAACACACGGACTGTATGGGCGAATCGCCATTTGACAACATTGGACGTTTTCCCCACGTGCACCGAGTCACTGATGGGTGAGTTAAACTCATTATAATATAAGAGGGAGAAATGAAGACGACACAGATATAAATTTTGTGTATGACCTAGAAGTATTGTATTCAGCGATCGGCGGTTAAAGTTAATCTGTACGGAACATCATTGTTGTACGGAACATGATTAGTCTACGTTACATTCTATATTGGACCCAACAGGAGTGGTGCAACGCACTTTTGCGCACAACTTTGGATGGAAGCATAGATAGTGAAATTTTGCTGGGGCGTCTCACCATTAGTGGCTGTCTGTCGACTGGGCGTTGGTTTGGCGGATTGGTTCTCTTCTAGTTTGGCTAAAGGGTCCTCAGGGAAACTGTAGCAAATAAGCCGAGCAATGAAGTGCATCACCAGCACCTGCACCCAGTGTGGCACCTCCCTGTACCTCATTGAATTATGGTGGAGAACGCAGGTAATGAGGACCGTCTCCAGTAGACTTATGACCATGAATGCCAAACACACGGAGAATATAGATACCTAAAGAGGTGAAACCAAATTTTAGAGACTGATAAGTGTTCACGTTATAACACTTAAGTAGATTCTTGATTCTAATTGGTTAACACTCATTCCAAGCGCTCTGGAATATATTAACATTGCTAATGCTAATCGTTTACTTTCAAAATGGAAGTCTGAAAAACTTTCTACATTCAATGATGCTGGGATTATGTTGCTTGTTACACTCCTTGAGATTTAAATATACCCATGAAAATAGTCTTTGCATGGCTACAAAGTAATCCAGGTTTATTGAGCCTACTTTACTCTGCAAGGTGTAATCGACCAATGTTCGTCATTTGACATTCACACATTGCCTCACAAAGGTGTGTTTTGGCTACTTGACCTATTAAAGGTGTTCCATTAGCAGTGCTGGGAAGCAGGTCGTTCATAATGAGAAGAAACACCGTATAGCCCAGAATGAGGGTCATTTTGAAGGAGGATCGATCCACGCTGTGCGGCGGCAAGTAGAAGGACAGGATGTCAATGATCATGAGGAAGGAGCTGGGGATGATCAGGTTCACCACGTACAGAATCGGCCGTCGCTTTATCACCACCTGCAGGACAGAAACAGTAAAGGTCCGTTAATGAATGATGACTATATTAGTGTCCACACCTACGCACATGTATTATAAACGCGCTTTGCTCGCCTTGCTCTGTTCTCTGATGAGCGTTCGTGACTCTTCTGTTTAAACTCATTTATCAAAATGAACACCTTTTTTTCGAGTCATTTGGCTGATTCAACGAACGAAATGAACGAAATGACTCGAAAAAGATTTGTTCATTTTGATAAACGAGTTCGAACAGGAGAGTCACGAACGCTCATCACAGAGATATGCAACCATTTGAGCTTATAAAACTTAAAAGTTTTTTTAAATTGAGTGATCGTTTCGCTTGATAAGACTCCAGTCAAGATACTAGTCATCGTCTGGTGTCGTTTAAAGCCCTTTGAAGCTGCACTGAAACTCTCATTTGGACCTTGAACAATTTGGTGCCCAGTAAAGTCCATTATATGGAGACAATCCTGGAATGTTTTCATCAAAAACCTTAATTCCTTTTCGAACTGAAGAAGAAAGACATGGACATCTTGGATGACATGGGGGTGAGTTTTTTAAAAGTGAACTACTTTTTTAAAAGTGAACTACTCTTTAGAGCCTTGTAGTGCAAATAGTGTTACCATTTACTACACTTTGTTATTCTGGTTATTTACCTATAGCAGATAATGAATCGAAAGACTCACACCAAAAAAAAATATCTCACTTCTATGCTGTAATATAAGAAGGATAATTTGGCAAATATCATTTGGTTGTAAAAATGTACTGGAGAAATAGAGTACCATGCTTTTCTAAACATAGCCATTTATACCGCTGCTTTTGTCCCTTTCTTACCCAGAAAGTGATGATGTCCCATTCGTCTATTCCAAACTTCAAAATGTCAGAGTCACCAAGTATAACCACCAGCTCCCATTCTCCACTGGCCTGCAGATATCGCTGTGAGTTTAAGGTCATCTCCAAAAAGGACAGCGGCGACTGACACCGCACATCCTTTACTGAAGGGGTTACAGGTATTACAGGTATTAGAATCACAGTTAAAGACACATTCAGAAACCCTGCTTTGCCAAATCAGCTAAATTAGTTGTTGAATTGTAATAATGTGTACAGTGTATGTGTCAACATGAAATCAGTTTATATATTTGCCATATTTATTAATTTACTTCAAAATGTATAATTAATGCATACTATGCTATTCATGCATACATTGACTTGAATACACAGCTTCTATGAGCGTGTTTTAATTGCTGGTACTCAGAATTGCAGGTTTATATCTCACTGTTCTGAGAAAAAAAGTCAAAATTGCGATATAAACACACAATTGTGAGTAATATTTAACAAATCAAAAATTTAACAGATACAAACTGTGAGATATAAACACTACTATTGTTAGTTATAAAGTTAGAATTGTGAGATAAATAACTCACAATTCTGAGTTATAGTAAGAATTGAGAGAACTAAACACAACTGTGAGATATTTAGTCATAATATCATAATATTTAGTAATATTTAGATATTTAGTATTTAGTTGGGATATATAAAGTCACAATTGTGAGTTATTTCGTCTGAATTGTGAGATATAAACTCACAACTTATATTTAAACTGTTCGAAACATTTTCTTATCGCCAAATGCAATATTAGCCTACACACGTGAAAGTCCACAGAAACTAAGACAGGTTACGTGGACCTTCACAGGCCTTAGAAAACACTGAAAAGGAAATGCCTCTAAGGCAAATATGCGCTGAGATGGCAGGAAAGGTGGAGAGCAATGGAAGCGGTGACGTTACTGGTATGCATGTAGGAGCCGAAGGTGAAAGAGCAGTTCTGTACGTCAAAAGGGAAGCTGAAGATCTCAAGGTTACAGGCGCTGACCAGCCTCAGCATCCTGTCATAGCGGATGTGGCCCGTGTGGTTCACATACACATAAGGACAGGCCTGAGATACATCGTCATCCACACTAAACACCAGAAAAGAGAGAGGACAAATATTAATTTGAATTGCAATTATTTTATTATTCACTTGTAGCCTATATTATTATCTTCTGCTTAGGCTTCCATTACAATTTACAGAATTGGCCTATAAATACAAGATGAGCACTGTAAAAACTATTACAGATAATATTCATACTATCAAATCTTCTGAGGTCGTTGGATCAACTGAGACTGCAAAATGGTGCCGAGTTTCATTTGTATGAAAAGAGAGAGATTTTAAAAAAGTTTATAGTTTCTCTTACGAGAGGTTCTCTCGTACTGCATAATAGCTTCATGCAGATAGGCAAGATGGCATTAGCGTGCCTATTGGCTGTACTGTGGCAACTGCAGAGGCCTATCGAGGAGCCCTTTGGTCCAATGGGGGTGCTCCACGCCCACTGCGTCACACTCCTGCCGAAGCACTTTTTCTGATTTCTGATAGTATCTCGTGGCTTCATCATAGTATCTGGTGTAGTGTCACAAGATAGTAACTCGTGGCCTCAAGATAGTAATCTTGAATATCTGTAGTATCTCAAGATAGTATCTTGTGGCCTCAAGATAGTA
This sequence comes from Hybognathus amarus, assembly GCA_030378365.1. Taxonomy (NCBI): domain Eukaryota; kingdom Metazoa; phylum Chordata; class Actinopteri; order Cypriniformes; family Leuciscidae; genus Hybognathus; species Hybognathus amarus. The sequence continues at coordinate 422,133 of JAQIUQ010000255.1, read as the reverse complement.
TCTCGTGGCTTCAAGATAGTATCTTGTGGCTTTAAGATAGTAACTCATGGCCCCAAGATAGTAACTCATGGCCTCAAATAGTTAACTATGACCTCGAGATAGTATCTCGATGTCATATCTCTAGATAGTATCTCGTGGCTTCAAGATAGTAACTTGTGACCTAGAGATAGTACTCGTGTAGTATGGTATTCTAGTCATATCTGGTAGCCTCAAGATCAGTATCTCATGGCCTGATGATAGTATCTGTAGTATTGTATCTCTAGATAGTATCTCATGGCCTTATGGATTATCTGTGCGATGGCTTCAAGATAGTAACTCATGGCCCCAAGATAGTAACTTGTGACCTCAAGATAGTATCTCGTGTAGTATCTCTCAGATCAGTATCTTGTGGCCTCATATTATCTCGTGGCTTCGAGATAGTATCTCGTGGCCTCATGATAGTATCTCGTATGGTATCTCAAGATAGTAACTCATGGCCTCATGGTAGTATCTCGTGTGGTCTCTCAAGACAGTAACTCATGGCCTTAAGATAGTATCTCGTGGCCTCATGATAGTATCTAAATGTGGTCTCTCAAGACAGTAACTCATGGCCTCAAGATAGTATCTCGTGGCCTTATGATAGTATCTTGTGTGGTATCTCAAGATAGTAACTCATGGCCTCATGGTAGTATCTTGTGTGGTCTCTCAAGATAGTAACTCATGGCCTCAAGATAGTATCTCGTGGCCTCATGATAGTATCTCGTGTGGTATCTCAAGATAGTAACTCATGGCCTTATGATAGTATCTCATGTGGTCTTCAAGATAGTATCTCGTGTGGTATCTCAAGATAGTATCTTGTGGCCTCAAGATAGTATCTTTTGGCCTCATGATAGTATCTTGTGTGGTACTGCTCAAGATAGTATCTCATGTAGGTATCTCAAGATAGTATCTTGTGGCCTCAAGATAGTATGCTCGTGTAGTATCTCAAGATCAGTAACTCGTGGCCTCAAAATAGTAACTTGTAACCTCAAGATAGTATCTCAGTGAGCCTCTATGAGTAGTATCTCGTGGCCTCATGATAGTATTCGTGGCCTCAAGATAGTATCTCATGGCGTCATGATAGTATCTAAGTGTATATCTTCAGAGATAGTATCTTGTGGCCTCAAGATAGTATCTTGTGTAGAATCTCAAGAGATACTATCTTGAGGCCACAAGATAGTTACTCGTTGATTTTTTTGACAAAGTTTGTTTAGGGGCTTCGAATGAGGTGAGTGAATGATGCAGAATCTTCAGTTTGAAGTGAACTAATCCTTTAAATGCTTAAAGGTGCCCTTTAATGTGAAATTGAATTTAAGTTGGCATAGTTAAATAACAAGAGTTCAGTACATGGACATGACATACAGTGAGTCTCAAACACCATTGTTTTCTCCTTCTTACTTAAATCTCGTTTTTGAAAAACACCCCTGAAAAACAGGCGAATCTCCACATAATACCGACTGTTACGCAACAGTCGGGATCATTAATATGTATGACTCAAAATGTTCACCCGACAACTGTTTTCTCAACTTGCCAAGAGCTAGCCTCGGATCAGAGCTGATGTGTTATTGTTGTTCAAGTTCAGACAGGTAATGTTAATCTTTCACTCAAAATCATTCAGTACTGTTTATGCATCAGTAAGTCAAGCCAGGACTTCACATCGTTTCTTTTAGTAGGATGAAAAAATAATAATAATTGTGAATAAATTATATACAGAAAGCGATCAATATCTTTCCACACCGTGCAAGTTTATCTGGACACTTGCCAAACTTGTTATGAATTTAATGATGCACGTTACACTGCACAACGAAGCTCTACTGTATTTACATGATCGTGTCTGCATTAGTGAAAGCAGAGAAGGCAGAAAATGCGTTGCAATGATAAGATCTTCATCCTCGCGATCGACAGACTCCTCTGCTTGCTCAATGTCTCATCCTAGCAACATTTTATGTGATTGGAATAGATCAAAAACATCTCACGATTTGTTAATCTCGATAGCTGTAAGAGTAAAAACCTATAATAGCTGTAATAAAATTATTTTAGAGAGTTTCACATGCAATACATAGCTATTTCATATGCAAGCATGTCAGCCAATCACAGCAGAGGCCGGTTACATACAGCAGACACGCCCCTTCAAACAGAGTGTTCAGATCAGGGGCTAAAATCAGGCTAGTAAAAATGCCTTTTATTTCTAAATTATGACTATTTTTGATCTAAAAAACATACTAACGTAATAAGGGCAACCCAGGAAACATTATAAAATAATTAAAAAAACCATTATAGGGCACCTTTAAGTTCTACAAGCAGGAAGGATTCTGATTGGCCATCACTGTTTTTATCATTGATCAGCTGGAAAAATCCTTCTAAACTTGATTTAATGATTCAATGTTGTTTGTCTGTGCCGTATTAGTTATAGTTGTTTTGTGGACTCAGTTATTCTCAGTTAGAATAATTATTAATATTATTATTTATTGTTATCGTTCTTTGTGTGAATGGGCCTTTACCCAGATGAACGATATGCCAGCAAACAAAAAAATATGTTCGAAGAACACTTTGCTAATGCTCCTATTAAGTTGTGAAAACGTTATATCTAAATGTTCTATCAACACTCAAAAAGTTTTTTCTTGGTTATACAAACGTTAGGAAACATTCCATCTTCTCATTTTGCAAACACTATTAGAACATTAATGACTTTTGAATGCACGTTTGAAGGCACTTACAACTCATACACGATAATGTCAGGAGTCCCAGAGATCTTTGACAGGAAGAGAGATCTTCGTAATGCCATCACAGGGTTCTGGATCCCAAATGAGGAACTCATGGAACCAGTACTAAAACCAAACATGATTAAATGACAGGATTGTGTAATATTCAGGTGATTATTCAAACATCTCTTAGTGTTTATGCACCAAACTCACCAGCCTGAGCCAGAGAGAATGTGGTAAGAATTTGTGCTTTTTCATTCTGCAAAACAGAACAAGGCATCAAAAAAGTTCAGGCACGAGAAGATAATTCACACAACCAGACACACATAGCCAGCCAGTCCCGTATTAGACTCACAACTCCCAAGATAGCGTAGAGAGTGAAGGAGATGTTGGTGATAGTGGGGGTGCTGAGGTTGACTGAAGGTCTGAAGGACTTCTTGTCAATGACTTCCTGTATAGATTCATACGTGGTCCACTTTGTCCTTCTTCACACCGAAGCATATTCACCAGACACTGCAACACTTAATCACACAATCAACCAGGAAAACTTAACTTAGTCTAACTTCAACTGATGGCCATTTTCGCATTTATCAGCACTTTTTACTTGAGGTCAGATGCAAATACTGTACTGAGTATTTTGTAAACATTTGGCATAGAAACAATTTTCACTCAGAGCTTAATTTCACAATGAATTGAAATTTTAAAAGAGAAAAACTGAATTCTCCACTTCTTATGCCACTTTTAAGGCAATTGCTTTCCAACTTTTCGAAGTGTATATTTAATCTTGTTTGATCATCCCTAATGGATATTTTTAGCATATTTAAATTTCAACGGTAAATGAAAGTATTTTCATTTTAGTCCATGTTATCTAATCTTATCTTGTATAGAAAGCAAAATAAATTCACAATGACAGCAGAATTAAGACGCTATATAGAAGTTGTAGTAATTACTGTACAAAACCCTTTGTGTGAACCAATTATAATTTTATGAATTAACAGTAAAACAAAAACAAAATTTCACACATCTTCTAAAAGTCAGCAAAACCAATTGCTTTTAAAATATTTGTTCACTGTAAAAATATTTTCATGATTTGTAATTTTTCTTTTTGTCAAATCAACTTGAATAATTTATGTAGTTCAGATAACATAATATGTAATAATTTGAGTTTATGAACTTTAACATTTTAAGGCAACCAAGTTACTTAATTTTTTAAGTTAAACCAACAATATTTTTTTACAGTGTTCATTTATTATTATTTTTTTTAAAAGACAATTGTTTTTGAATAAAAAGTAATGCTGGGTCAATATCAAGATATTTTATTAGTGTTTTTAAGTTTACAAAGACAAAACTGACCAAAAGTATTAAATCTGTGCTCTTCATAAAAAGTTAAATTCATTACCTGAAAGTAGAAGGAAACATGACAAAAGAAACGCCAAAGATGTCCCATAATGTTGTGTGTAAGATGAGTATTTCCTATTGTTTAAACACACGCTTACTTCCACAGGTGAAGAGTGCAGAGACTCTTTACTGGCCACATCATGTGCGGTTACATGTTGTTTAACACCTTCGGTAACCACTGACCTAGCTTGTTTTAATAGCTTTGGTTCCATTTGGTTGAATTCATTAGTGATCTATCTTGTTTTTCCATTAGACAAAAAAAAACATGTGCAATGTCACACATTTAATTAGAAGAAAAGAACACCGGATCCACACAAGAGCTGTTATGGGTTCTTCAAGATGTTGCCACTCTTTCTTTATTAAATCACAATTTCAGGGTTTTTAATAGTCTATGCCATGACTAGTTTTATATTTTCACGATCCCACCTTGAAATCCAAAGAAATCCAAAACCAGGATATTTTTTTATATTTTTATTATATTTTTTCCTCAAACTTAACTGGACAGTGACTAATTGCTATTGTTGAAATTGCTATTCATCGTTTACCAAAAATAATAAAACGTTTTGGTGATAAAACAGAACGTCAGATTCAGTTTACAGATTTCAGTAATATTCAGTTTTAATTTACTAAGTTTAGATATATATTTAAATTCTAGAGCAAAAAAGAAAGTCACATAACTCTATGCAATCATAAGTATTGGGACACTTAAAGCTCCTATAAAGAGTATTTTGTTGATGATCCCTTGCATTAAATCAGGAAAAAATCTGGACTGCATTGACCTCATCAAACATTTGGTGTCTTCAGTTCACAGAGCAGGCAATAATATACTACGACTTTTTGTCTAGACTGTACGAGTGCAGCCACAGAATCATAATTGTGCTTAAACTCACAACAATAAAGATAGTATACAGTATAAAGAGCACACGGTCAATGACCTGACCAAACATGATCCATTCATTGGTGCTGTTGTCATTCCTGAAGTGCTCTTCAACTTGGTGGCGAATGGCCAATAAATCTTTACTCATCTTCTTCATTTCCTCTAGACATTGTTCCCAGACACTCACTGGACTTGCACGAACTTGTCCTTTGTGTGGAATATCAGTCATGGTGTTTGTGTAGAAAGTGTTCTTAGATCTGTTTGCTGTAGACAAGAAACAAGAGCACCGTTGGAAAAACCTCTTTTACACCAATGATATGAACTCTGACAAAGTTTGCACAAATAACTCTGGAGCAGGGGTTTTTAAAGTCAAAGAAAGTGGGCCTCCCTTTTGACACAACGTACACAATGGCGCCCCCACCCCCAATTCTGACTAATTTTCAATAGCGATCAGTGCGTCGAGAGCACCGCACACATGGTTTGTTTTGCGCAACAATAATAACGGACTAATAACAGAATAAAAAAATCTCGTCTCGATTGTGTGCCTAATGTGTGACTCCTGTATGCCACTGTAATCGTCTTTACCTTGATAACAATCGTTATCCATCAAAACTTTACTAGAGCAACACTGGTTTGCTTTATCGAACTGAGAGCTGTAGTTTGAGTTTCATTATGCTCATGCAGCGGTTGGGTGTTTTGAACCACCGTTCAGTCTATATTTTACTGCACCATAAGAAACTGCTCTGAATTATTACGTCTTTACAATTACTATGGAGCCCCCCTAGTCCCACTTTGGCAAAAAAAAATAATTAATTATAACTATCTTGTGGCCTCAAAATACTATCTCGTGGCCTCAAGATAATAACTCGTGGCCTCAAGATAGTAACTTGTGGCCTCAAGATAGAGTTCAGTATCTTGAGGCCACAAGTTACTATCTTGAGGCCACGAGTTCTGATCTGAGGCCACGAGTTAGTATCTTGATGCCACGAGTTACAATCTTGAGGCAACGAGTTAGAATCTTGAGGCCACGAGTTAGTATCTTGAGGCCACGAGTTACTATCTTGAGGCCACGAGTTAGTATCTTGAGGCCACGAGTTAGTATCTTGAGGCGACGAGTTAGTATCTTGAGGCCACGAGTTCAGTATCTTGAGGCCATGAGTTACTATCTTGAGGCCACGAGTTTCTATCTTGAGGCCACAAGTTACTATCTTGAGGCCATGAGTTACTATCTTGAGGCCACGAGTTAGTATCTTGAGGCCACTAGATAGTATCTTAAGGCCACGGGTTAATATCTTGAGGCCACAAGTTACTATCTTGAGGCCTTGAGATACTGTCTTACTGTCTGCTTACCATCACAGTTTTCTTCACAAGATTTCTTCATACAAGCAAGCTGAGCCAGATATTTCAGGACCAGAATCCTGAGCCACTTAGGTAAGGGAGGAAAGTCACGGGAACCACACAAGATGTTGGTGATGATGACAGTCTCAAGTAGACTTGCTACCATCAAGGCCATGCAGAGAGAGAAAAACACATCTAAGATCGAGAGAGAAAGATCAGATTAGGCTGGAGGTGAAGAAGGATTTCCTGCTTCTGAAAGAGTCCTGGGCTGTGATTTTAAATACCTCGTAAGCATAAGTACATTTGTACAGATCGTAGAGACCATTTGTACCATTGATGGGTCTACGATGCTTTTAAGAAACGCAGCCTAGGCTGTTTCATGCCAGAACCTAGACCCTTAAACCCAAAGTATATTTCCCTTTTTGTCTGTACGCTAACTTCTGCACACAATGCATCACCAGTAAGCGCTTACATTATGCATTCAGCCCGATTTTTCTAAACACGCGTACACTTTCTCTATAAATAAAAAATAAATTATACTTTCAGTTTTAAACTGATTAGCCTGAACAGTCTTCAAGATTAAACTGGTCAACTCAAGGTCTTTAATACCTTGAAAAAGCTAGCTGTTAGGATTCCCATTTGTCTCAAGTATGTTCATCAAGAAATCAACCTCAAGAAAGTTCCCAGATGGTTGTTATGACATACCAGCACTAACTGGGCCTTGCTATCCAGCCAAACTTTGACCTCTTTGGTTTACGATAATACTCTTATTGGGTTGGTTCCACCAGCATACCATGCTGGAAACCATCAACATATGCTGGTTGCCATTTTGCCTTTTTAGCAGGGTAAAGATGGAAAGGTACAAAATTAGAAAATAAGAAGGTTTGAGAACATACTGATAAGAGGTAAATTGTTTCCTGTGACAGGCAGCAGGTCATTCATTAGCAGCAGGAAGACGGTGTAACCCAGGATGAGTGTCATTTTGAAGGAAGCACGGTCCACACTTTGAAGAGGTAGGAGGAAGCTGAAGAGATCCAAAGAAAGGAGGAGGCTGCTGGGGATCAGGAGGTTCACCACATACAGCGTAGCTCGACGTCTCTCAAGACAATCTAGTCCACAACAGTGAGGGAAAATATTAGTATCAAGTGTAAGCTTCGTTTAATAGTAAACATAATACTTAGAGGTTAATTCACTAAGAAATTGTCCAACTTCCTTGTTAGGGGCCAAGCACCGAAGGTGCGGAGGCACCTATTGTATCTGTTCCGGTTCTTATTATTAGGGGCCAAGCACCGAAGGTGCGGAGGCACCTATTGTATCTGTTCCGGTTCTTATTATTATTATTATTATTATTATTATTATTATTATTATTATTCTTCCGACTGGGCGTCTATGGCAGCCCCTAGACCGGTTTGCGGGAAATGAAATTTGGTTTGACACTCTGATAGAGGACAGTCCCAACATTAAATACACCAATTTTGGTGTCTCTAACTCATTCCCTCTAGCGCCACCAACTGTCCAAAGTTTCACTTTTATTATGCTAATAACTTTTGAACCGTAAGGCCTATCAACAAAATTCTTTTTTCCTCTTGTTCCTGAGCTCATGCCGATTCGATTGCACCCTATGACATCATTTTCCGTCATGCAAATTTTTCCGCCATTTTGAATTTTCCAAAAAACCTACTTTTGCGAGAACTCGATCCTAGGCGGTTTGTCCAATTTGCACCAAAATCGCACCAGATCATCTCCAGGCAGTGCTGACAAAAAGTTATGGAATTCAAGTATGATTCGATAAAATGATTTTCGATAAACGCACAAACAAATTTTACGTAGCGCTTGCGAAAAACAGACGTAAGGCTGTATCTCCGCAACGCTTAATCGTATTCAGACCAAACTTGGTACGTGTCATCACAAGCATGACCTGAGGCTATGTGCTGCGTTTCGGCGCAGCTCCACCTACTAGTCCGGAGATATGAAAAATGGCTATTTTTGCTTATAACTTCTGATTGGTTTGTCCAAAAATCATAAATGTGGTCTTGTTAGATTCAGAGCGTCATGCCGAGTCGAACTGACGTCCAATTTTCCCAGATCGGCCATTTTGGCTGTCGGCCATTTTGAATTATGTGCTAAAATGCTGTAATTTTTGAACGCATAAACGAATTGTTACGAAACTCGGTATGGGTCATCAGTACGATGCCCTGAAGGAGCCAGAGAAGTTTCGAAACAGCGCCACCTAGTGGTCAAAAGTTATATAAAAAATTCCAAAAAGGCTAATAACTTTTGAATAAATCTGCCTATTGAAATGCCACTTGTCTTAATAGATTCCTTGGGTCAAGCCGAAAACATAGATACCAAGTTTTTCTTATTTGGCCGAACTTACTGTCCACCATCTTGATTTTCATTCAAAACCTACTTTGCGAAACTCGATCCTAGGCGGTTTGTCCGATTTGCACCAAAATCGCACCAGATGATCTCCAGGCAGTGCTGACAAAAAGTTATGGAATTCAAGTTGATTCGTCAAATCGTTTTCGATAAACGCACAAACAAATTTTACGTCAGCGCTTGCGAAAACAGACGTAAGGCTGTATCTCCGCAACGCTTAATCGTATTCAGACCAAACTTGGTACATGTCATCACAAGCATGACCTGAGGCTACATGCTGCGTTTCGGCGCAGCGCCACCTAGTGGTCCAGAGATATGAAAAATGGCTATTTTTGCTCATAACTTCTGAACGGTTTGTCCAAAAATCATAAAAGTGGTCTCGTGAGATTCAGGGCGTCATGACGAGTCGACGAATGTCCAATTTTCCCAGATCGGCCATTTTGACTGTCGGCCATTTTGAATTACGTGCTAAAATGCTGTATTTTTTTAACGCATTAATGAATTGTTGCAACACTCTGTATGGGTCATCAGTACGATGCCCTGAAGGAGCCTGAGAAGTTTCGAAACAGCGCCACCTAGTGGTCAAAAGTTATATAAAAAATTCCAAAAAGGCTAATAACTTTTAAATAAATCTGCCTATTGAAATGCCACTTGTCTTAATAGATTCCTTGGGTCAAGCACAAAACATAGATACCAAGTTTTTCTTATTTGGCCAAACTTCCTGTCCACCATCTTGATTTTCATTCAAAAGCTACTTTTTCGAAACTCCTCCTAGAGCCGTTTGTCCGATTTTCACCAAAATCAAATCGTATCATCTCCAGACAGTGCCGACTAAGAAGTTATGAATTTTAATACTGAATAGACAAAACCGTTTTGATGTAGTGCAGCAGCAAATTTGAGGTCAGATGCCAAAAGGACTATTCAGTCTTTATCTCTGCAATGCCTGGACATTTTGACATCAAACTTTGTATGTGTCATTGTCACCTCACTCTGACCACATCACATCAATTTCGTAAGTGCGCCACCTATTTGTTCGAAAGTGATAAATCATTAAATTCTCTTAAAAGTTACTGTATATATGATTTTTTAGCCATTTATCCAAAGTTCTCTTAAAATGTCTTTAATTGCTCATTGCTGCAGTTGGTCTGCCACTTCCACACATGATGGCATCTGTTGCTGCTTCTTGCGCTTGGCCCCGGTAATGGCTGCTTGCAGCTATATTTATTATTATTATTCTTCTTCGAACTGGGCGTCTATGGCAGCCCCTAGAGCCGTGTTTGCGGAAAAGTTGTTTTGGTTTAACATTCTGATAGAGGACAGTCCCAACATTAAATGCACCAATTTTGGTGTCTACTAACTCATTCCCTCTAGCGCCACCAACTGTCCAAAGTTTCACTTTTATTATGCTAATAACTTTTGAACACGTAAGGCCTATCAACAAAGTTCTTTTTTCCCTCTTGTTCCTGAGCTCATGCCGATTCGATTGCACCCTATGACGTCATTTTCCGTCATGCAAATTTTTCCGCCATTTTGAATTTTCCAAAAAACCTACTTTTGCGAACTCGTCCTAGGCGGTTTGTCCGATTTGCACCAAAATCGCACCAGATCATCTCCAGGCAGTGCTGACAAAAAGTTATGGAATTCAAGTTGATTCATCGAATCGTTTTCGATAAACGCACAAACAAATTTTACGTAGCGCTTGCGAAAAACACGACGTAAGGCTGTATCTCGCAACGCTTAATCATATTCAGACCAAACTTGGTACGTGTCATCACAAGCATGACCTGAGGCTATGTGCTGCGTTTCGGCGCAGCTCCACCTACTGGTCCGGAGATATGAAAAATGGCTATTTTTGCTTATAACTTCTGATTGGTTTGTCCAAAAATCATAAATGTGGTCTTGTTAGATTCAGAAGCGTCATGCCGAGTAGAACTGGCGTCCAATTTCCCAGGATTGAGCCAGTTTCACATCTGGCGCACCGTTGAATTATGTGCTAAAATGCTGTAATTTTTGAGACCATTAAACAATATTACGAGAAACTCGGTATGGGTCATCAGTACGATGCCTGAAGGAGCCAAGAAGTTTGGAACAGCGCCACCTACATGGTCAACAGTTATATAAAAAATTCCAAAAAGGCTAATAACTTTTGAATAAATCTGCCTATTGAAATGCCACTTGTCTTGAATAGATTCCTTGGGTCAAGCCAAAACATCAGATACCAAGTTTTTCTTATTTGGCCAAACTTGCTGTCCACCATCTTGATTTTCATTCAAAACCTACTTTTGCAAACTCGATCCTAGACTGTTTGTCCGATTTGCACCGAAATCGCACCAGATGATCTCCAGGCAGTGCTGACAAAAAGTTATGAGAATTCAAGTTGATTCGTCAAATAATTTTGAATAACAGCACAAACAAATTTTATGTAGCAGCTTGCGGAAAACAGACGTAAGGCTGTATCTGCCGCAGCGCTAATCAATATTTCAGACCAAACATTGGTTACATATCATCACAAGCATGACCTGAGGCTACATGCTGCGTTTCAGCGCAGCAGCCACCTATGTGGTACGGAGATATGAAAAATGGCTATTTTACTAGTAACTCTGAACGGTTTGTCCAAAAATCATAAAAGTGGTCTCGATGAGATTCAGGGCGTCAGTGGCAGTCGACAGATGTGCCAATTTTCCCAGATCGAGCCATTTTGACTGTCGGCCATTTTGAATTACGTGCTAAAATGCTGTATTTTTTTAACGCATTAATGAATTATTGCGACACTCGTATGGGTACATCAGTACGATGCCCTGAAGGAGCCTGAGAAGTTTCGAAACAGCGCCACCTAGTGGTCAAAAGTTATATAAAAAAATTCCAAAAAGGCTAATAACTTTTGAATAAAATCTGCCTATTGAAATGCCACTTGTCTTAATAGATTCCTTGGGTCAAGCCGAAAACATAGATACCAAGTTTTTCTTATTTGGCCAAACTTCCTGTCCACCATCTTGATTTTCATTCAAAAGCTACTTTTCAAACTCCTCCTAAGGCCGTTTGTCCGATTTTCACCAAAATCAAATAGTATCATTCTCCAGACAGTGCCGACTGTAAAAGTTATGGATTTCGTATTGAATAGACAAAACCGATTTATATGTAGTGCAGCAGCAAATTTGAGGTCAGGATGCCAAAAGGACTATTCAGTCTTTATCTCTGCAATGCCTGGACATTTTGACATCAAACTTTGTATGTGTCATTGTCACCTCACTCTGACCACATCACATCAATTTGCGTAAGTGCGCCACCTATTTGTAGAAAGTGATAAATCATTAAATTCTCTTCAAAAGTTCCTGTCTATATATGATTTTTTTAGCCATTTATCCAAAGTTCTCTTAAAATGTCTTTAATTGCTCATTGCTGCAGTTGGTCTGCCACTTCCACACATGTTTGGCATCTGTTGCCGCTTCTTACGCTTGGCCCAAGTAATGGCTGCTTGCAGCTATATTTATTATTATTATTATTACTTTATTATTATTCTTCTTCCGACTGGGCGTCTATGGCAGCCCTAGACCGGTTTGCGGGGAAAGTTGTTTTGAGTTTGACATTTCTGATAGAGGACAGTCCCAACATTAAATGCACCAATTTTGGTGTTCTACACTCATTTCCCTCTAGCGCCACCAACTGTCAAAGTTTCACTTTTTATGCTAATAACTTTTGAACACCGTAAGGCCTATCAACAAAGTTCTTTTTTCCTCTTGTTCCTGAGCTCATGCCGGATTCGATTGCACCCTATGACATCATTTTCCGTTCATGCAAATTTTGCCGCCATTTGAAATTTTCCAAAAAACCTACTTTGCAAGACTTAATCCTCGCAGTTTGTCCGATTTGCACCAAAATCACACCAGATCATACTAGGCACAGTGCTGACAGAAAGCTTATGGAATTCAAGTTGATTCATTGGAATTGAATTTTCGATAACGCACAAACAAATTTTTCACGTCACGCTTAGAAAACAGACGTAAGGCTGTATCTTACGCAGCAGCTTCATCGATATTCAGACACAAACTTGGTACGTGTCATCACAAGCATGACCTGCAGGCTATGTGCTGCGTTTCGGCGCAGCGCCACCTACTGGTACCAGAGATATGAAAAATGGCTACTTTTGCTTATAACTTCTGATTGATTTGTCGCAGAAATCATAAATGTGGTCTTGTCAGATTCAAGGCGATCATGCCGGAGTCAACTGACATCCAGATTTTCCCAAGATCGGCCATTTTGGCTGTGCGGCCATTTGAATTATGTGCTAAAATGCTGTAATTTTTAGACGCATAACGGAATTGTTCCGGAACTCGGTATGGGTCATCAGTACGATGCCCTGAAGAGCCAGAGAAGTTTCGAAACAGCGCCACCTAGTGGTCAAAAGTTATATAAAAAATTCCAAAAAGGCTAATAACTTTTGAATGAATATATGCCTATTGAAATGCCACTTGTCTTAATGATTCCTTTGGGTAGAGCAACAAAACATAGATACCAGTTTTTCTTATTTGGCCGAACTGCTGTGCCACCATCTTGATTTTCATTCAAAACCTACTTTGACGAAACTTCAGTCCTATGCGCATTTGTCCAATTTGCCACCAAAAATCGCACCAGATGATCTCCAGGCAGTGCTGACAAAAAGTTATGGAATTCAAGTTGATTGATCAGAATGATTTTCGAATAACAGCACGAAACAAATTTTACGATCGCAGCTTGAGAAAACAGACGTAACGGCTGTATCTGTGTAGCAACGTTATCGTGATCTCAGACCAAACTTGGTACATGTCATGCACAAGCATGACCTCAAGGCTACATGCTGCGTTTCGGCGCAGCGCCACCTAGTGGTCCGGAGATATGAAAAATGGCTGTTCTTGCTCATCAACTTCTGAGCGGTTTATCCAGAGATCATAAAAGTGGTCTTGATGAGATTCAGGGCGTCATGGCAAGTCGACAAGATGTCCAAATTTCCCAGATCGGCCATTTTGACTGTCAGACCATTTTGAATTCACGTGCTAAAATGCTGTTATTTTTTTAACGCATTAATGAATTATTGCGACACTCTGTATGGGGTCATCAGTATCGATGCCCTGAAGGAGCCTGAGAAGTTTCGAAACAGCGCCACCTAGTGGTAAAAAGTTATATAAAAATTCCAAAAAGGCTAATAACTTTTAAATAAATCTGCCTATTGAAATGCCACTTGTCTTAATAGATTCCTTGGGTCAAGCAGAAAACATAGATACCAAGTTTTTCTTATTTGGCCGAACTTCCTGTGCCACCATCTTTGATTTTCATTCAAAAGCTACTTTTTCGAACTCCTCCTCGAGCCGTTTGTCCAATTTTCACCAAAATCAAATCGTATCATCTCCAGACAGTGCCGACTAAAAGTTATGGATTTCGTGTTCAATAGACAAAACCAATTTTAGTGTAGTGCAGCAGCAGATTTGAGGTCAGGATGCCAAAAGGACTATTCAGTCTTTATACTCTGCAATGCCTGGACATTTTGACATCAAACTTTGTATGTGTCATTGTTCACCTCACTCTGACCACATCACATCAATTTCGTAAGTGCGCCACCTGTTTGTCGAAAGTGATAAATCATTTAAATTCTCTTAAAAGTTACTGTATATATGATTTTTTAGCCATTTACTCCAAAGTTCTCTTAAAATGTCTTTAATTGCTCATTGCTGCAGTTGGTCTGCCACTTCCACACATGATGGCATCTGTTGCTGCTTCTTGCGCTTGGCCCCGAGTAATGGCTGCTTGCAGCTATATTATTGTATATATTTTTGGTTGTTTTCAACCTTATCTTCTGTTGTTTTTATTTGATTAATTTTATTTTTTTTTCCTGATATTTTCCATTCTCTTCTTTACTTGAGTGGTCCCACCAAATAATGCATTCAGTGTAATAATAATATGTAATAATAACTGCTCGGTGTTGATGTGTTGTTACAGAAAGGCCTGACCAAAGACCATGAACCCAGTGGGAGAGGACATTCTGTCTTCCATTTTCTTGAATGGTTGGTAATTCAAGCAGTATGTGGAGAAGTTTTGGGAATATTGCCACCAGACATTGTGGAATGATCATATTCTGATGGACCTTTTTTTCTGGATAGACTGGACAACAACATTGGTCTATTGTTGCCAGAGCCAGAGCTGATGCCGATTGCCTCTACGAAACCAGTACCTGCAGCCTTGTCCGTCCTTGAGCCAAAGCAGTCTGACCAGGTGTGTGAGCCAGTTCTTACATCTGTACCTGTGGAAATTTTGGTGGAACTGGATGAGGAAGTGAAATATTATCATCATCATCCTCCAGCATTAGAGAGTTCCAGTGTTTCTCAGTCAGAAATAATTGATGTCCAGGTTTCCTTCTGTTCCCAATGTCTTTCTCCTCCACTGGCTCAGGTCAGTTTCAAGTCTCCTATGGTGCCAGCTCCAAGTCTTCTTCATCCTTGATGCTCTCTCCCTGCTTCCCAATCCCACCTTCTGTGCCTGTCTCAGTGTTGGCCAGTAGGCAATTCCAAAACTTTCTGCCTGTCCCGTGTCAGCCTAGGCGGCTGTTTTTGAAATCTCTGTCACATCCAAGGAGGCAATCTCATAACCGTTTGCATGTGCTACCCAGTTCATCTGCCCTGTCTCCGCTGGCTCCATTCAGGCCTTCAGCTCCTCCTATGCTTGCTCCACCTAGAAGCTTGGATTCACATTGTTGGCCAGCTCCACCTGTTGACCCTCTGGCTCTACATCTAACCTCCATCTGTTGACTCCCTTTGGCTCCACCATGCTCCTTCAGCTTCACCTCAGTTCTCAGTCCGCACCGGCCCTGCCTCAGTTGTACGTGACTCTGGCTTCATGTCTAACATTTGGCCTCCTGTCCCCATAGTTCTTCCTTGGTCTTCAGGACCTTCAATGTCACCCGTTCTCTTCGGATCTACCTGGGTCTCTACCTTCACCAGCTCCTCCTCAGTCAGTCGTCCTCCTTGTTTCACCTGGCCTCTCCACCAAGGCTCCACTATGTCTCAACTGTGGGCCTTGTTCCTGGAGCTCTAGCTTGAGGTGACTCCCTGGCTCCTTCCACCATTGTCTCCTCCCTGGTTTCTCCCACCATCATCTCCTTCCTAGCTATGCCCACCGGCATTTCCTCCCTGGCTCCAGCCGCCATGTTCTCCTCCCTGGCCTCCTCCCAGGCTCCTTCCATTGTCATCTCCTCCCTGGCTCCTCCCTCCTTCCATTCCCCCATGATTGTTGGATACATTTTGGAGCATCTGAAATCCGCTCTCACTTGCCTCATGATAATCTGAGCTTGTGTTCATCACAGACCTTATTTCAGGCCTTTAACAAAAAAAAAAAAACATTAAAAAACCTTTGACTTCAGAGTGACAGAAACGAAAGTCCATGTTTTTTGCCTACAAAAATATGTCATCTCTGCTGCACTCTTTGAGCTGTAATCAATTAGTGCAAATATACCAGCTTTGTGTAAAAAAAGGCTCATTACAGATTGTGACATATACAACTCATGTAAATCACTATTATGACTCTTTCTTAGTGAATTACCCCTCTCTAAAATGTCACCAACATGAACAATGAGGTTATTCCATCCTCCTTCCAGAAAGAGCAGTACAGGTTTTTCTGTCAGCAAGTCAATCAGCTCCCACTCTCCTTTAGTTGTCATTGCTTCAAGAGACTGCTTGAATATCTGTTTCGCTGGCTGAAAGAAGAACAACTGAACATCATCACCTGTAGAGAACGAGACCAACAAGTACCATGTAATCATAGGTAGCCAAACATGGAATATGCAGTTTTAAGTTTCACTCACTTACGAGTGTGTTTGTAAGAGTTGAAAGTGTATGAGCAGTTTTGGAAATCAAATGGAAAGGTGTATATATCCAGTTTGCATGAGCTGATCACATGAATTGGCCGTGCATCTATAACTTCACCAGTAGAGGTGACATAGACGTAGTATGTGTCTGGTACTCGGCTTTCATCCATGCTGCAAAATGATAGTGGGTAGCAGGTTAAGATAGAAAGGGAAATCCAGCATGTGCACATTTCAACACACTCACATGGCAACTATTTAACATTTTGCTGAATCGTCGCTGAATTCCTAAGAATTCGTATGATCTCATTCGTACGTTTTCAGACGATCTGCTTCCCAGTTAGGTTGGGTTTGGACCTTAATGATTAGTTTTTCTAAAAATCTTACATCTTATCATACGATTTTTTTTTTAGATCTGGTTGGCAATTATTTTTTGTTTCCTTGTCACTAGTCAAAGCTGTTACATTTGACTTGTGCAACTTACAATTCATTAATGACAATGTCTGGAACCCATATCTTCTCTCTTGGTAGTGAGATCTTTTTTGTTCCACACTCATCGGGATCCGCAGCTCAAACCTTCAATCTGCCACCTCTACAAAAAAATAATAATTCTATCAGCACTGCTGTTGTAGTTAAAACAGGCTTGGATATATATTAAGCACTGTAAAATGTGATTGGATCACACAAACCGGCTGCTAATACCGGGCTAAACAATGTCTTTTTCATGACTCTTACCGTCCTCACCCACAGATATGTTTCCAACACCTGTGATTTTTCATTCTGAAAGGGAAAATATATGGATTATGTAATTAAATTTTTTAGTGGAATTAGTATTATTGTAATGTCATAATTTTGGATTTTATTTTTAAGTAAAAGCTATAGTCTTTCAGAGTGGTAAGATTTGCTTACCACTCCTAAAATGCCATAAAGAGTCAAATCCACACTGACATTGGTGGGAGTTTTCAGACTTATAACCGGCCTTGTCTCACTGTAGTTGAAGACTTCCTCTTTCATTGCATTAAGGAGAGACTTTGTTGTTGGTTCTGAACAATTTAACGGCTCTACAGATCCTAGCAAGAGAGCTGAAAGAACAATACTTGAATTCAGGATGTGACTTTTATTTATTTCAGTCAGATTATAGACATTAACGTTCTGGTTATGCAGTGAACAGTGTGGTTTGAGTTTGTTAAGTAATGCATCTTTTTGGATAAACTTTATTTTTGATGGTCCACTTTACTAATTATAAGCAACTTTGCAACTTCATGTCAACTAACTTTCATTGGAGTATTAGTAGACTGTTATTTGTTACAGTAGGTTAGGGTTCGGATTTGTGGAATAAGTTGATCTAGTTTCAAAGTTATTGTAGAATGTCTGTTGAGGAGCATCAAAATAAAGTGTTAGCAGATACTAAGCAGACCATCTACTAATACTCTAATTAGAGTTAATTGACATGCAGTTGCAGTGTTGGGGAGTAGTTAACTACAAGTAGCGAAGCTACTAACTTAACTAAATTTTTCAGTAGCTTGGCAGTAGCTCAGTTGCTTTTTAAACATTGTAGCTTTTCCAGTAGCTACCATAACTACTTTTTGCAGCAAGTAGCGGTGTAGTTTGAGCAAAAGCTACATTGTCGAGCCTGTGCGAATCAGCGCAATCACGCGACGCAAGGATATTCTTCTTCTTGTTAGATTACAAACTAATTTTTTGCCATTACCGCAACCTGATGTTTAATCACGCATCTTGCGGCTAATGATTCACTGACGTACAGAAGTGGGGACACACCCATATAATGATTAGCTACTGTATATCAAGACGTGATGGCAGATTTGGAGGATGGAGAAACAGCTAACGTTAATTACCCATGGCCTCATTGTCAAGTTCAATCAGTATTTTTGAGAAAATGTTCTACATGCAATTTACGTTGGATGTATATTTCGTTCTTGCAATGTTGTAGGCTATTTGTTGCAATTTTGACAAACAGTCTGAGATATTTGAGTGTTGTGTGTAATAAAACAATACTCTTTGAAATCGTAATTGCATTGCCTTGTTTTAAACACTAAATATTTTACTTAAAACATTCCTCAGAGACTTATTCAGTTACGTTGTTCAAAAAAAGCAAAAGTAGTTTCAATGTAGCTAGCTACTTTTTGATAGTAACTTGTAGTGTAGCTAACTACTTTTCTAAACGGGTAACTTGACTGTAGTTAAACTACTTTAACTTACGAGTAGCTTGTAGCTTGTCAAACTACAGTTTCAGAGTAGCTTCCCCAACACTGTGCAGTTACAAAGTTACTTATAGCCAGTAGAATGTCTAAAGTGGACCATAAGTCTACAATCATATTACTTCAAAACAGTAAAAAATAGAAAATTAAATTAAAAAAAAGTACAAAAAAAAATAAAAAATTGTATGGAAATATATCTTACATTGTATAATGAAGTAGTTGGTGATCCACTGGAACTCAAGTGTGAGTGGAAAACCATGTTTGAAGCCTGTTGATATTAGCATTTTGCAATATATGGCAAATATGCCCAAAATAATTACAATGCCACTGAGTAATTAAAACTAAAGTATGGAGCCCCTAAAAGGACATAGTGATGAAAAAAAAATAATTCAATGCTTTTGCATTCTCTTTCAAATGGTTTGCGTTCCCTCAAACCCAGCAAACACATTGTTTCTTGATGGAGAAGCATACGTTTATGGGCAAACGCAAAAGTTGTAAAATATATTTTTTTTCCTCCAGTCGTGTGCCTTTATGGGCTCCGTACAAAAGATTCATTAACATTTGCAAGATTTTAAACTGTACACAATTATAATTTTCCCTAAACACGTTTTAGTGATAGTTGGGGAAATTAAATTAAATTAACTACAGGTTAAGACAAGCTAAAAAGAATCAAAGAAACAACTTTTATCTTGAAACAGCAAAACAAAAACAATACATTTTCAGCTTTTCCTGAAACAACAGCATACTTAAAAAATATAATAATGTTCCATGGCCAATACACATAAAATAAAAATAAAATGTTATAACATCAAAATTGTGAGTCTTACCTGTGTTCTTGGAAGAAAGATAAAAGCCATCAGGTCCTCAGTCAATTGGATTGTGACTAAATATTAAGCAGACTTTCCTTTGCTTTGAGTTTTAAAGCACAACGGCTATAGTGGACATAACATAAATACTTGCTTTTTATATGACGTATTTGTTTATACAAATCAGAATAACCAGAATAGGGGACAATTTTTTCACACCCATTTTTCTAAAATCAATCTCAATATTTTACAGCCATTCGACAATATCCAATAATTGCTTGCCAGCAAATTTGCAGAAGTCAAGATGAGGGCCTGAACCAGAATATGAGCTGCTTCTCTGGTAAGAAAAGTTCTCACAAAAAGTTTATAGGCAAACTAACTGGCAGTTGTCTAAAGTTGTCTCAATGCTCTTGTCTTTCTGTGGGGTGAGATGGTTGAGTTGACAATGTCTTGGCAATGGTGGTTCTTGGCTGTTTCTGTTTTTAACCATTAATAGATTTTTCCTTTGTAACCACTTAGCAAAAATAATACAACTGTACCAACATGCCAAAACATCCAGTTTACCGCGCCTACTTTTAAAAACAAAGGTTCTTCATTGCCACCAATGAAGGTCCACCAAGAACCCACTTCCCACTTCTAAAGTCGTGATTACGAGCTTGTTGCATTCAAGTGATTTGTTGTCAGAAAGAACAGGAATCATGGAGGACACCAGGTTTATTCTTGACTATTTCTTGAGGAAATCTTATTAAAGCTAAAGATTTTTATTTTAAAAATTTCGGTCTTATACATGCTTTTTTTGCTGTGAATAAAACATGCAATATGCTTCAAATGATTATTCATATATGTAAATATGCACTACATTAACGAAATACAAGGTGATGTAGCTGTTGTTGAAAAAAAAACAAATAAAGAAGAGCAGTCACAGCAGCAATCATTCTACCCTCCACCATGTTTTGGCCCACCCAACTTGGGGACTTGGGTATCAAAATGAATCTCGAGATTCCGGTAGTAAATTCATATGAGAGAGTGTTCATGTCCAATTTTTAACTAGGAAACTCATATTTATGATAATGTGAAGGCGGCATAAAATTTAACACCAAAAAACAATGGCAAACAAATCTCACAATTGAATCATGAGAGTTATAACAAACCTCACATGATCTTCTACTCAGGCAGTGACCGCAAGGGTTTAATGGATCATACAAACTAAGCAAACCAAGGTTGAGAACAATGCTACGCTTATGCAATGTAAATGATGGGCATTTGCAAAACCTGAAAGTTTGATTCAAATTAAACAACCAGATCCTGGATTGTCTTTTATCTTTTTCTATCTTCTTCTTTTCATAATCTTTTTCTCAGTTTCGGACATTCATCCACTCTTAGACAGCATTTTGTCCAGTCAAAATGGAGCATAAATGTAATGGTGATTGAGTGTGACCTGGATGCACAATTGAATGGTGACAGTGTTGTGCCTGAACACGTAAACTGTTGTACTTGGGTTTTTGTCTTTCTTGGTGGATTACTCTGTTCTTGGTTCTATTATCTTCTTTTAATAATGACTACACTTTCATCCACAACTCCTTCTCTCTTCCCTACCACCATGACACTACGGGTGCTTTCACACTGGTAGGTTAGTTTCAAACGGTTTGTATGGAAAAATTGGTAGGCTGTGATGTCGAACCCTTGATCGCATTGGGGTACTGAAACTATCTGCTCTGAGTTCGGTTGCTCTGGAGCAAAATGTAAAATGGAACGCTGTAGAACGAAGTCCAATGTTATGAAAATTAAACAAACAGCACAGTCTATTGACTTCTTAAGTAGCCTTTTTTACAATGTCTATTCAGTGATTTACTTGCCTGCCACTATAATTACTTTGAATTATGTTAATCTGGATGCTTATTTCAGCAAATACTGAGTATATTACATCTTACTTTATTATGGAAAACACATCTCAAAATTGAGTAATGTGGGGGAAAATGTACTTTTCAGGCAGTGGCCACAAGGGTTATATAAGGGTCCTATAAACCAAGGTTGAGAGTTGGGTTAGAGCACTTACACTATGTAAATGATGGACATTTACAATCCTGAAGATTTGATTAAAATCAAACAAACAAATTCAACGCAGCTTTTTCATAAGTTTTTTTGCAGCAAAAATAGAGCTATTGATTTATGATCCAAAATGCCATGCTTTTACTTCAGCTGTTAGGACATGGTACCATGGTAATTTTTTGGACGTTGTCTTCTTTGAAGCTCATTTGGTATCTGCACCTGCATAAGGTTGAATAAAGTAGTATATCTTGTATTGTCTTGTTTATTTATATAGCACTGCTAAAAACAACTGAGGTTGACTAAAGTGCTTTATATAAAAGGAAAAAAAGATAAAACATACATATGAACAAATCAAACATCACAGACACCACATGTATCGCATAGATTAAGTTTACCTGTTATAAGCTCCCAATGCTAAATGACATTTTACAAATTTCCTGAATACTGGTGAGGATTTAGCAGATCTAAAAAAGAATGAGAAGGTGACGTCACAATGTTTTCACTCTCTGGTTCATTTCAGGAATTCTGACTATTTAGAGATAGAGGGAGTTACAAAAATCAGAGACGCGGTAACACTGAAGGAAGGTATGAACAACCCTTTCAAAGTCTACATTTGATAAAAAAGGTTTAGTTTTCTCTAGGAGACGCAAATTATAAAAACAAGCCTGTACCACCGAATTGATTTCCTTCTCCCTTTTAGGTTATCATCGATTAGGAAGCCTATTTTTAATTAAAAACAATTACCATTGTTTTGTCTTCATTTAACATTAAGAAAAGTTTCGGCCTTCCAATTTTTTATATCATTTAAGCAAGCTAAAAGAGAATCCAAAGATTTCGTCGGGTACCTTAGTGGTAAATACAGTTGAGTGTTGTCGGCGAAACAAGTCAGTGAAATGATCCTCCATGGTTACTAAAAATGGTGCTCAATGGGGACAAATACAAAGAGAAAAGTGTGGGAGAGAGAGTCTTTTAGTGGGGGTTGAGTTTCCACAATTGACTGAAAGATATCTGTCACTTACAAAAGATTACAACCATTTCCAAACTGGACTTTTAAACCGACTATGTGTTCAAAGAGAGATGCAGCAGCACCAGAATTACAACATCCCCTTTATCTAGTGACAAAAATATAATTTAAAACTTTCAACAGTTCCGACTCCACATTGAAATGTTTCTACTATAGAATTTCCATTTAAAAATTAAAGTAATTTTTTGGAAAATGCCTTGTTTACGACTGTAACCTTGCTTCCCTGAAGAGGGAATGAGACACTGCATCGAGATTGATGCTATGGAAACTCCTGAAAGACTAAGACAAGGCAATGTTTTATCGGTTTTACCAATATTAACAGAGGTTAATTAAAAATTTCGGTCAGGTGGCAGCTCCTCTGAATGCATTGAGCTCCAATTAGTGCTCTTACACACCTCTCCCTGATTCCCCTCTTGTTTGATCTTATCTGCCTTCAGTGTTTTGACTGTTTTTTTCTGTCATTCTCCAGCTATTCAAATATGGTTATATGTAGTCTTGTCATCTCGATTTGTTTCCCCTAACCTTGTCCAGCCCTGCAGTTTACTTTTCCTCAAACTTTTTTCCAAAAACAGAGGATTTGCCTCTGTTATTGGATCCTTGCCTGTACCTGGATTATTCTCTGCCCTGTTCCTTGGACTGTGTTTGCTGGTTTGGAACTCTACCTGCCTCTTGACCACTTTCCTGTCTTTGCTGACTCCTGAAAGACTAAGACAAGGCAATGTTTTATCGGTTTTACCAATTTTAACAGAGTTTAATTCAAAATTTCGGTCAGGTGGCAGCTCCTCTGAATGCATTGACCTCCACAAGAAAACCCTTTCGCAGGTTCTCCGGCAGCTCAGGCTGCTTTTAATGAACTAAAGAACCTTTTTTCTTCTGTGCCTATTCTACAGTAATTACCCCAGATCTTTCTTGACAGTTTCTTGTGGAGGTCGATGGGTCAGAAGTACGATGTCGGAACAGTTCTCTCCCAACAGTCCCATCATGATAACAAATTACACCCTTGGGCATACTTTCTCTCACCGGCTGCCACCCTCAGAGTGGAACTATAAAATCGGTAACCATGAGTTGCTGGCTTGTATGCTTGGCACTGGGGAGTGGTGCTACTGGTTGGAGGGGTCAGTTGAGCCATTCCTGGTTTGGACTATTCATCAGAACATGGAGTACATTCAATTGGCCAAACGACTGAACTCCAGGCAAGGGCTTACCATTTTTGAAGCCTGGTCGGCACTTTTTTATCGCTTGTAATTTCACCCTGTCGTCACCGACCAGGCTTCAAAATGGTAAGCCTGACACACTTTTAACTCTGCCCTGGAGGATATGGTGCCACCAGACACTATCCTCCCCTCTGGTTGTGTGGTGGCATCCGTCACCTGGGGCATTGAGGAGACAGATCTGCCCAGTCAGTAACAGAGGCACCAAGGTGATGCCCAGTGGGCAAACTGTTTGTTCCGGAGTCTGGTTCGGCCGGAGGTCCTGAAGTGGTGCCACTCGTCCAGGTTAGTGCGTCACCCAAGGGTGAGAAGAACATTGGCTGCTCTTCACCAGCGTTTTTGGTGGTGGGGCATGGGAGGGGATGTCCATTGGTTTGTGGTCTGTTGGTCTGCTCCTAGCTCTTCCTATTCCCTCCCACCCTTGGTCCCACATTGCACTGGACTTCGTATCAGTGTTGCCAGAGTCCAGTGGCAATATCGTTGTCCTCACAGTGGTGTGCCGTTTCTCTAAGGCAGTCCATTTCATTCCCCTTCCCAAACTCCATTCTGGCAGGGAGAAGGCTCAGGTGTGTCATGGACCACGTCTTCTGGATTCATAGTCTTCCAGAAAGATGTGGTTTCTCACAGGGGTCCCCAGTTTATCTTTCACTTCTGGAGGAAGTTTTGTCAGTAGATTGGTGCTACTGCTAGTCTGTCATTAGGGATTCCATCCACAGACCAATGGTCAAACAGAGCGGGCGAACCAGGATCTTGGACAGATTCTTGTTCAGGCATTCATTGATCGGTGCCGGTGGACCTGAAGGTGGATCAGAGAGGCATTGCTGCGAAATGGGGAATGCACCAAGAGATTGGCGGACCGTCGTCGGGCTGAAGCACCCCAACCCGGGACACCCTTGACCTTTTGCTAATTAATGATTTTCACTGATCTGCTGCCCAACCCAGGACGCCTGGTGGCATTCGTGGGGCTAAGGGGTACTGTCAGGACGTGAGTTTTATCATTGCTCTTCCTACTTTTTCTTTTGGTTCTCTTTCCTTGTATATCTCCACAGCACCACTGCTGTGCTGCATTTATAATCAGCGCTACTGATTCTCTCACCTGTTTCTTATTTCCCTGCACTCCACTTCCTGGGCAATCACAGCTGTGCAGCATTGTATCTAGTGATCTTACACACCTCTCACCTGATTCCCCTCTTATATTTAGATCCCTTCTTTATCTGCCTTCTCTGCCAGAGTGTTTTGGCTGTTTTTTTTGTTTTTTTTTGCTGTCACTCTCCAGCCATTCAAATATTGTTATATTTAGTCTTGTCAAGTTGATCTTGTTTGGTTTCTACAAGCCCTGTCCATCCTTGAAGTTTACTTTACCTCAACCTTTTAATGATTTGCCTCTGTTATTGGACATTTGCCTGACCTGGATTATTCTCTGCCCTATTCCTTGAACTGTGTTTGCTGGTTCTGACTCTGCCTGACTTTGCATTGCTGCCTTGTTGGACTGCCTAGCTGTTGCTGACTGTTGTCTGTCCTTGGACCATGGAATCATCTCGTCCTCCTATGCTCGGTGGCTCGGCTGCCTGATTAAATATTGTTTCCTTTTACTTTGATTTTTGTGTGATAAACTGTTGGAACTGATCTGTTCTTGGGTTCTCTGTTTTTTTTTTCATCCAGCCGTTTCAATATCAACCTGCCCTAATTGAAATGTACATCTTTTTTTGCTGATCATTTAAACAAACATTAGGAATGTTCCTGCAAGTTCTTGGTGGCAGGCTATTAAGTTATTTTTAATTAAAAAAAACAAAACAAGCAAAGTTTTACAGTAATATGTTTGCAATGGACGTTTAATGAGAGAAAAACAAAGATTCAGAGCAAGAATTTAAGCGAGGCTGACTCTATTAATGCAAAATAAACATTCATTACACAAATGCTTTCTTTTGCAAAATAAAACGAAACAAAAACCTTTAAAATATTATTTTCATAATTTACATAGCAAGATGCTCAAACTCCTATTTCATGACCATAGTGATTTATAAATGCTGGTGCAAATTAGAAAACATATTTTTTTATTATAAGGCCACAATAACTTCTGAAAATTGAAAAACTTTTCTCTTATAGATTGTCTAGTGTTAATTATATTTGTAGTATACTTGTATTGCCTTAGGCCAGGTTTCAAGTTTAGGTCAAAGGCTAGATATTGTGGACTGAGTTTCTTAATTAAACAGTGGTCTACCCATTAAGAGCGTACAGTGTTATAATACATGTGCTTGTGCAACTACTGAATGCTGTCTGCAATTCAAAGAAAGTTTTTGCTGCTTTAAGACATAAGCTACTGTATAACAAAATACACTGTGTGAGGAGTCCATGCATGCAGTTGAGCAGTCTTTAAAGAGATGGACTAGTGAATTTGTACATCTGCATTTAAACATACAGTTTTGTACAGTTACAGTTTGCAGGCCGGGATATTATACTTTTTTGTCAAAACTGGACGAGTACAACCAGAATATTAGTATGGTGAAGAAGCTAACGGTGAGAAAAACAACATACAAAGCAAACAGAAATCGATCAATGACCTCCCCCAAGTCTATCCAGTCCTTTGAGTTCTGACCACCAGAGAAATGCTTATCAACATGTTGGCGAATGGAGAGTAAATCTTCATGTAGCATCTTTAGTTCCTTCAGTTCTTGCCCATCAAGATTTAATGGTGTTTTAATGGCCTTTTCATGGGATATAGTTTGGTTTCTTTCTTTCTCAGGAGAGCAGGAAATTGTGTAAATGGTGTTTTCTGTTGGATAAGTAAACACAAGATTTATCATTGTTATGTTGTAAATAGACATGCTGCATAATTTTTGAAAGCTTATGACTATAATGTATTGGTTATATTCAATATTTAATTTATTTATTTTCATGTAGATGCACACATCATATACTGCCAGTTGTCCAACTGGTTTAATATTATTTGCTTGTTCTTTTGCAGAAAATATTTGACTTGTTGTTCAGCCAGTATGAGACTCACTTTGATGGGCAGAATTCTGGTCAGAAATTTCTGGCCCAAACAAACCATTCGTGCCAGGTAATGCAGGAACAACACTTTAATCCAGTTTGGTAGAGGGGACGGTCACTTGAGCCACAAAGAATATTAGTAACGACAATTGTCTCCAATAGACTGGCCACCATCAGTGCTAAACACACAGAGAAAAACACATCTGCAGGGAGAGAGGGAGATAATAACATAAGTTCCCAACCTTCAAATGAAAGGTTGGGATATTACTAATATTGATCTACATCTACATCTATTGATCTACATCTACATCTATTGATCTACGTTACTAATATTTATCTACATATCAGTGGGTCTTAAACTGTGGTATAGAAGGCCTGCAACAGGACACTATACATTTATAACATTAGTCCCCCTCCTGTTAAGTTTGATTACTTGAAGACCATTTTAATAGACTGAAAAGGATCAGGTGGATACTTCATGACTTATACAGAATCTTGTGATTCTTAAAAAGCTTCAAATGACTACCATGAAAATGTTACTTTTGTTTGTGGTCTTACAAAACCTGATATACAGTAGACATTTAGAAAACATTAAGAAAAATTAATTAACACAAGCTATGATTCACTATTACTGGAATGCAAACTGTAGAAGCTCACTCTGACAGATTAGCTTTATTATTTATTCTAGATACAAGTCTGCAAAGTGCATGGTTACTTTATGGTAAAATCAGCTAAAGCTTTAATAATATCCACCTGCTGGATTTTAAGACAGAGGAACATATTAATGAAATTTAAATAGCAAACTAAGAGGTTACTGAAGGAAATATATATGATCTCTATAACCTAAATTGCTGGTGTCTCTCATCCACAAGTTTCCGAGGGGCGCTCCTGTAAAAAATAAAGTGGGTGAAACTTCCGGTGAGGCGGCGGAAGTAGCATTTCAATGGTATTTTGTGTGTTAGTTAGCGAAGAGGCTAGCTGTTTTTCAGAGAATTATTTTGCTATTTAAAGACGCAAATCTTTATGAGAGATGTCGTTACGGAGCTCAGGGACAACATGTGCGGTTCTCGGTTGTACGTATAACCGGACTAAACTAATTCAGTGGCTTAAACTTGATTGTTTTGAACATAAGCTGAAAACGAAATCGGAGTGATCCTGCCAGAGAGCCCGTCTCTGATCCTGCCAACGACTGTAGTTTCCATCACCTCCCAAAAGATGACGAATCTTCCTGTGTACATTTGTTTAAATTCTTAATTTTCAATAAACTCTAGCATGCGTTTGGCTGTTCGCTACTGATGTTACACTAAACTAAGGATCAAAGCCTGTGTTGACAGAATACCAAATGTGCCAGTTAATGTATTCAAGTAGCACATTCATTTATAATTTTGAATAAACTCCAAAGCACAATGACTAAGTGTGTATTTTTTTATTTTAATTGTTTGTCAGCTCGCACAACTGTCTGTCACCATGCCTTGATGAGTATTGATTATTAATAATGTTACTCCCAATCAACTACTGCAGAGGTAAAGGTACTGTTATTTCACCCTTTTTAATTTCGTTGAGGTTGTGTTCCCACATCGTTAGCTAGTTTGGATCGCTATAACTTGAAAGACTGTCAACTCTTGAATGAACGAGTGTCAAGCATGTCAAGTCGCGCTTTGTTTACTTTGAACCGAAGTCGCGCCCACTTTTGACGCAAGGGCTCATGGGCGTCAGGAAACTTGTGGATAAAACACATCTGTGCAGTTGCACAGACAAATGGCTCTTTAAGCCCAAGCCAAGGTTAGGTTAGTAACTGGAACATTCCCTTTCAATTCACTCGCATTCTGTCAGTCTCTGATGATTTTGGAGAACGCACTATAAAACGCTGTGCTACTAGCACAGAATAGGAGGCTATCCTATGAGGCCGCCCTTACGAAAAATAACTGCAGTACAATGAAGTACAACTGTAGATTTGCAGTATTAACGAAGTTTAACTGCAGTATAGATACAATGTGACTGCAGTACATTGAAGTGCAACTGCAGTAAAACAGCAGTATAAAAACTTCAGAATAGTGAAGTAAAACTGCAGTACAACTGTAGATTTGCAGTATAGACCATTTCACAAGATGTAAACAACACTGGTCCAGAAACACTTCCTGTTTCAGTTTGTAACGGTTTTCTTTATTTCACATGTAAAGAAAACATCTTAAAGATGTTTGTTTAACTGTTTGATTCAGTTTTAAATGTTCTGTTGGTTGTATTTTATCCCAGCTTTTATGTAGTGTTAAAAAACTGAAACAGGAAGTGCTTCTGGACCAGTGTTGTTTACATCTTGTGAAATGGTCTATAATGAAGTAGCCTAGATACAATAACTGCAGTTCAGTGATATACTTTTAAAAAGTGATAGACTTTTTTGATAGAGAAAACTAATCCTTTTTTAGCTTTATTATTTTTTATTGGCAGATGAAGTTTTTATTTTTTTATTTTTTTTGCATCTGAAGTCTTGGCCTCCCATTAATATTACACTGTACTGCAGTTATGCTGTTATGTGTGAGACATAGCCCATGTGACCAGAACTTCCTTCGCGCGAACGCGCTGCGGGCGTTGTCCTGACAACGAGTCTCGAGAGCAGCTGATGCTCATTACTGTCAGTTAGCGTCTTTCCGCGTAGTGTCTGCTCCATACGGTTTGGTTGATTTCCTCACTAAAATTATCGTTCATATACGTTCATATTTATGAACTATCACAATTAAAACACAAAAACATGACAGCATTACTCGTGGTGATGGTCATTAACAAGTGGAACGGAAGAGAAGCGTTTTCTAGAAGAAAATAAGTTGATTGCGCGAGGCCTTGTCATCCAGATTAGAGGTGAGTAAGTTATAATGTCCTCATATTTCTTTTCTTTCTTTTTTTTTTAAGATTATTGTAAAAAAGACTTTACGTATATGTTGTTCAACCCGGTGGGAATTCTAAGAGGAAAAGTCGCTTCTATGCTGTAACATTCTCCGGTTTACACTGTTTAACGTTAGTGTTAACTGCGTCACAGCAGATTGTGTAACTTATGTTTGCACTTTGCAGCATTATTGTCTTTTTCACTTTTAACGCATTTAAAAAAAAATCTGTATTGTATAAAGTCCTATACATAATGGTGACTTTACTTAAATTGTTTAAATTTAATATCAGGAATATTAGAAATATCAGACACTAACTTACTGAAAAATACAAGCAAATATGTTCAGTAGTTTGTCATTATGTGCAGAAAAGGATTTTTTTTTTTAAAGTAGGCCTAGGCTAACTTACTTTTTTTGTGTGATCGCTTTTTCCAGGAAAATGTACTTGTAACAACTAAAAACAGAAGATGATGGCTGCAGTGAAACAAATATGCAAAAATTGTGTCTCTCTGCTTTTTTCCAGAAATGCATGTTATTGGGCAAATTGTGTAGACTGTCAATGGAGTGACAGAAAGATTTCATCAAAAAGATCTTCAATTCTGTGTTCCCCATGTCTTGCGGGGTTGGAATGACATAAGGGTGAGTTATTTAACGTTTTATCTGGAGTGTTCAAACTCATTATTAATGCTGAACAATAAACAAAAAAATGTACATAAATAGGATTTAATTCAATTAGATTAAATCTAATATGGATATGTCTAGATATAGAATAACATTTTGCTAAAGAAAACCTCAAAAAGGTTACATTATAGATACAGTAAGATACAGTAAACACCTGTTCACCGGTCATTGTCCACAGCTGTATGCAAAGGCAAGTGGGCTTCTGGGAGAAAGGCTAGTGGGCCTCACCTGGGAGACTAAATTAATCACCTAGTTTAGTGCCATCTACTGTTTTAGAAGAGGAAGTTGCTCAAATGCATTTTGTGAGAAAATCGAGCCGAGATATCTCATATAAAGTGTTATGGATGCACGATGATATCAGCATCGACATCGGTATCAGCCGATAAAAGCTTAATGATCATCGGTATCGGCCGATATTAATATCTCTGCAGATGAGCCTTGCCAAAATGTGGTGGATTTACTATGCGCACGTGACGACCGTGAATGTAGCGTGAGCGCCAGCAACTTAAATTTCCAGCTGTGTGGAGGAAAAGACGCGCTTCAGTATCGAGTTCACTTTCAGGCTTGAACAAACCATAACACGCACACAAATTATGCCAAAATGTCAGTTTTGTCGAGTGTCCTCATTAGAGCAGTTTTAAAGGATTTAAATAATCTTAAATTAAGGTGGACACATGTCGGATTGCATCTCTGTCAGCAGTGGCTGATCTTAAAGTGTCATTAATGTTAATCAAAGAACAAAGGTAAGAGTAAATGACTCACTCAGACCTGGAGCCAGGAGGGTTATTATACCGCCTAATAATCATCAATGCACTCCTATATTTTAACACATCTCCGGCGAATGGCTTCTTTACGCAAAAGAAAAACTCTTGAAAACTCTCTAATAAAGCGCAGTGAAATTCAGCGACATATGGCTTTTCCTGATGGATCGTGTTTGTTCCTTAACTTCATTTTATATGTGTAACTCGCATAGCTTACAGTATAAGGTGTGAATGTCTACATTTGTAAAAAATATATTTATGATAGATTCAAATGTTGTTTTTCTTTTGTATTGCCTTATCTATGAGGGTAGTAAGGTAACGGTAGTACAGCAGAGAGACTTTATTTGATTTCTCTTCTTCAGTAATCAAAATGTGTGTGTGTGTGCGTGTGTATTTTTTATGTATATATATATATTATTATATGGGGGAAATGTGTTTAAATATCGGTATCAGCCAAAATGAGTTTGCAAATATCAGCATATTGAATATCAGCCAAATATCAGCATATCGAATATCAATCCAATAATATGCATCCCTACCAAGTGTCTCACACTGCATTTTCGCTCAAATTGACCTTTTCACTTGCACATTGCTTGCTTTGTTTATGAGTCGAGTTTTCCTTTACAAAGCAGATTGAGTTTGTTTGCAAATGCTGGATTTGTTTGTTTAATTATGGCACAATATTAATTCCATTGAATAACCCCTATTTCAAAAAAACAGTGGCGTGTTCCTGCATTAACTTTCAGATTCATTTTAAGCATAATATATGCCTGTGGTGAAGAGTAACTGAAAAGAGTGTCTCTGATTTTTTGTTTATTTATTACAGACTACTTCCAAAATTGGTGTTTCCACATCTGAGATGTGGCGGTGAAAAGAACGAAGTGGAATGAGAATAAGCTCTTCAAAAAACACATTGTCTAACTCTCAGCCTGTTATTTAATATAAAATAAAAAGTAAATCACATTATTTGTTGCATTGCAGTTTGAGACATTCCCTGTTTTGTACCTTAATTCATTATTGCAGATGTGTGAAAACTTATTTGGGATATTCTGGTTGTTTTTCAATAGTATTGTACAGCATTTTATTAGTATTGCATTTCAGTAGTATTGTACTTTAGTCAAATTATGTATTGCAGTGCCACCGCAGCTATATTGCAGTATTATTGCAGCACTACCACAGTTATATTGCAGTATTACCGCAGTTATATTGCAGTACTACGGCACTTATATTGCAGTACTACTGCAGATATATTGCAGTATTAGGCTCAATCCCAATTCACCCCTTGGCCCTTCCCCTTAGCCCTACCCCTCCGTTTTGCGCGTTCACGTCTAGGGTTAGGGTGTCCCGATTCTTGTTGAGATCGAGGGGTAGGGAGAAGGGGTAGGGCTACATAGCCCTTGAAACGGAGATTTTTCAGAGGCACACTCCAAACGCAGGGCTAAGGGAAAGTTCACGGAATGCATTGCAAATCACCGGCGAGATGGATCGCAAACGGTTACACATTTAATTTTAGCGCCAGTTGACACCACCACACACTTTATTTACTTTAATTATAACAAGATAGCCGTTTAAATTAAGAATTGGTATAATAAATTACCTTTCTCGATCAGAAAAGACATACATTTCGAGGAAAGGATGTTCTAATAATCATGTTTATTCAAAGTTAAGAGCAGCTGCGCTGATTGTCAGTTGTTGTCATGGAGAAATCTTGTAAAAGCTCTGTAACGGCAAAGCCATCGCTGACGACTGATGACGTATCGGGTTCATGAAGGGTTGTTCCAATTCGTAGGGGAATATTTCAACCCCTTGGCCCTTATAACTTAAGGGCCAAGGGGTACACTTGAAAACAAGGGGTAGGGCCAAGGGGTGAATTGGGATTAAGCCTTATTGTAGTACTACTGCACTTATATTGCAGTACTACCGCAGTTATATTGCAGTGTTATTGCAGTTATATTGCAGTACTACCACAGTTATATTGCAGTATTATAGTTATACTACCGCAGTTATATTGCAGCATTACCGCAGTTAGGTTGCAGTTCTACTGTAGTTGTACGCCAAATATACTGCAATAATGCAGTTTTTTCGTGTCCAAAAAACTGCATTTTCTACATGCAGTATTACTTCTAAAAAAACTGCAGTCATTTTTTTGTAAGGGCGTGGCCTGGTGGCGGTTAGTGGCTAGATTCAGGATAGATTCAAGGACCTAGAATGTCCAAAGATGGCAGCCTCAGGTTTGGGAATGGAGCCTGTGGGTGTGAAAAAACTGTGCTTTTCTGATGTCTAATCAGTGTGGAGACTGATTAGACAGACAGAATTTGTGCCTGAAGGGCAGGGATATCTAGGTTATAAAACCCGATAAAGGTGAACAGCGAGGACCAGCCGGCCTCCATACAGATGTCAACAATGGATATTCCGTTAGACTAAGCCCAAGAGGAGGCCATTTCTCTGGTGGAGTGGG
The DNA here is from genome assembly GCA_030378365.1 of Hybognathus amarus. Classification (NCBI taxonomy): domain Eukaryota; kingdom Metazoa; phylum Chordata; class Actinopteri; order Cypriniformes; family Leuciscidae; genus Hybognathus; species Hybognathus amarus. The sequence continues at coordinate 388,517 of JAQIUQ010000255.1, read as the reverse complement.
TCCTCACCCCAATAGGGCACTTCAAGTACAAGGATTTGTAAACTGAGCAATATTGCATCTACTATCCAATAGGACAATCTTTGTTTTGTTACAGACAGTCCTTTAGAGTGGCCTCACAAACTCTAAGCACACAAACAGCTGCTCCGATTGCCTGAATTGTCTGGAGCGCCTAATGTACACCCTAAGGGCCCCACCTGTTCAACATGGGTGTGGTATCTTTTCACACTCAGTAGTGGGGAGAGCAGAGAGTTAAATGACTTGTGCCCTAAAGGGCATGGACCGCACCTTAGGCACATACCCTCATCTAGGTTTAAGGGCAATTTTGCTGTCATTGGGCCCAAACTCGAGGCAGGAAGAGTCCACTGAAAGAGCCTGCAGGTCACCAATTCGCTTGGCTGATGTCAGAGCCAGCAGGAGAGTGGACTTTAGCAAAAGAGGACGAAGGTTGACTGTCATGAGTGTCTTAAACGGAGGGCCCTGATGTGCCCTCAGGACAATAGACAGGCCTCAAGAAGGGACCGTGTTAGGGCAAGGCTTGTTAAGCCTCCTTGCACCTTTGAAAAATCTGACCACCAGGTTGTGTTTCCCAATCGACTGTCAAGAATACTTTGAGCATGGACGAAATGCACGGTCGAGAGGCCACAGTTGGAAGCTCCACAACTCAGGTTCAGGGATGCCAGATTGACTCCTTCAATTGGCAAAGGAGGTCCCTTCTTAGCAGGATTTGGCCCTTGTGCTCCAGACAGCAGCTGAACCATTCCCAGGAACCACTGTTGGTTCTTACAGAGTGGTGCAACGAGTCTGAACATCTGCCCTCCCTGATTTGGCTGATGACCTGAGGGAAGACATAAAGGTGCAGAAAGGGCTACCTGTGGGCTATCGCATCCATTTTCTTCAAAAAGAATTTGGGCAGTGGATGTTCTCTTTCAATGCAAAGAGATTAGCTTCTACCTTGCCAAAAATGCTTCAAATCATGTGGGCCATCTGTGAGTGGAGTTTCCATTACCCTTGAGGGGTCCGTTCTGGGATAGAATATCTGCTCCACTTTTCATGGCGCCTTGCACGTTTTGCTCTTAGTGAGCAGAGATTGTTCTGTACTCACAGAAGGAGGCATTGTGCCAGTCTGATCGGCAGACAGGACCTGAGACCCCCCTGATAATTTATATAGGCTACCAATATCATGTTGTCTGACCGGGCCAGGACATGGTGCCCTCTGAGTTCAGGTTGAAATTCCCTGAAGGCCAGAATCACTGCCATCCAGGTTGTTATGCCAGCCCAATACTGGCTCTGTCCAAAAGCCAAAGGATGACCTGGCGTCACACAGGGCGCCCCAACAGGCCTTGGAGGCATCTGTCAAGACTACTTTCCTTCTGAAAACCGAGCCCAGTTCCACTCCCATCTGATGCTGTGATGGTCTCCATAACAGACCATTCTCAATAACGGTATGTGATGAGGAGCCATCTAGATATGAAATTATGCATCCTTCAGATCCACTGCTAAAAACCAATCCTCTGAGTATGATTCTCTATAACAGTGGAAAGAGGTCTGGGCACCCATGCAACTGGTGGGGTTGTGGAAGAGGGCAACAAACATAGTACAAAAGTCCTGGAAACAAACACAATGCTTCCAACACCCAGAACTGAACAGTTGGTTGCACACATGTGCACACATGCAGGACTAAGTCTCTGGCAGGACTTTGTCTCCTCCTTCTTCTGCCCAAGACATCAGGGCTGGTTGGGTGGCTCAGGGTCCAGTAATAGTTTAGGGTGTGGTTCCTGGGTCTTAGGAAATGGGTAGGACGTACCCAAGTGTCTTACGCCACTTTGCAGGACGTAAGACCGCCTTCTGCTGGGATCAAGTTGGGGGAGCTCGCTCGGTGTGCCCCTGAGCCGATGTGGATTGGGGGCGACTTGAAGCAGCCAAGAAACACGTTCTCTTTGGCAGAAAATGGCACATTGCCTGTGATGTCTTCTGCGCCGCCATGAAGAGTTCAGTGAAGCCATCTACCTCGGAACCAAACAAGCCCAAAGGAGAGACTGGCGAGACGAGGAAGGCTGTCAACATCCTTGATCTCTGTTAAGTTGAGTCAATGGTGGCACTCAAGAACAGTTATCCCTCTGCATGGCTTGGATGAGTAAGGAGGCTTTAGACTTTCAGCTTAGGGCCACGGATGAGAGGCGGCCTCCTCTACTAGGTGAAGTTTAGGATAGCCCTTTTCCCTCTGCACCGTCAACCGTGGTGAGGACAGATGATCTTTGCATGACGGAGACAATTTCTGACTCAAATGGCTTTTTAGCGTGGCTTAAATAGTTGGCCTGCCTGTTTTGGCAGGCTGAAAAGCCATTAGTCTGTGCAGGTGCACAGACATAAAGCAATCTGGCTTCAGTATTCTGAGAAAATATAATATAAAAGACAGTTTATATACAGTGATAACAGACTTATTAGAGGGATGGTGTCTCCTGTAACAGGAAGCAGATCGTTCATGAGGAGAAGGAAGACTGTGTAGCCCAGAATAAGAGTCATTTTGAAGGCAGAACGGTCCACATTTTGAGGAGGCAGGAGGAAGCTGAACAGATCTACGGTAATCAGGCAGTAGCTGGGGATCAGGAGGTTCACCACGTATAGAGTTGGTCTGCGCTTTAGGACAATCTAATACGAGACAACCATTAGAACAACAAACAAAACAAAAATCAAATAAATAGTAATTGTTTTTCTCAAATATTCACTATATCAACTACAATATTTAGGAATTGAAGGTGACACAAACATTATAAACAAGTTCATCCCAGATCTCCAGGCCGTCAACGATAATGTATAAGCTGCCAGCTTTTCTGCCGCTTATGGAAATCAGTTGCCACTCCCCTTTAGTCTCCATGTACTTCAGGGATTTTTTTAACGTGTCCTCTACTGGGTCTAAAAATGATAGCTGAATATCTCTATCTGTAGAGGGAGAAATGAATATGCAGATTATTAATTATTGCATTTCTATGTTTTCATTCCCCATTTTGAGAAATCGTTTTTTTGTTGTTGTAAGCAAGACGACTCAAGACATTACTATTCTGCTGACTGCTATCCAAACAGATCACCAACCCACACAAATTACATATATTCATTTTTATTATCTTAAATCAGAACTGAATATTAACATTTTATTAATCATGATTAGATAATTTAATTTACATCCTAAAAAAGTTACTTTACTTACTTGTGTGCTTGTACGAGTTAAATGTGTAGGTGCAGTTTTGAATATCAAAAGGAAAGGTGTAGATGTTTAGGTTGCAGGAGCTTATCACATGGACTGGCATCCGATCTTCTGCTTTGCCGTTGTTGTAAAGATAAACATAATATGTCTCTGGGGCTTGGTTATCACTCATGCTGTAATTAAATAGGGCAGCATGACGCAGACAGCATCAACAGTTGTATTTATTAGTATGAGACAAAATACTGGTATAGGTTAGACAAGTTGAGTGGACTAATCAACAACTACACTGTGTTGATCTTGAAAATGTGTTGTTTTGCACATTGTGTAAATTGACCAAGAAGCATCCAGTATTATCTGGAACTATTGATTTAGTAATTCTCAGTAATCTACCCATTTTGTCTTGCCTGTAACATTCACTATTTACACTTCATTGACAGTATGTTTAAGATATTACTAAGTTATTATATAATTAACAAAGTTGTACAGTCCAAGCTTATAAGTGTCACTGTATGATGACATGTCACTGTATTATTAGAAAAATAATGGACACTCGAGGTGGTAATGCAGTCACAGGGCAATTCAGGTGTGCATTATATACAATGGTAGCCTGGCATGCCAGACCTACATCTAGATGTTAGGTCTGGAAATTCTTCATTGACAGGGCTCAATCCGAGGGGTGGGATAAATGGTTGTCTTTCAAATTCTCTCTGCACGCAATTGGATAGCGCTAAAGCCAATCAGAGCAATGAAGAAGGTGATGTACTCAGCGGAGCAAGTTGATATATTAAACTTTTACCGCATCCAGTCCAGCTGTCAACATTGTATATTGAAAATAAGGGAGATTTCCCGAATCCATCCCCAACCTAAGGGATTTTTGTTTTTGTTTTTTACACGACCCACAAACTTTAAAAATAAAACACTAAGCCTAAAGTGTATAACTAGCCTACATGTGTGAGAGAGAAAGAGACAGTATGTGTGTGTTTGGGAGAGAAATAGACAGTGTGTCATTAAAAAAATAATATCATAGAGAATGTTTAAATACTAATATCAACTTACGAGGGAAACGGAGGCGGAGTAGTGGCGCTTCGGAGTGGTGGAGATAATTCGGGAGAGGTCCGTGCACCTTACCGATCAAAGCGCGCGCTGACATGGAGTAAAACCTTTATCCTCGACGACAAAATGACAAGTTGATAGTTTCGCCACAGCTTTTTTGTAACAGCGCTCGCGGCGCCGGCCGCATCCGAGGATGAACGACTTAAAACCGAATATGTCCGAGCTGGCTCTGACCGTCGCAACTCTGTCGTCATTATGTTAAGCCCGCCCGCCAACTCTATACACGATGTGATTGGCCCGGCCAGAGTTGGGCCTTTCCAGCTAAACCGTCTATGGAGAGTTGCTAGACCACACTTTGCGGCAAAATAATTTTTGCTGCCGCTAGGGTGCGTCTGAGATTTCTAGGCTAATACAATGGCCCAGAGTCAATTACTCCACTTATTTTGGTTACCACGCCTCAAGAGACACTGTTCAAATGTTTTATTTCAATAGGTTTGTCAGATTTTTGTCCCTAAAACACTCTTGTGTTTAGGACTAATTACATATGCATCTATTGCCATGCCTCAGTTTCGTCATTCCAGAGCTAGTAACGGAGGCTTGAGCCATTGATATGCAGATCAGCCATTGATAATGTGGTCAAGACCTGCCTGAAACTAGTTGTGTGTTTTACTGGGAAAAATGGCACACCTTAGAATGTTGGTCTACCAAACAGAATCAAGCATTCAACCCCCCTGTAGTAGAACCTTATTTAATGGTTTGATTTATAATGTTGTATTTTATAACTCACAATTCATTGATGACAAGATCAGGCCTCCAGAGTTTTTTTCTTGGCAGTGTGATTCTGTCTGTTCCACATTCATCAGGATCCCAGCTCAAACCTTCAATCCTCCAGTCCTTTAAAAAACGCAAATACTAATTGATACATTTTCTGTTTATATAATATAAGCACCTTTAAAAACGAATTTATAAGTATCAAAATATCATATTTAAGATTTTAGGATTTGAAGGAAATTATGACAGTTCATAATAGATAGGGTGACTGGCAAGGTGCCAGTTCATTATAGATCCTTACAAACCGCAGCCAGATAAATGAATCCAAGATTTGAGCTTTTTCATCCTAAAAGGGAAAACGTCCACAATTTCTATTTAGCCATTTGCAAATTATTAATGTAATGTGACTGAATACTGTGATTGGCATATTTGGATATTTACTTACCACATCTAAAATGGCATACAAAATGAAACTCAAACTGATATTTGTAACTGTTTTTGGATCAATAACTGGCCGCATTTGGGTTTTGTTGAAGACACTCTCTCTGAGTGACTGTAGGAGTGACTCTGCGGTTGGCTGAGAGCAGTTTAAGGTTTCTGCAGATCTCATGAGTGCTGCTGCCCGAAGGGTTTGAGCCCAAAAGAGAGAAAACAGTACCAAGATAGTCATGAAGGAAATAAGCTATATGCAGACTAAACCAAAAAGATGCAATACAGTCATAGAAGCCATGACCGACTGGCTCTTTTTCAGGATTTGCTCATGTTTGGGACTTGATTATTAAAATGATTATCTTACATTGAATAATGAAGCAGGTGAAGATGAAATGTGTTGTAGAAGATTGGCAGTTCATTGTCTAGCCTGCAATGACAATTATAAACATTTGTTTCTGTATTCATGATAAAACCAAATCTTTAAAAGGTTAGTTCACCCAAAAATGCCCTCATGTCGTCCTTAAGCCTGTAAGACCTCCATTCATCTTCAGAACACAGGTTAAGATTTTTAGATTTAGTCTAAGAGTTTTCTGCCCCTCCATTGAAAATGTACGGAATACAGTCCTTGTCCAGAAAGGAAATAAAGACATCATCAAAGTAGTCCATGTGACGTCTGTGGGTTAGTTAGAATGTTTTGAAGCATCGAAAATACATTTTGGTCCAAAAATAACAAAAACGACGACTTTCACATTAGATACATGTCAGCAGCGTCTTTGCGTCAGCAGCGGCGCTCAACGCAGATTGACAACAGAACCGGAAGACAATACAATGCTGAATAAAGTCGTAGTTTTTGTTATTTTTGGACCAAAATGTATTTTCGAATGAAAAATCGCCCAGCAGAAGGTGATCAAAACATTGTAACTAACCCACTGATGTCACATGGACTACTTTGATGATGTCTTTATTTCCTTTCTGGACAAGGACAGGTATACCGTACATACATTTTCAATGGAGGAACAGAAAGCTCTCAGACTAAATGTAAAATATCTTAAACTGTGTTCCGAAGATGAATGGAGGTCTTACAGCTTGAAATATTGGACCTCTTGGCATAGTTTAAGTAAGCAATAAGGTACGAGAGGCTGTGCTGTATCGTGAATAAGTAACTTAGTACTAATTCACGATACAGCACTTGCCTCGAAGTATCTTATTGCTTTTATAAAACGGTTGCCACACAATATTTAAGTAAAAAACAATGTTAGTGCAACTTTCTTGAAGTAAAATCACTAAAAGCCTACCTTCCGCTGGAAAAAATAGTCCCCGAGTGTGAACAGCAACAACGTTCCAATGTGTAAAATGCATGAAAGCTCAAATAAAAACAACACAGAACCGCAGTGTTGCGCAGCGATCAATAGAACCGTTGGGTGAAGCGGTCGTAGCCGTGTTTTATCGTGAATAAAGCACAGCTCTTGACCAATCAGAATCAAGGATTCGAACTAACCGTTGTATAATATGAATTTAAAAATATTTTCCAAACAACAGTTTTTACCAGACCAGATTTGAGTTGCATGAGAGCCCTTAAGTTAAGACAACCCTTATTTATTAGGTTAAGCCTTTTCATATATTTTCATTACTTCCACTGTGCACTATGCCAGGCTTTTGTCTTGTGCGCAAAAGTGACTTGTTATAGCTGCAGGTTTCCTTTAAGGAATACGTTTAAGTCAAACCATTTTAGAGGTTTAATGCAACCGAGCCCAGACCTAGATGAATGTTTAGTTTCACTTTATTTGAAGGTGCTCTTGTTACAGTGTAATTATACAAACAAGTTCTGAGTAATATTCATTGACAGAATGTACTTACTATTTAATTAAGGTTAGGCTTTAGTTTATGGTTTGTTACTTAAAGTTTTGCATCATTTAAGGTTATTACCATAGAAAGTACATGTAAGATGTGCAATGATCTATTTGACCAGTTTACTTGTGATTCAAAAAATCTTGACATACATTCTTTAAATTCCTTTTGTGAGTGAAACAAATAATTTTTGCATAATGATTCTTAGAGTAAACTTATTGGAATGCTACAAAGCAAAACGTATATTTCCAACAAACCCATTAACTCCTAATTATTGTCAGTTGAAACCCAACCTTCTTGTTAATTGCTGAATCTTACCTTAAATACTGACAGAAGTTCTATATCCATAAAGTACTTGGTCAGTGTCAGGGACCCACAGATTTTCATTTCAAGATCATTTCTCAGTTTGACAGGAACTGTGTTAGAATGGTGATTATAACAGAATGGTGAATAGCTGATTTGCTTAGGCAAATATGAACATTGAACAATGAACACTTTTGCAATAGTCAACATTTTACTTCTGGAACATTCTTTTGCATACTTAAGCTGAGGTTAAGATATGTGTCATTGTCTAAAATTGTGGTTTAGATATGACTGTCAGGTATTTCTGTGATAGAGAAGAAATGTGTCCACTTAACTTAACATAAATATAAACTGATGAATAAGCAATATTATAAGGTAGGACGGTAACACTTTACAATACGTGTGCACTAATAAGCATTAATTCATGCTTAACTAATGCACAGATAATACTGAATTAATGTGTAACTAATGATTATTTAAGCTATTCATTAACGATTACCACATTAGGAACTAATTAAGATGCAGTAAGGTTAATGTATTAGTTCATACATTAATTGTTATTAATTAAATATGTAATTGTGGATTAGTTCCATAAACTCATTTTTTAAACTAATAGTGTTAATTAATATGTTAATTACCAGAATGAGCCCAAGCCTTGTATTTTAACTTTGAGATAATATGACAGGTACACTAATACGCATTAATACATCATTAATTAAATTAATTGTTAGTGCAAATTCATGTGCAAATTACTACAATCATTAAATGACTAGTTAATAATGATGTGCCCCAACAAGTAAAGTCATAACATAATGATACCTTTGCAAATCATTAGCTAATGATTAATTAAAGCAGACAACTGGAAGTTGAAGTGCATAGCTTTGACTAATTGTGGTAATATAACACATTAATTTACACTATTAGTTAATAAAATATGTTATTAAGGAATTAATAGACAATTATGCATTGAATTAATAGCAATTCGTGTATTACTTAATCTATTAATCATATTGACTCTTTATTAGTTGCTGATGCAGTAATCATTTATTAATGGTTTAGTTCTTCATGAGTTATACATTAATTCAAGATTATCTGTGCATTAGTGCACACGCATTGTAAAGTGTTACCGGTAGGACAATTCAATAGCAGTCCCAAACTAGTTTTTGTTAATACAAAGTTATAAAGTTAGTAAGTTGGTATGAGCCACAACAATCATCAAAATATAGAATTGATGATAGTTTAGGTTGAGGCTACAGAAACTACAATCCTTCATACTTTCCTGATTAAGATCGACAGCAGGTATTAGCTTAACATGTTTGAAGCAGTTGAGGATTTTGAGACATAGGGCATAACATTTTACACCAGAAAACATTGGCAAACAAATCTTAAAATTGAGTTATGAGAGGAATAACAACCTCACACATTCACCTACTCAGGCAGTGACCATAAGGGCTTAATGGATCATTCAAACTAAGCAAACCAAGGTTGAGAAATGGCTTAAAGCACTTACACTATGTAAATGATGGGATTTTGTAAAACCTGAACATTTGATTAAAATTAAACAACAAGTTCCAGCATTGTCTTTGAACTCCTTGCCATCTTCTTAAAAGTTTTGTTGCACTAAAAGTTGTAGATCAGATGAGTTTTGCAGAAAAATGATAGAAGAGGTCTGTTGAAGAACAAAAGTCCTTAAAAGTACCTATGATGGCGTCAGTGCTGTCACAAACTATGTTTCCATCCAAAGTTGCACATTTAATCTATGCATAAAGCAGTTGTTTCAATAATAACAAACTAAATGTAATAAAACACTCAAGCTTCTCAAAAATAGCAAGACACGAATTAGGAAAACTATCTAACGTCGACAATAATGAACCAGGGACAACTGAAATTGAGGGCTATAAATACACAAGAAAACACTAGAAACAAAATAAGATAATTAACTAGAAACAGGTGTGACCCATAAGGGCAAATCAAACACTATGGCAACAGATGAACAGAGAAAATGGAAACTGAACTATAAACAACTCAAACTAACTCAAAATCCAAATCAAGCAAGCACAAACACAAATCAAACATGACATTACCCCCATCAAAAAGGTGTGTCCATGCACCTTAAAAACACCAACAAAAAAGTCCAAAAGAGTAGGGAAGGGCGGGGGCTTATGAGGAAGATGCAGAAGCTATTACATGGGACAAGACAATGGAGGAACCAGCGAGGAGATGACAACGGGATGAGCCAGTGAGAAGATGGTGATGGGAGAAGCTAGGGAGGAGACGATCTGCAGGAGGAGCCAGGGAGTGACCCCAAACAGCTAGCAGGATGAAGGCCCACAGTGTGGCTAATGGTGGAAGGAGCCATGGTAAATCCTTGATGTAGAAGCAAGGCAGAACCAGGGGGACGACAGAGGGGAAGACGATGGAGAAAGAGACCAAGGTGGAGCTGAAGAGACCGGGCGACACTGGAGACCTAGGCCGAGCCGTGGGGACCAGTGGCCGAGGTGAAGCCAAGATGCTGTTGGACTGAGGTAGAGCCGGAGTGATCAAGGACCGAGGTGGAGCTGGTGGGAAGGGGGAACTCAGTGGAGCCAAATGGGTGGAGGGACAAGTCACAGACGAAGGCCCAGAATCCCATGGTGAAGGCAAAGCGACGACTGACAACGAAGGTAGAGGAACAGGGAAGCCCGATGGAGCCGGAAGGATGATGGTCCCAGGCAGAGCAGAGGGAGCAAGGAGCCAAGGTGGAGCTGACTGGTTTTGGAGGTTCAAGGTGGTCAACAGGCCAAGGCAGTGTTGGAGAACTGGAAGTCTAAATTTGGATCCGAGGTGCTGAGAGGAGCCAGCAAAGGAGGAGCTGGACGACTGTAGGGAGCCAGCCGAGACAGGGCAGAAGAACTGGATAACATGAGCAGAAGTTTACAAAACATGTTCCTGGGTGGTGACAGGGCAGGCAGAGAGTTAAAAAACGGTCAATACAGGAGAAGCAGAGAGTTCAGAATACGTGATAGGCAGGGAGACTGTGATAGGCAGGGAGTTCAAACACGGCCTCCTGGGCTGATATGGGACAGGCAGAGAGTTTAGAAACAGCCTCCTTGGCCAACATAGGACAGGCAGAGAGTTCAAATACGGCCTCCTTGGCCGACATGGTGGTGGGAGTGGGAGGAAGAGTGGGAACATCCACAACAAGTTAGACTTTGTGCTGGGAAGACGAAACAGGCATGTTGATGGGCAACAAAACAGGCATGGTGCTAATCCCTTTACTCTCTTTAAATTACTCGCACAAATTTGTAAAAATTATACACAGCTCACCCTCGGTGGCAGGAGTATGGGCAGGGCTTCGCTTAAAACTTTGCTAAACAAATGAAGACATATTCCGTTTATGTGAACTTTTCCATTTCAGGTAATTCCACCATCATGATTAGCAACAATTAGCACAGATTATCTCGGCGGAAGAAGTTAGTTTAGATCCTGCGATAGCAGTGGTAAAAATCCACTGTGGCAAAAATCATGTGGCTCGCGAGGTCTCTCACCTTTTACCAACAAACGAGCGAAACAAAAAAAATAAGACCCATCAATAGAGATTGTCTCTCAGCAGAAAAATCCAATTCCCTTGTGGCACAGTCTACCGAAGTTAGTTAAACGTTTATGATAATAATTAGCCTATAGATCAAATCCGGCAGAGCGTTCTTGTGTAGGCTGCCATCTTGTGCCATTACTGAGCTGTTACACCGGCATAGGCATTCATGCACCGGTATGTAAACAAACCTCGGTGATTGCGCAAACGCACCCTCGATGGCAGCAACAGCCAGGCAGAATGACTTGTTGGGTTGATGATGTTAGATAGTGGCCTCCAGTCACAGATGAAGGTACAAACGATCTTACAGATTATTTATGAAAATAGCTTGGCAAGCTAGCTAGGCTGAACGTTTGCTAACGATGAAACTATAAAAAGACCTGTCCATTTGGCAACAATAAATAAATAAATAAATAAATAAATAAATGAAATCAAAAAAACAAATTCATGTTTTTCATTTGTGTCCATTATTTATCTAATTTTCACATTGCAACAGGCAAGGGTAAGGCTTAACTTTTGACATTCATAGCTTTTGTCTTCGGTTGCGCACCTAAATGGCCAAATTAATACAGAAATATATAAAAATGCCAAGTTCACATAAACACAGTAGATGTAAGTACGGTGCTCTCTCTCTATTCACACACACACACACACATACGCATACGCATCAATTGAATAACTCAGCCTCACAGTGAAAGCCCTTCACAATTAGTATTGACAGTTTGCAAAATATTTGTTTGTTTTTAGCCTAATGCTGTTGAAATTTTATTGAAAAAAGCACGTCTTTATAAAAATATTATATAATTCTTTTACTGTGGCTCTTTTGGAAAAAATGCATTAACCAAAAAAAAAAAGGCTCTTTTGTCAAAAAATGTTCCCAACTCCTGTGCTATAGTAAGATCTATCTTAGAGTGGCCAGTACCCGTGACTCTCATGGAGCATTTCAGAGGTTACTGGGGTTTGTCGATTTTTATCAACATTTCATCAGAAACTGTAGTCATACCGATGGCCTCTTAACCTCCACCTGAGTCATGTGGTCAGAGTTTCACATATGCACTTGTCTTGTCCTGTTCCAGACCCTAGTCTGCAGTTCTGCAGTCTGAGGTTGATGCTTCTGAGGTTGGGGTTGTCGTCTCTCAGCGATCCTCTCAGGATGGGAACTTTCCCACCGACTGAGCTTGGCAGAACAGAATTATGATGCCGGTAATCAGGAGCTGCTCGTGGTTGGACTGGCAATAGGTAAGTGGCAACACTAGTTAAAGGGATATGGCAGAGCCCTTCTTGGTCTAAACGGATCATAAGAATATTGGGTACATCCGTTCGGCCAAGAGGTTGAACTCTCGACAGGCCAGATGGGCTCTCTTCTTGATCGGTTCCGTTTCACCCTTGTACATGCCTAGGTCTAAGAATATTAAGCCGACGCTCTATCTCATGAATATAATTTAAAGTAATAACAATAATAATAATAATAACATCTATTAAAACATTATTTTAAAGGATTATCACACAGTTTTTTTAATAAATGTTTTATTTTGATCAGTAAACTTGCCAAAAAATAAAAGGAGTTAGAATTACATTTGTAAGATTAACAACATTTTTAGCTTTATTAATTGATTTGATCACCACCATTTTTAAAGTAAATTTGTATTTGTTTTTACAATGTTTTAATATTCTCTGTAGTCCTGACAGTAAAATAAACCACAATAATTTATTAGTGGGGAAAAAACGTGATATATCATGAAACTACACCACTACACCACTGTTTTTAGCATTCTAATTATATTAGATTAATTTTATTATGAATGTATGGATTTGGATTATTTAAAATGCCTTGCATGTTTTTGTCCCATTATTCTTTTTATATCTGTTTATGTTTTTTTTTTTTGCGAGTTAATGTCATGTTACTGTACAGCGCACTGCCGCTTTAAGAAACTTCTTGTCCGAACGCGCGCTTTCTCTCATTCCGTGGGAAGAGGAACTGAGGTGAAGTTGTTTTGTGGCTTTGTCAAAGGTAATACTGTTGTTATTTGTGACTATCCTTGTTCAGTTTAAGTTTTTTTCATGTTGTTTGGGCATGCTTTTAGATGTAGGACCGCATGTTTTGGAAGTTTATATAAAAAGTGTATATTGAACGGCACATTTGAGTGGCTTGTTCAAAAGTCACTGTAACAGCTCTCATAAGTTTAATAATTTGTCTAGTTTTAAGGTCTGTAAGAGGACAAACTTAGATTACAAGAAAAATGTATATATTTTTCAATGAACAAATGTCACTGAACATTTCCATAGAAACAAACACAACTTTCTACTTTCAACTTTCAAACACAGTCTTTCGCACAACTTACATTGTTGAGCTGGAAATGATCAATACTGTGCTACAGCTATATTGTAAACAGTAATATTGATAGTGGTCTCCCATTAATTACTATAATGTATTTTAATTATTTTAGCTAAATTCATGTACATGAATAGTTACTCAGATAAGTAAGATTTTTCAATGTTGAAGTTAAAAAGTCTGTGTGCGAAAGAGGAGAAAAAAGTGAGTATAAGGAGTTTGGAAAGTATGAAAAAGATAGATAGATAGATAGATAGATATCAATAGATAGATAGATAGATAGATAGATAGATAGATAGATAGATAGATAGATAGATAGATAGAATATATAGATAGATCAGATAGATAGATCTTTAAAAATATGACCAAGGAACATAAAGTGCCTCTTTAGAATCACCCATAAATGCAATGTAAAAAGTGCTTTTCTGTAGTTTGTGGTAAGCAAAGCTGAGGAAAGTAAAAGAGAAATTATAAAAATATGTTATGACCATTTATTATTTATTACATTAGCCAGCAGCATAAGTTTAATACAAAATGTTTCTGTCAGACATCACACAACAGCAGAAGCAAGCAAAAAACTTGTTTAGCTTCAGTTGTAAAAATACAATTCAGTTGTAATATTATATGTAGTAACTAGGGCTGTGCAAAAATGTATTTCGATTAATCACATCCATAATAAAAGTTTGTGTTTAAATAATGTGTGTGCGTGCTGTGTATAATTATTTTTGTGTATATAAATGCAAGCATGTATATATTTAAGAATTATTTGCTCGTAAATACTGATATATATAAATACATAATCTATATTATATATAAATATAAGTATTTTATTTATGAATAACACATTTTCTTATCTTTCTAATTTATGTACATGCATGTGTATTTATATATACAAAATAATTACACACAGCACGCTTTTTTGGTTGTAATTAATTGCAATCACCCCTAGCAGTAACATTTCATACCATTGCTTCTGTCTGAAAAACAATTGCATGAATGTTTTGAATGAATGTTTTTAAACTGATTCAGTTGAAGCAAATCACTTAAATGAATCACTTAAATGACTCACTAATAAAGACAGTCATTTGTTGCCACCTACTGGCATGTAATATATATAAACACACACACACACACACACACACACTTGTTTTTCATTTAATTAAATGACTTACATCATTGTTCGGTAGCTTCTGAGTAGAAATTCAGTTCAGTTATTTTGGTAGAAAAAGACTGTGAGAGGCCATCAGTGTTCAGAGGACTATCACTGTGGTAATAGGAAATATCTATACACTTGCAAAGGAAGTTTAATGAGAGAATAACAGAGACAGGTCAGAACAAAGAATTCAAGCATGGGTGACCTCTAGTGACTAAGTGATGATCTAGCTTGCTACTTAAGCAACCACCATGATATGCAGTATGTGTTTACACAGCATTGCTTTATTGATGCAAAATTAAACATATATAGAGATTCTTATATAAAGATTCTTCTTCATGATTTACAATTAGATTATGATACTCTAATTCTTATTACAGGACTAAATGCTGAAACAATGTACAGGACAGAATGTTTATCCTCATACCAGTAAAACCTCTGATCATTGAGGTTTTCTCTTATGACTTATGACTCTTTTCCTGACTTTATTTGTAGCATACTTTCTATTGCCTTTGGCCAGACATTGCAAATTCATTTTAGGTCAAAGGCTGTACAGAATGTTATAATTCCTGTGAGATAGTAAACTACCACAAAATAAAAGCTAAGCTACTATATAATAAAAGACATTGTATGAGATGTCCATGTATGCAGTTGAGCAGTCTTTAAAGAGATCTACTAGTGAATTTGATAATCAGCATTTAAACATGTACAGTTTTAGCTGGGACTTTATGCTTTTTTGTCCAAACTGGACGAGTACAACCAGAATATTAGTATGGTGAAGAAGCTAACGAGTGAGAAAAACAACATACAAAGCAAACAGAAATCGATCAATGACCTCCCCCAAGTCTATCCAGTCCTTTGTGTTCTGATCACTGGAGAAATGCTTATCAACATGCTGGCGAAATGGAGAGTAAATCTTCATGTAGCATCTTTAGTTCCTTCAGTTCTTGCCCATCAAGATTTAATGGTGTTTTAATGCCCTTTTCATGGGATATAGTTTGGTTTCTTTCTTTCTCAGTTGAGCAGGAAATTGTGTAATTGGTGTTTTCTGTTGGCAGAAATAGTTTGATTTATTCATGTGATCTAGAGATAAGTAAACACAAGATGTATCTTTGATATGTTGTAAATAGACATGCTGCATTATTTTTAAAACTAATGTTTTTAATGTATATGATGTATTCAGTATTTTATTTATTTATTTTCATGTAGAGGCACACATCATATACTGCCAGTTGTCCAACTGGTTTAATATTATTTGCTTGTTTTTTTGCAGAAAATGTTTGAATTGTTGTTCAGCCAGTATGAGACTCACTTTGAGAGGCAGAATTATCATCAGAAATTTTCTGGCCCAAACAAACCATTCGTGCCAGGTAATGCAGGAACAACACTTTAATCCAGTTTGGTAGAGGGGAACGGTCACTTGAGCCACAAAGAATATTAGTAACGACAATATGTCTCCAATAGACTGGCCACCATCAGTGCTAAACACATGGAGAAAAACACATCTGCAGGAGGAGGAGAGAAATAACATAAGTTCCCAATCCTACCACAAGCTATGATTCACTGTGACTGAAATGTACAGAGAATCTCACTCAGACAGATTTGCTTTATTGTATTTTTCTATGGTATGTTTTAAATAAACTTGTTTAAATAAACTAACTAGAATCAACACACATTAAAAAGTTCAGATTTCTGCAAAATATATGATTATTTAATAGCAAAATCAGCTAAAGCTTCAAATAATATCCTCCTAAATTTTCTTTGAGTACAGAGGAACATTAATCACATGTAAATAGAAAAATAAGTTTTAAATAAGATCTAAAAGTTAAAAAAATGGAATTATTTTTACACAACCTACATTTTTGGTATCTCATGAAGAGGCAATCTTAACAGAATATGAGGGTTAATAAATAAATAATAATAATGATAAAGAAAAATGGAACATGGCTGCAGATAGATGTATCTGATTTAATTAAAGGTGCCCGAATAGTTTGAGAACGACTAATGTGTAGTATATAGATGTGCACGCATTTTTTGCTTTTATATATTTTATGTTAAAAAAAGACATTTTTTACAAGTGCAGTGGGGTCCAAAAGTCTGAGATTCAAATTTCTATGTAATTAAAGTTTTAAAATGTCAAAAAATAAAATTATAAAAGAAATATAATTTGTTATTATAATTAAATGCAATACAGAAACATTTGACAAGTGGACTCAAGGCTTTTGGACCCTACTCTTTATGTACAGGCTGATAACAAACTTATTAGAGGGATGGTGTCTCCTGTAACAGGAGAGCAGATCGTTCATGAGGAGAAGGAAGACAGTGTAGCCCAGAATAAGAGTCATTTTGAAGGCAGAACGGTCCACACTTTTTGAGGAGGCAGGAGGAAGCTGAACAGATCTCACGGTAACCAGGCAATAGCTGGGGATCAGGAGGTTCACCACATATAGAGTTGGTCTGCGCTTTAGGACAATCTAATATGAGACCATTAGAACAATAAACAAAACAAAATCAAGGGAACAATTCGTTCAAACAAAAAATTCTTACCTAACTATGAATTTAACATCACTTAATCTTAGTTAATTAATCAGTAATTAGGTAATTAATAATGTCAATATTTAGGAATTTATGGTGACACAAACATTGTAAACAAGTTCATCCCAGCCTTCAACCCCTTCCGTGTTATAGTATGAGTTGGAAGATTTTTGTCCGGTTATGTCAGCCAGTTGCCACTCCCCTTTAGTCTCCATGTACTGTCGAGATCTCTGAAACGTGGCCTCCACTGGTTCTGAAAATAATATTTGAACATCTCTATCTGTAGAGGGAGAGATAAATTAGCTTCAGCCACTGAATGTAATGTTAATGTAACATTTTTAGAAATCATTTATTTTTGTGAGCGAGTATGCCAAAAGCACTTTTTATAGCGTTTAATATTCTGCTTAGCCTGGTTAAAACCAGTCCATTCTCAGTTTTTTGTAACTGAGTTATGGTCTGGCAAAGCTTCATAGACAAATCATTTCCAAAGGGGCGTCACCAACGGACGTAGCTCAAATCTCTCTGGGCGCAATTGGATAGACCTAAAACTCAATCAGAGCGCTGAAGGAGACGACATATGCAGAGCGACGTTCGTCTGTTTAAATAACGAGCAGAAATCTGATTAGGTACTTGCTCTACGTATTATTTAAATTTAACAGCAAGACAACTATAAGTGAATGTGATTTTCATTATATCAATCACACACAGTAAACAAAACCTTAATAAAAAACAACAAAAAAAAACCTTTGCAATAGACATGCAAACCGTCTGCCGATATGGTGAGACCTTACTGTCTATGGGTGAGATGTACATGCTAGGGCAGATTCGCCGCTACAAGAAAAGCCGTGCACACAGCCAAGGTAAATGGGGTTCGGTCTTACGCATTATAAAGAATGCGTCATTTTGCCGCGCACCTTCGCACTCCGTCCGGACGCGTCGAGTATAAAACAAGGCTTTACTCCGTGTCAGCGCGCTCTGATCGGTAGACATGCACAGACCTCTCCCGAATCATCTCCAGCAGTAGCAGTCTTTGAAGCACCACTAACTCCACCTCTGTTTCCATCCTCAGCTGATATTAGTATTTAAACATTCTCTATGATAAAAAAATATTTATTAACATGGTTTTGGTGGTTATAGAGTTCTAATGATGGTTTTCAACTATAACCGTCACACCCTTTTGTAAATGTACAAAATCTGCTTCACTGTCGCTGTGCTGTCGTCATCGTGTAAAGCCCGCCCCAACATCTGGTGCCGCGATTCTGATTGGTGCCGCGATTTGGCGGATTGGAAATGAGCTTGATTGAGCTCTTTGCCAGACTAACTTTTAGAGCAAATGTAAATTTGCCGGAAGTTGTCTGGGTTTTCCCAGGCTATATACTGCTGACTGTCATCCACACAACTTACGTATATGTGATTTTCTTTTCTTAAATTGAAACTGAATATTAGCTTGTTATTAATCATGATAAAATATTTTAAATGATGGCCTAAGTTATTACTTACTTGTATGTTTGTATGATCCAAATGTGTAGGTGCAGGTTTGAATATCAAAAGGAAAGGTGTAGATGTTTAGGTTGCAGGAGCTTATCACATGGACTGGCAGCCGATCTTCTGCTTTGCCGTTGTTGTAAAGATAAATATAATAGGTGTCGGGGGCTTGGTTATTACTTGTGCTGTAATTAAAAAGGGCAGCATGACACAGATAGCCACAACAGTTGTATTTATTATTACAGATATTGACAAGATGTTACTAATACTAATTGATTAGTAATATAGTAGATTCAGTTGACATGCCATTGTGTCATGTCATTTTAAAAAAGTGTTGTTTTGCACATACTAGGGATGTGCAACACTATTTACATTGACCAAGCAGCATCCAGTATTATCTGTAACTATCCGTTTAATAATTCTCAGTATTTTACCCCTTTTGTCTTTCCAGTAATGTTCACATTTCCCTCTCAAAATGGTCTCTCGCGTTGCATGAAAATGCTTATGGGGAAACTCCTGTTTACTTTGAATACTGAAGCCTGATTTGTTAATGTTAATGGAGCCAACTGCCAATATAAGTTGGCGCCAAATGCCATTATGCCAGAATTTTCTCCTATAGCACGAAGAAATTTCCTTTCTGGACTTTAAAAAAGAAGTGGAAGAAGCCTGCTACTGAGCTGTCGAAGAGCCCCAGCAGCAGAAATATGCTTCTCTCCAGAACTTATCCCCTTGGGCCATCTGCCAATTTTATCTGATTTTCCGGACACGGTGAGTGAGTCACTTGCCTAGGCCATGCCCACGCTTAGGCTGTGCTTACTGAGATGGACTGCTTTCACTGCAAGAGCATGCGTCTCTCCCGTCTTCGGGCCTATCCTAATTTCAGGAAGATGGACTCGCCCCTCCCGCTCTACAGTCTTTGGCCTCCCAGGAACCTTGGAGGAAGAAAGTCAGGTTTGAGTGACCCCACAACGGCTCAGATGTTGTGCTTCACTCTCCCTGCTACATTTAGATTCACCGGAGCTCTTCTACCATGAGAATCAGAGCCCCTCATCTGCTGCGAGTGGCTTGGTCTCTTTCGACTAATCAAAGGAGGAAGCTGCCGCTGACTCCAGGATGTGCTCCAGAGAGGATCCCGGTTCTCTTCCTCCCCAAAGAGTCGGTGTGTGGACTGTTAGTGTTGACAGAAGGCCGTGGAGGATTTCAGCCTGGAATGGTCAACTCCAGAAGTTGCCTGTCCGCAGCCACTGGGAGGGATGGTTCCTGCCAGGTCAGCACATCTCCAATCAAAGATCGGGACAATTCTTCCCAGAAGTACAAGATGAGCTCACCAAATTGTGGCTTTCCCCCTTTTCTGCTCGCATTCACTCTTCTGCTTCTGCCACACCTCACCTCTGTTGACTGCACTGAAGGGAAAGGATATGGCAAGCTCTCCTCTCTGGAAGAGATGGTCGCTGCACATATCTGCCCACCATCAGCCTTGTGACTGAATTCCAAGAGCCCTGCAGGACCTTCTCGACATTAGCGGGCAAGGCTTACTCAGTGGCTGGCCAGACTGGCTCAGCACTCCAGATGATGGCAGGTACTCCCAAGTTTTTCAGGCCAAACTCCGAGTCTGGCCTGAGTCCTGATGCTTCAAGGAGTTGTGCACAGCGACCGACCTTGCTCTGCGCACTACGAAGGCAACTGTACAGGCGAGCTTCAGGACCATGGCCACGTGTGGTTGAATCTCATGAGATCAAGGACGCAGATAAAGTCGACTTTCCTGACTTCCTACCCGACAGGTTTGGTCGTTCCTGCCACTGACGGATTCTGGAGTTGAGAACCACTGATATAAATAGTCTCTGATCAGACCCAGACACAAAGGAGAATGGACCGGTCTAGGTATGGTTATTTGATACATTTATGTACTTATAGAGTTGTAATCGCGTCATCCTATGACATCCGAGATGACGACAACAACTTTAGACTCATTTGTTGTTGAATTGGCTGACATCGACTGAAATGACTATTTGCTCAAAAATCATAAAATACACTCAATGGAGGTAACGTTGCGATCGCAAACAGTAGACGATGATCCACACTTGAGGATTAACTTTGAAGCAAGACCTGCTTTGAATTCAAGTCGCTCTGATGTATGTCATCATTACATCCCATCCTACAACAGAACACTTATGTTTCTAGGAGAAATTACCGGCTGTCGTTGAAACAATGGAGGATGGTGTACAGATCACCGAGCGAGGTCTATGTCACAACATCACTGTCAATCAAACCCCTTGCTCAATTCTACATCACATTGCGCTGAATCTTAGAACAGCTCGTTCTGAGACAGTGCAGATGATTTATTGAGAATGTTAAAAAAACACTGGGTGGATTTTTATCTTTCAAGGGTGGTTTTGCTCACACACTGCCATCACACATTTATGTTCAAACACCATGTAAAAGTGAGTTTTGCACAATAGGTGCCCTTTAAGTCCCCCATTGAGCTCTGCGTGATATAAGCTCTGACTAGGCCCGGCCAACCCACTCTCCATATGAGCCTAAGCAAATTACCGCTGTGATAGCAGACCCAATGACTCAAAAAAAGCACTTCTCTTCACAACAATACAAACAACAGTTCTCTGCCTCCACGCAGTGACCTGCCGCTCAAAACTCTGACCACGCTCGCTGCCCTGGCTCCAGGCTCTGGAAAGCCATCCCAGGCATGTTGAGTTGGGTGCACAGTCTATTAGCAAAAGGCGGTCTTGATACTGTTCCACCGGTGAGCAGCAAGCTCAGGATTTTACAGCCGCTACTTCCTCATTCCCAAAAAGAAGGTGGGGCTCAGACCCATCCATCGATCTCAGAAACCTCAACTAGTGATTCGACTGATAGTAATTTTTTTATAATTGATAAAATTATAAAAAAAATATATAATTTTGTGCCTTGTACCTTGAAAACAGACAGGCAAGGACAGCACATTTCATCTCCTCCACTTTTGCGAACCATCGGGTGAAAATCTCTACCATCTCCTGTCTCATTGTTTTAATCTTATGAGAGGAGGGACCTTGCCTGCTCAGCAACTCCTCTGATGAAACCAGACAATGGTTCCCCAGTTGATACAAATGCTTTTGACAGCCCCTTGGACGATCCTGTTGAGGAAGAACCTCCTCTTGCAAGTGAGAGGGAGGGTTTGGCATCCCCAGCCCGACCTGTGGAGCCTTCACGTTTGGCCACTCGAGAAGGAACCTTTACAGCTCTATGAAGTAACTAACTCTATTGGATGCTAGAGCCTCATCTATGAGGTGCCTCTACACCCTTAAATGTGCTTTGTCACTTTGCAGACCCTTTTCATGCCCAAACAGCAACGTTACATACTAAAGAAAGTTGTGTAATGTCAAAAAAACATAATAGACCCTCTTTAATGTTGTATTTTGGAACTTACACTTCATTGATGACAATATCAGGCCTCCAGAGTTTTTGTCTTGGCAGTGTGATTCTGTCTGTTCCACATTCATCAGGATCCCAGCTCAAACCTTCAATTTTCCAGTCCTTCAAAATGCAAATATCTTTTTTAATTTTCCATTTTTATAATATAAAGACTTTTACAAAGTGTCAAGATATTATATTTAAGATTTTAGGAATTTAAGTCCAAGAATAAAGTGCAAGTTTGCAGCTCAAAATAGATCCTTGAGCTCTTACAAACCGCAGCCAGATAAATGCATCCAAGATTTGAGCTTTTTCATCCTAAAAGGAAAAACGTCCACAATTTATATTTAGGCCATTTGCAGATTATTAATGTAATGCGACTGAATGCTGTGATTGGCATATTTGGATATTTACTTACCACATCTAAAATGGCACATAAAATGAAACCCAAACTGATCTTTGTAGGTGTTGTTGGATTAATAACTGGCCGCATTTGGGTTTTGTTGAAGACACTCTCTCTGAGTGACTGTAGGAGTGACTCTGCGGTTGGCTGAGAGCAGTTTAAGGTTTCTGCAGATTTCATGAGTGCTGCTGCACGAAGGATTTAGGCCCCAAAGAGAAAAAACACTACCAAGATAGTTATGAAGGAAACAAGCTATATGCACACTAAACCAAAAAGATATATTACAGTCCTTCTGTAATGTAGCTGGGGAAAGCAGATGAAGACGACGGATCTGATTTAATAAACTAACACATAAAAACTGATTACAGAACTTAAGGAACAAACCCAGGGGATCACAGAGGAAACCATTACATGTACAACAACTGACAAAGTAACAAGTGAAACACAATGGCTTTAAATGCACAGGGACAAACAAGCTTAACTAAGTAATGATGAAACAAGTTACACCTGGGAACAATCATTGACTAATCAACAGGAAAAACTACAAAGGACTACAAACACAAGGCACAAAACTGGAAAAAGTAAGTCTACACAAGACAGGAATCATGACATAGGAGGGCGGTGGAGCGGAGGTGGACCCAGGGGTGGGATGGAGGGCCAGGCCCGTGGGGCAGAAGAGGGCCTGGAGACTACAGCAAGACGGGAGGCCAGTGCAGACCAGACAGTGCAGGCAGCCAGGACGGAGACGACCCTTTGGGCAGCCAGGGCGGAAACAACCCTTCAGGCGGACCAGAGAGTTCAGGTGGCGTGGCCTCCATGGTCCTCCCAAAATTTAGCTGGGGCCAGCTATGCTGTTATGGGCAGGAAGAAACACCGGCTCAGGAACAAAGGGAACAGACATAGGCTCAGGAACAGACACCGGTTCAGCAGTGGCCATCTTGTCCGGAGACACTGGCTCAGCAGACATGATGTGAACAGTCTCTGGTTTGGCAGACATGACGTGAAGCATAGGCTTGACAGGACTTTCGTGAAGCTCAGGCTCGGCAGGCATGACGTGAAGTTGCTCAGGCTAGGCAGAGACGACATGGAGAGGCTCTGGTTTGGCGGCCATGATGGGCGAAGAATCTGGAAGGGTGGCCATGATGACTGGGGTCCACAATTGGCCAAGCTCTGCTTCGCCCCTAGTGAAGGAGCAGGGTAGCAGAGCAAAATCCAGAATACTGTGCCAGGGTCCAGCTGGGACCTCCTCCTGGCATCAGTTGGCCAATGTCATGGTCCAGCCCACTCCAAAAACATTCAATCAGCATGACCTTATCCAAGGGAGCACAAAGTTAAAGACTCCCCCACATAGTCCTCAATGGGACGGCCATCCTAAAAAACTGAGCAGATAATGCTCATCGATCCTGCTAGATCCATTAAATTGGTCAGTTGTTCTGTAATGTAGCGGATACGAGGATCTAAACGCATGGTGATTTAATACAGTAACACAAAGTAGATAGCATAGAACTCGAGGAACAAAGGAACAAAACGAAGGGATCACAGAGGCAACCATTACACATACAAAAACTGACAAAGTAACAAGTGAAAGACAATGGCTATAAATACACAGGGACAAACAAGCTTAACTAAGGCCATGTCCACACTAATACGTTTTCGTTTGAAAACGTATATTTCTCTATCCGTTTTGGCCTTCCGTCCACATTAAAACTGAGGTATTTGAAAACGATGATGTAAGTTTAGTCATGTGATGCATGTTGTAACAATAAATATTCATGTTTACCGGTATAGTTATGTGTTATAATAACTTTATTATTTATTTTTCCATCTGTTTCGTCTCGGTGAGTTTAATGCATGCGCAGTATGGTTAATTTAGAAGTTTCTTATCCACTCTGAAACGATGGAAAATGCCTGAAAACGATAGTGTGGACGGGAGAGCGTTTTTAAACAAAAACGCCTTTTTAAATGTTTCCGGATTAATGTGGACCTAGCCAAAGTAATGAGGAAACAAGATGCACTTGGGAACAATAATGAACAAAGCAACCGGAAAAACTACAAATGACTACAAACACAGGCAGGCTTTATTTATGAGTTCCAATTGCTCAGGTTTTGGAATTGATTATTGAAATGATTATCTTACATTGAATAATGAAGCAGGTAAAGATGAAATGAGTTGTAGAAGTTGGGTAGTTCATTGTGAAGCCTGCAATGGCAATAATAAACATTTATTTATGTATTCATGAAACAATCAAATATGTACCAAATCAATAAGCAGGTTACTTATTGGCTTTGGAAAATAGGTCAAAATTATCCAACCACAGTTTTACCATACCAGTCCTAGAAATATGTTTCATTTATTGTAACATCTATAAAAGGCCATTCAAATTTGGACCTTTAATTTGACCATTTTACTTACGATATGCAACATATTTCTGCTAAACATAATGGTTCATTTGAAATATTAAGCCAGTAGTTACCACAAACTTGAAAACATGAAATGCCTTTTGTGTGAAACACTTTTTTTCGTCACACTTTATATTAGGTGTCGTTACTATGAATTGTCAGATACAATTTACTTATAATGTTGAATTTCAAAAAACTTTTGCTACTATTGAGGTGGGATATGGGTAAGGTTAGAGACAGGTATGGATAAGTTTAAAGGTGGGGTAAGATGAGATTTTTTAAACATGCATACTTTTTAAAATTATGTATGTACACAGCCAATGCATTGTATCAAATGATTTATTTAAATGTTAGCACATAGTATATATATATATATATATATATATATATATATATATATATATATATATGTACATATGTATATGCATATATGTATATATGTATATATATATGTATATATATATATATATATATATACGTATATATATACATATATATATCATATATATATATATATATATATATATATATATATATATATATATATATATATATGAAGAGTTCCGATGCAAAAGCCTCTAAATGCCATTTGAAATGACCATTTTTATCAAGCTTGTATATTTAAGTTCAGTAATTTCACTTAAATGACAATTAATAGGTAATCTTCATTGCAATTTAAGTGAAATTACTGAACTTAAATATACAAGCTTGATACAAATGATCATTTTAGAAGAAAATTTCAAATGGCACTTAGAGGCTTTTGCATCTGAACTCTTCATATATATATATATATATATATATATATATATATATATATAACACACACTCTTTAAGTATAGAAGACAGATGTAAAGTACATTAGCTTGTAGTTTCTGGTAGACAATGTAACTAGTGGAAAAAAGTATGGTTTAACTCTCATACATAGTGTCCCCAATACTGTGTACTTGTTTTTTTTTATTATTATTATATTACGTTACATTATATTTTTGTATTAACTGTATTAATTGTATTATAGGAATTGTATTTTTATTTCTGACAACAAAGGACTAATCACCAAGTTTAGGAAAAACATTTTTTCTTTCAAAGTATATAGAAACTTTAAGATAATTTTTTTTTAAATTAACATTCATGCACCAATAAGGTTAAAAGGTTTTTTAAACAAAATCATTAACTATCCTAATAATTGTCAGTTGAAACCCAGAAGGCTTTCTTGTTAATGGCTGAATCTTACCTGAATATTGACAGAAGATTTATATCCATTAAATTCTTGGTCATTGATGTGACTCTCAGTGACCCATAGATTTTAATTTCAGAATCAGTTTGACAGGTAATGCATCACTGGCGGGTATGTACCCTAAATACAAATAACTGATTTGCTTAGGCAAATATGTATTAGTCATCCAGCTTGTAATGGCTTGCAACAATGCAATGCAAAACTCAACATTTTACTTCTAAACCTTCTGGAAATATTAGATATTGGAGAAATAAGCCCAACATGCAAAATATCTATTGTGTGTCTAAAATAAATGCGGTGGTAACTGGGGTCTCTGTGGTGGAACATACTTTTGCATACTGAGGGTAAGAAACATGGCATTGTCTGTAAACTGTAGTGTGGATATGACATTAATATTGCATATTTTGACACCAATGTGAAAGTCTCGCTTTGATGTTTGACAATTCAACACCAGTTACCATACACTGTCAATATATAAGCAATATATAAACAATTGCATATTAACAGATATGTCAAATAGTCTTCAAACATTTTTTTCATGCAACATCTGGAGATGATTAGACATGCCCTGATATTATTTCTTATTTCAGTAACTTGTACCTTTTTCATGGCTCATTAAGTATGTAGCCCAAACACTGCTACAAAAAATATTGAGCCGCATGTACGTACAAGTTTGGACCTTTGAGAAATTACTTTTATGCCTGGTTAGTGATTTAAAAAAATAATATAAAAACACTGAAATAAGGCCATAAAACCTATTCAGAATATTTCTTCAAAAGACCTGAGAACTGGATCTTGTACCCTAAAATGTTGCTTTCAAAATGAAGTGAAAAGTACCCAGCCCACTCATTCACATAAAATATTATATTGATTTAAAATTGTTAAGACATGTTTTGTGTTAGAAAGGCTGTATGTGAGGAGGCAATGATGATCAAAAGATCAATGATGTGTTTTACAATCCCTCCCCTAATGGGCCTAGCAAGGAGAATGGGACTAAAGAAACTAGAAGAATATGAGAAATTAAAAGAATGGCTTTTTTTGATTGATGTATTTATATATTTTATTTACAACATAATCCAATTATACATAATGAACGTCAAAGACAAATTATTGAGCATACTGATCTAAACACAGAAACACAGTCAAACTCATTTGTGCCATTACAATAGTTCCTTTTCAACATACCTGTCATTCCCAAGGTGTTTTATTTTTATTTGCTATGCACTGAAGAAAAATCTCCCCTGCTATCAGTGGTCAGTGATAGAGCTTATTTGAGCATTTTCATGTATAATATCAGTCCAGTGTTGAACAGCTTGCTGATGCTGGTACAGTACTCTAAAAGATGAACTGTTTAAATAGACTTGTGTGAAAATTTGAGTCAGCAGGACTCATCAGTAGCATCTGTTCCTTGTAAAAACAACAACAGCTGTGAACATGCTGTTAACGGGAGCAACTAGGGCTGCACAATTTGCGAACAAAAAATCAAATTGCGATTGTTGTACAACAGAAACGAACAATGCTTAGGCTGTGACAGATAATGACAGACAGATATGCGAAAAGTCTGCACACTCATTGAACAAGGTGTTTTAGATTTAAGAAAATACACTGAAATGCATAGACCTAATGTTTAGTCAGTGAAAAAGTGATATTCAGTATATGTGAAAAATATTCAAATGTATGTAATATCTGCATAAGTGAAAATGTTAAAGTGATTAAAACTAAAATAAATAAATACATTAGGCAAATACCAGCTGGCTTTTTACACAAACTTGTAGATACACTGGTGAGTCTGGACTACTTTGTATAAACTTCTTTCAGCTTTCGCACTTAACTAAAGTCTACCAGGAAAAATGCGGCTTTGAGACACAGCAAAATATGTGATCACAGTGGTCATAGGCCTGCATGTTGGCCCAACGCATTTGCATAGAAAAACAGGGGAAACGAAATGCATTGGAAAATAAAAACATGTTGTGTGTGAAGACTGCACATTCATCAATAAGATGTTACGCATCGTAAATGAGATAAACCACTTTAGAGTTTTTCCTGTTTAAAATGTCTGAGAAAAAGTCTTGGCTTGTTTAGACATGCACAGCATGTAAATGCCAATTTTCACTGTATGCACAGTATGTACTGTATGTATTTTTTGATCAGACATTAGATCTTCATTACACCCTAACACAGTAGAAAATCTAATCCAAATTTTTCTGAAATTAAATATCTGAGATCTGAAATACATTTTTGGTGGGTGCTCCTAAATTTTTGCTGGTGCTCCTAACTTTTTGAAGTTGGTAGCACCAGTGCTATCAAGTGAAAAAGTTAATTTCAGAGCCCTGCACATGTATAATCAGTCCAATGGAAGAGGGAGACGTCAGAGGCGGATGACACACATCCGCTTTTTGTTGCTGTTTGGGAGTGGAGCATCAGTTTTCGAGGGGGCTGACTGTGAGCATTGCGAGAAGCAATCGTTCTCTGCCGATTGGCCTTTGCAGGGCGCCAAGGTGCCTATTTTCCAGCGATCCTCCAAGGAGGGTCGTAGGAACTAAGCTAGTTAGAGGTAGGCAATATCTGAGGACTGTCATCATCTGTCATAAAGTTAAGACAAGAAGTCCGTTCGCAAAAAAATGAGGCTATCAGGCTTCTGAGGGCTCCTCCGGGAACAGGGTTGGTTTTGAGGAATCGTTTTTCCTCTGCGCCCTCTGGGGTGTGACTCTCTGAGGAGGGGGGCGACTCTCTGACAACACAAAAATGTACTAAAGTAGTTAGTTATTGCACCACCACGGTATTTTTAAATTGGTAGATATTTTATTATATTAGGTTAACGCAGCCTACATGAGTGAGCTCGCCAGGTGAAGAGAGTGAGTCGCCAGCTGAGGAGAATGGGTCGCCCGCTGTGTGAAAAGAGTGAGTTGCTTGCTGAGGGAGAATGGGTCGCCCGCTGTGTGAAAAGAGTGAGTTGCTTGCTGAGGAGAATGGGCTCGCCGCTGTGTGAAGAGTGAGTCGCTTGCTGAGGAGAATGGGTCGCCCGCTGTGTGAAAAGAGTGAGTTGCTTGCTGAGGAGAATGGGTCGCCCTCTGTGTGAGGAGAGCGAGTTCGCCAGCTGAGGAGAATGGGTCGCCCGCTGTGTGAAAAGAGTGAGTCGCTGTGCTGAGGAGAATGGGTCGCCCTCTGTGTGAGGAGAGTGAGTCTGCCAGCTGAGGAGAATGGGTCGCCGCTGTGTGAAAGAGTGAGTCGCTTGCTGAGGAGAATGGGTCGCCCGCTGTGTGAAAAGAGTGAGTCGCCAGCTGAGGAGAAATGGGTCGCCCGCTGTGTGAAAGAGTGAGTCGCTTGCTGAGGAGAATGGGTCACCCTCTGTGTGAGGAGAGTGAGTTCGCTCCGCTGAGGAAAGTGAGTCGCCCATTGTGAGGAGAGTAAGGCAGTACCTTGGTTATGGAGCAGGAAGTATTGACACTTCTGCAAAAGAAGCTGTAGAAGGGGTTCCTCCTCCCAGCAGACAGCCATTACTTCATTGTTTCCGAAGAGGATGAAGGGTTGTGTATTACTCTAGACCTGCATCAATTAAACAGCAGGTTTCAGAATCTCATGTTAAAAGTATGCTTCCACTAAATATGATTGTGTCTCAGATTCAGTCTGAGGACTGGTTTGTCACAATAAACTTGAGGGACGCTTACTATTATCCTGATCACAGGAGGTTCCTGAGGTTTGCTTTCTGTTCCTGAGCAGGGCGAAGCATACCATTGTCGAGTTATCCCATTCGGCCTAGGTTTATCACCCCACACATTTACAATACGTATGCAGCTCTGGCTCCTATGAGACTCCAGGGCATTCGTGTATTATACTATATCAATGATTGGTTGATCCTAGCTCAATCTGAGCATTTAAAAATGTTGGGGTTGCCGTTCAATGCCAAGAAGAGAGTGCTCTGACGACCACTTTTCTTGGTGTAGCGATACTCAGCCATAAATGGGGAATATCTTGGCTAGTCACTCACTGTGAAACAGTTTCAGACTGGTGGGTCTCATGGCAGCTGTGTCCACCATAATTTCTTTGGCCTTCTGTACACGAGCCCCCTGCAGTGGTGGCTCAGGACCAAGGGGTTTTCTCCGAGGGAAATACGTTTCGCACGATCAAGTTCATGTGGCTATGCCTCGGTCATGTGAAAGAACCTTGGTTCCTCGTCCAAGCCCTTCTCTCACAAGTCGGGGGTGATCATGAGTGGTGGCTCGGCGAATGGTATTTGGCAGGATCATCTTCCTTTTAGCAAATAATTGGCTAAAAGTGATGGCGGTATTCCTTAAAATCTCAATACTTCCTGCCAGACCCGAGAGGTCACCATGTGTTTGTCCTTTTGGACAAACACACTGAATGGTCTCGTATATCAGAGCAGATATCCTGTTGAGGCGGGGCTGAGGCCCAGGGAATGGAGACTTCTTAGGGAGAACTTTGGTCAAACTGAAAGTCGACCTTCCACATTGTTTGTACAATGCATTTCTCTAATTGGTTCTCTCCCTTGCACCCAGCTCCGCTTTTACTGAATGTGATGAATTAGGTGGGGTTGATCCTACACCGGTACGCATTTCCTGATATATTTTGCTCCCGGGAGTTCACCCTCATTTGGAGTTTTAGATACTGTGGGCTCAGCCTCTGAGGGGGCCCGGCTCATAGAATCTGGTCTCTTGACTGAGGTCGTTAAGACCATTCTCCAATCCAGAGCTCCTTCCACGAGAAAACTATGCATTGAAATGGAAATATTCTTCACCTGATGTGGTGAAGGTCACTTAGATCCTGTTAACTGCCCTGTAGGTACAGTTGCTTGATTTCTTGCAAGACCATTTCTCTGCTGGATTATCACCTTCTACCTTAAAGGTTTACAGTGGTGGCTACAATATATCAGCCTACCACACCCCTCTTGGGGTACTTCTATTGGGAGAGAAGTAATGTCACTAATGTTACCCAATAGTGTTGCAGGCCTTTAATCCTCCACCTTTTAATTTGCCGGATCAGGAACAAATTAATCTGTTATGTCCAGTTTGGCTATTGGATGCATACGTTCACAGAGCTGCCCTGTGGCGTAAGTCTGAGCATTTATTTGTCTACTTTGGGTCACTCAAGAGAGGGTGCTCTGCATCTAAACAGGTAATGAGCAAATGGATAGTTGAGGGTATCTCATTGGCTTATGAAGCAGCCGGACAGCCTTCACCTATGGCTGTATGGGCCCATTCTACATGGAGTTTGGCAGCCTCTATGGCTTTAAATGTGTGGTGTTTCCCTTCTTGACGTTTATAATGTGGCAGGATGGACCTCGCATACACTTCTCAGGTTTTATGACCAAGACCTCTCCACTCCTGGGGCTTGATTGCTTGCTTCTTAGTGTGCGTAAGGACTTCACACAGAATGGTCATTTCTCACTATGGCATAGTGGGTATGGGGTTCCCACCACATCTCAAATGCAGCTTGAGTTCCCTTGAAAGGGAACATCTCAGGTTACGTATGTAACCCTGGTTCCCTGAGAGGGAACGAGACACTGCGTTCGCCTGCCATACTTCCTGCATGCCCTGATCGACTTGCTTCAGGCTTTTTCAGAAGCTGTCGCAGTCTGTTTTTGGGGGCGCTTTATAGTTTCCTGGTCTATGACCTGGTCTTGGACTGTTTATACATGTGCTTCACGACACAATCACGTAGAGCGTTCCAACCCTGTTATAAACGCAGCTCGAGTTCCCTCTCAGGGAACCAGGGTTACATATGTAACCTGAGACATTTTTTATAATGAAGGCATGTCTTTTAAATATTAAAAAGTTGCACATTTCAAAAATCATACATATTTGTCTGATTCCTTTATTATTCACTGGGTTATGCCCTGGCAGCTTTGTCTGTGTTGTCTGTTTCATGTCTCTATGTTTGTGTGTACATATGGCTCTGTCTTTGTTTGTGTTGGCCATGTGCTCCTGCCTCCTTGTTTCCCTGTAACACGCCCTCTTGTCTAATTGAGTCATTTTTTGTCACCTGTTCCTCGTGTTCTTCTCCTTCTTGTTGAGTCCTCATTTGCCTGAGAGTGTTTCTTGTCTGTATGTGCTCACCTGTTCCTCCTGTTCTCAGCTCCCTTTATGTGTTCTCTTTCCTCCTTGTTTTGCCAGTTTCGTTGACATTTGTGTGTTGTACTACATCACCTGTTACTTATTGCTCATGGTTACAGTTGTGTATAGTGCCTGGACATCTTGTCTTGTGTTTTTGTGTTCACTGTTTATTTCCAGTCCTGCAAGGTGGTTGCTTCCTCTCTACCAAGAAGCAAGACCGGTGCAGTGACTGATTGTGCCCGTATGTGAGTCTATCTTATTTTGTGCTGTATTATCCTGTCTGGCTCTTGCTGCATCCATTTGGCCTTGCGCTGCACATCTATCTCAGAACACCAGTGTGTTCACCTTGTGCTGGTCTCAGACTACCACTCTCTCAGCTTGGCTGTCATTGACTGTTATCACTTCCTCACCCACCATTTCTTGTCTTGTCAACTGTCTTTCAATAAACCTGTGATCACTCATTCTGAGCTTGAGTCCTCCCTCATAGATTCGTAACAGATATTATTTTTTCACTTATTTCAGACAGAAATCATAGATATTTTGTATTAATTTATTAACTTTTTTTACTTATTTTCAAACAACAGTAAGAAGGATTTGTGTTATATTTCAACCATTAACCAACCAACCAGTGATTTCTCAAAAGACCAAAAACAGAAATTATAAACTGTCTCTATATATAAATCCCATTAAAATACAGTAATTTAAAAGCATTTGTAATATTAACACATAAGAATGTTTTACAGTGCTTAAGTTTTAATTAATTTTCCACTGCTGTACTGACCCTTTGTCAGAAACTCATAAGAGTTTCTTGAAGCAGTCATTCTATCATAACTTATTAAACGTATTACCTAAGTACATTTGAAAATAAATATCCTAGAACATGTATATCAATCAGTTGGATTACAAAAATCAATGAAAACAAAACTTAACATTGGCAGAAAATCTTCATTAAAGACCATTTATTTTAAAAAATGGCAACAATTTTACAGGTTCAGTAATCATACACTTACATTTTCATGCAATTCAGTTATTTACCACTGATGTATTTTCGCTGTACCAGGACAGCCAAATTGCAAAAATTGTGATGAAACTCACTGAGAGAAGATAAGATACATGCCAAAAAGCAAGCGGTCAATGACTTCACCCAAATGTACCCACTCATCTGCGCTCTCATCAGATTTATAATGTTTATCGACCTGCTGACGGATGGATAGTAACTCGTGGCTTATCTTCCTCAGTTCCTGAAGAGTAGGAGTTGTGTTATCGAACCGCTTCCTTCATAGGGGTGTCAGGGTCACAGTGTTTGGTCTCAGTTCTTTGCTCTACAGGTACAAGAGAAGTTGTTGAAATAAATAAATTTTTATACATAAATGGAATAGTTTAATGGCTCGTTTCCACTGAGTGGTAAGGTAAGGTACAGTACAGTTTGATTTGGGATGGTAAATCCTGATCTGGCTTGCGTTTCCACCGCCAATGGTAAGTACCCTTAATTGATAGTAGTGGTGGTAATTTACGCCATTTTTGCGTGAAGAAGAAAGTGATATAGTAAACAACAATGGATGATATACAGTAGATCTTGTTCTTGCTTCTCGGTATGTGGCTGTGTCACAATAGGACAAGCAACGAATTTAGCGCGTTTCTCAATACTAAGTACGCAAAGTTCAGACTTGCCAAGTTAGGGTTAGTCCCTGTCTCTTTTTGTTAAATTTCAGTTTTATCAATAATAGCCATTATAGAAGTATAATAGGTACAAGAAGCTATACAATAAGAAATAAAGCAAAAAATTCAGTCAAACATACAAAGTCATCGCTCTAGTCTAACGTTACAACGGTAAAGTTAAATAGCCTAAATACAAAAAGTTATGAAACTTAACTTAGGACTCAGCCAAAACGGTTGGCCAGGGAACAAATTATAGATTCATAAGACCAAAGATCGCCAATTAGGTCTACACAAGATGAATTATATCTCATGTTTAACCACTACAGAGACGCAACAAATGTCAGAAGCGACTAGCCGAAGGAAAGGCTGTTCCAGGCAGGAAACATGAGTGCCGAGCGCCTCGGTGATCGCCTGGAATGGATCTCACAACCTGGATCAAATGTTCATAAATCTTTATAAATAAATCATACATTTGAGCTTTAAATAACTACATTGTCGCCTGAAAAACTCTTAAAACTGACATTGACACGATAACAGTAGAATTATATTTCAACTGTATATTAAAAAATGGCACTTCGTATGTTGTCATTACCCTTGTAGCATGCGCAAGTGACGATTTTCTGTCAACCAGTCAATGTTCTGCTGTGAGTCAAGCTCCACCCTTTTGGGACTGTAGCACTGTGCTAGGGTAGCCCAACGGAAGGGTACCGAATAAGTAGTACGGTACAGTTTAGCATTTTGGTACCATTTACAACTTTTGACTGTAAAAAACGGAAATAATTGCGTACCGTACTATATCTCTACAGTCCTGCTCAGTGGAAACAAGCCATTAATGACATTTGGAAATGATTAAGTTCAAAACAATTGAATAAAACTTTAGCCTGTGGCGTCACCACAGCAGATCACCCGTAAATTTATCTGGCAGGTTTTAATTTTATAAACAACACTGAGACAGACACATTTAATTTTGCAAGTAAGACTTACCTTCAGGACCACAGTTTTGGTCACTGGGTTTCTTGCTTAAAAAAACAAATTTAGCTAGGTAGTTGAGGAAAAGCACCTTGGCCCATCGAGGTAACGGTCCATAGTTACTGGAGCCACACTGAATATTTATGATAAGAATTGTCTCCAGAAGACTGGCCACCATCAGTGCCAAGCAGAGAGAGAAAACACATCTGGAAAGAGATTGAATATAAAAGAGAGGAAATGTAATGTTGGCAAGAGAGGAAAATATGCTTTAAACCGGTCATAACTAACAATGACTGTGACATGACAAAACATTTTTGGGCCAGATTTATAAAACAAGGCAAATTCCTGTGAGACTGCAATCCCATAAAAGCACAAATGGGTGTGGAAAGTTTTGCGAGCGATCTACTGACAATGTGCAAATTAAAGATAGTTTCCAATGACCATCACAATCTACCAAGAGCAGAACCAACTTTGCCACGCCCTTTATAATGCTATATTTATATTTGGATAAAGGATTGCAATAGGACATTTTATGAACATTACACAATTCAAATGGTTATATCTGGATACACACTGGATTTGATCCACCAAACCTTAAAAATAAAAATGACATGCAATTACAAACTAACCCCAATCCCTAATCCTACCCTAACCCTATAGTACAGTAAGTACACATAGTCAAATACTATTTCTCAGTACTTTTCTCAGTGGTTTGACTTATTGAGACTGCTTTCCAAAGATGGCTCCTGCCTGTGTACACGACGTGGACTGTCTTTATAAAGTATCTTCTTATTAAACTGTCTGTACACTTAAGCCGCGTTTCCACCGCAGGAGCTTTCCCCAGGAACTAGGAACTTTGGGGTGGTACTCAGTGTGTTTACACCGCAGGAACCAGGGTCTAAATTAAGTTCCGGGTAAACATCCCCCCCCCTAGAAAGTCCCTGCTGGCGAGGTAGTACTTTTCAGAGTTCAGGAACTTCGGGGGTGGGACTTGTGCGCTGAACATGCTGATTGGTTCTTACCACGCTATTCTTTCTGCCCGATGGCGCACGTTCCTCCCATCCATCTCACGGTTAATGTCTGCTGATAAAAAACGTCTACTTTTATGTCTAGCATTACGAGCTTTCTGAATACGCTTTGGGTGCTCTTCTCTTTTCTGCCGTTTTGTTAATTACCTCGTTAGTAAACCAAATCGTACACAAAAAAGCAGCAAAGCTTAAATCTCCTCCATACAAAACTTAAAACAAACGCGCAGGCTAGGAAGAGCAGTCGCACGCAGTTTAATCATGAGTTTAACGTCACTATAATCTTCCCGCCTCGGACCGGTACTTTAGTACGTGGTGTAAACGCAGTAAGCAAGCGGTCTGGGGAAAAAAGGTTCCTGTGAAAAAAGTTCCTGGGACAAATAGTTTCTGGTAATTGCGGTGGAAACACGGCTTTACAAAGTTCTCAATGCTTTGGTTTGCATGTAGGGACCGTCATTATGTTACTGTGTTAGTGTGGGGCTATTTTGAGCCT
Organism: Hybognathus amarus; assembly: GCA_030378365.1. Taxonomy (NCBI): domain Eukaryota; kingdom Metazoa; phylum Chordata; class Actinopteri; order Cypriniformes; family Leuciscidae; genus Hybognathus; species Hybognathus amarus. Next base: position 352,173 of record JAQIUQ010000255.1, on the reverse strand, counting down.
TGTTAGTGGTATTAACTTGTGATTTCTTTTTACTTATTATTTTCCCCCATATACTAGCGTTGTAAGCTAAACAGTTTTAAAACTATTTACATTCGATTATCATGAAAAACCGTCAACTAATGTGTTATTAGACCAAAGGTTCACTTTGAATTCTCCTTTAACTTGAGCATTTTCTTTCAGTGCAGCCAGAATAAGTACTTGACTCTGGAAGCTTGTCGCATGTAGTTATGAAAAAGTGTAGCTGCTACGATAAAAAGCTTGTATACAAACTTATGAGAGGTAAGGTGTTTCCTGTGACGGGCAGCAGGTCGTTCATTAGCAGCAGGAACACGGTGTAACCCAAGATGAGGGTCATTTTGAAGGAAGATCGATCCACATTCTGAGTTGGTAGAAGAAAGCTGAATAGATCTACAGTAATGAGGAAACAGCTGGGAATCAGGAGGTTCACCACGTACATGGTGGGTTCGACGCCTGAGAACAATCTGAATCATAAAATATAAAAACTGTAATATATGTTCCGAATAAAAATGTTTTTTCCTAATTTATATGCGTTCATACATAGTAAATGAGTGCATCATAAGAATTTTTTAGCTCTTCAGGACGTAATGCAGGCTTTTTAGCTAGCATGGTGACTAGCTCCCACTCTCCTTTAGTTTGCATTGCATCTAGGGAATATTTAAGTGTTTCCTCCACTGGTTCAACAAAAGACAATTGAATATCCACCGCTGTAGAGAAGAACAAACAAATGTGTAGCGACAGGTCACAAATGATGAAGTTATAACTGAAAAAATCTACCCTTCAATCAAGCTAACTTACCAAAGAGCTTGTATGAATTAAAAGTAAATGTGCAGTTCTGAATATCGAATGGAAATGTGTAGATGTCCATGTTGCAGGAACTGATCACATGAATTGGAAGATCATCCGTTACCACACCAGTATTTTGGACATAGAGGTAAAATGTGTCTGGGACTTTATTTTCATCCATGCTTTAGAGTAAAAAAAAAACAAAGAAAAAGAAGCATTAGGAAAGGGTAGTATGCAAATGTAACGGAGGCCAGCTGGTAGTTGCTGTGCAAATAAACCTCACTCCTCTGATCCCAATAGGCGCTCTAGCGACAGACGCTCGAAGCTGCAGTCTTTAGCCTCCTTGTTAGAGCGCCAGACTCTCATGCCGGAGACCCGGGTTCGAGGCCCGCTCGGAGCGGGTCGAGTTGGACCTGGGTGTAAGGGGTTACATTGGTGCCGTGACCCGGATGAGAGTGAGGTTTAGGGGGTGAGTGTAACGGAGGCCAGCTGGTAGTTGCTGTGTGAGTAAACCTCACTCCTCTGATCTCAATAGGCGCTCTAGCGACAGACGCTAGAGGCTGCAGTCTTTAGCCTCCTTGTTCAGAGGGCCCGACTCTCATGCCGAAGACCTGGGTTCGAGGCCCGCTCTGAGCGGGTCGAGTAGGACCCAGGTGGAGGTGTTACACAAATGATACAGGGCATTCCTTCTATTTATCATATTTTTTAAAGCTTTTGAGTACGGTTTTTAGTCAAATGTACCAAAGTGCAAAAAGTCTTGAAACAATTTATGCAGGATTAATCAAATATAATAGCTTAATACTTTTGAACTCACAATTCATTGATGACAATATCAGGCCTCCAGAGTTGTTCTCTTGGCAGTGAGATTCTGTCTGTTCCACATTCAACAGGATCCCAGCTCAATCCTTCAATCTTCCAAACCTATAAAACAAAGAATCATTATAATAAAGGCTGCACGAAATTGTGAGGGATCTCACTTCTTTAAATGCCTAAAAAATGCTGCAGAATGTCTTACCATATACACCCAAATGTACGACTCAAATAATTGAGCTTTTCATCCTGAAAAAAAAAGAAATAAAGAATGTACGTCATTTCCACCTCGTCATTTCCAAATGCACCTTAACATTTATTTTTTAATTGATTGAATTCTAAAATATCATTCACAAACCAGCTCAATATGAGCAAGTGTTCTTTAAATGACTGTTACAGACTGTAAACTGTAATTTTTTATGATATAAATTATAATTCCTAAATGAGTATTTACGTGCATATGATAGGCAGTTTTCGTGTCCATTCAGATACGCATTCATGTGTGTGTAATACACGCACACACCACTATCACTCGACTATCTGACACCACTATAACCTACCCTAACCAACCCATCCATATCCTATGCATGTAAAAACTTGTATACTTCACGTATAAATTGCACGATAATCACACTGATCGGGTTGCACAGATATAGAGCTCTATTTTGTTTCTGCTATAAAATCTGCTTGTATTTCTTTCAGATTCTTGCCTCTGCTATGTTTTCTATTTCTCTTAAGCGGCTCACTCTTTTTCTGATCTCCCACACATTTGATTGCCTGTGATATTAAATAAACTTACCACATCTAAAATTCCATACAGAACAAAGGTCACACTGACGTTTGTGGGAGTTTTTGGGTGAATAACTGGCCTAACTTCAGTTTTGCCAAAGATGTTCTCCCTCAGAGCTGTTAAAAGAGCATCTGTCGTCGGTTCGGAGCAGTTAATAGTCCCTGCAGGTTTCATAAATAGTGCTGTAAAAATAAATTAATATATTAAACAAAATTACTAGAGGTAGTCATGAAAAATGTTTTATGCAAATAAGTGAAATAAGTGATATCAATTGAACATCTTTTTGAATTAAACACAGAAATTTTTAGAATAGCATTACACAAACATCACATTATTTAATGTTTAATATACTGCTTGGTAGATCATCAACTGATCACTTAACAATCAATTTCTCACTTAACATTTATTATTTATTCACCCAAAATAAACTGAAAATTCTGTCATCAAAACGAGCCGAGGGTTAGTGTCCCTCTGCTATCATTAGGATTTATTATTTTTAATTATAATCTCATTTCTTCTTACATTGCATTAGGAGACTGTAGAGAATGATGAGCAAGGATTGTGGAAGACTAGCTGTGTATTCAGAAGCCTGTAATGATGGGAAAGTTATTTGTAGGATTAGCAAGTTCTTTCTACCACATCTAATAAAAACTAAAATGGCAACATGTGATTTTACCTAAAATGTCACTGTACATTTAGCATTATTATGTTACTTTTATAAAATGTGATGATAATTTTCATACAAAAAATAAAAGATTTTTGAATATATGATGTCTAGTAATAGACAATTGAACTTGAACATTTTGACATTTTACACTACAGTGTACATATTACATTATGTGATCATGTATAACGCTCATATATCATAAACATCTAAGTGCGTAAACTGCTTCTGGAAATGATCACATGATTACATATTAAATACATTAAACATCTTCATTACATATGTAATGGCACCACAAGATGACCCACAGTATATTACTATTGAATCAAATACATCTCATAAACCTGACATTTACACAGTTTACATGCATTAGACAAATGAAATGTGCTTGCTTTTTATGTTTAAAAACATTTAGAAAAACATTAGACATTTTTGTTAATGCATTAAGATTTTGAAGACTATGTCTTACCCATGAAGCCATCACCTTCTCAAGAATGTGAAAACAGTTGGCAATGTGAATGCTATAAAATTAAATGTATTTTTAAACTTACTTTTATGTCTGTGAGTCTGTGATTTAAATACAGTGTCAAATTATATACCATCACTGATTTGCCTAGATATTTTGTGCATCCCATAAGTCTGAGAAGCCAACAATATGCAAAGCAAAAGCATATGTCGTGTAAATCCCAATTTACAAAAAAGGTGGTTTCTGTGGTGCTTCCATGAAGGCAAAGGGAATAACTGATATTAAGGATTCTAGGATTTAAGGCTTTATTTACAAGTTGTATTAAAACAATAAAAGAACAAATCAGTAATAAGTTTTCTCCTATACAGCAACTGACAATATATCCATACAATACACAAACATACAACAAATTGACAATAGACACTGTAAAGATAAAATATTATTAAGTTAAATATTTCTACAAGGGTGTAGCACAAAGGATTTGACGTGTGAATCCATAACCTGTCTTGTAAACTTTACTTTTGTGTTTTCACGTTACATTAAAAGAACTCAAACACACACACACACACACAAATAAGATGACAACCTTATCCATGTTCCAATAACATAAATTCAATACTTTTTTCACGATCAAAAGATTGTCTAGCACCAACCCTTTCTTCAACTTATTACAAGTATGTAGCACATATAACGTCTTAGGTTCAAGTCCTACTCAACGTCAAAGTGACTATCGAAATAAAATGTAACCGAACTTTGAGCTGCGTAACCAAAAAAGGCACGTTCTGTGTAAAGTCCTTGCGCACACTAAGAAGCAAGCAACCTACCCCCTGGAGTTGAGAGGTCAAGGTCATAAAATCTAACAAATGTATACAGAGAGGACCATCCTGCTGAATTACAAATGTCAAGAAGGGAAAAACCCGAAATTAAGGCAGTCAGAGGCCGCCATACTCTTAGTAGAATGGGCCCAAACAGCCATAGGTGAAAGCTGTCCGGCCACTTCATAAGCCAATGAAATAGCCTCGACTATCCATTTGCTCATAACCTGTTTAGATGCAGGGGACCCAATTCTTGAGTGAACCAAAGTAGACAAATAATTGTTCAGACTTACGCCACAGGGCAGCTCTGTGAACGTAGGCATCTAACGTCCCTGATCACTGTGTCCATTGAGTGCACCATTAAGTTCTCCCACAGACACTTTGCCACCGTGCTAGCCTTTTGTTTAGGTGTTGGTATGGCAACTCTAAACTTAGTAAAGTGATCTGTAATCACCAGTATGTCTTTGGTCCCACTTTTAGCTGAGATGGCCAGAGTTTCAACTAAAGCAACACCATCTGAAGAATCTTTGCCATCATAACTGACACTGTAAATGAGCTGTCTCTCACAGATTGCTCGCACAACAGCTTGATCTACTGCATCTATATTTTCTGGATCAGAGAGGTGACCCTGAGTAAACTGTCTTATGAGCTCTCTTTCTTTTTGAGATTTACGATTATCAGCCAGCTTCCCATGAGGCCTACGGGACAATCCATCTGCTTTGCCATTTTGCTTTCCTGGACGATAGAGAAGTTTGAATGAGAATGTGGACAGTGCTGCCAGCCACCTATAGCTTGTCGCATCAAGTTTTGCTGATGTCAGTATTTATGTCAGCGGATTGCTGTCAGTAACAACAGTGAAGTGGGTGCTGTAGAGATAATCACTGAAATTTTCTGTCACTAACCTCTTGAGTGCTAAAAATTCCAACTTGTGTGCTGGATAGAGACTCTCACTCCTTGACAACCCTCTGATTGCATATCCTATGACTCGACACTGACCCTCCTGTTCCTGATACAAAACAGCACCGAGTCCAGTGGTGCTTGCATTAGTGTGGAGTACATAGGGCTTCTGGGGATCAGCGAAACCTAACACAGGGGCGGAGGTAAGGCTCTTAATAACCAGGCCAAATGCCGGCAACTCCCAAAGACCTCCTTTGGGTTGCGGTACTGACCTGCTTTCTCATCTGACTTTAATTTCTTGTGAGAAGGTGGGCAACCAGAGGAGGGGCTTAACAACGTTAGAGTAGCCCTTAACAAACCTCCTGTAGTACCCAGCAAACCCAAGAAAAATCTCAGGTCTCGCAAGTTTTTTTTTTCGGACTGGCCAAGTCTTAAAAGCAGCAATCTTCTCCAGATCAGTCTCGACTCCATTCCTGGAAACTACATGCCCAAGATAACGAACTGACGTCTGAAGAAGACACACTTTTCAGGTGAACCACTAAGCACTGAGAATGTGTCTTCCAGCTTTGGAAGAGACTATGCACCTAAGTAAGCAGGGTTTGCCCTGAGTAAGCAGGGTTTGCCTAGCCTGGCAAACCAAACCTATCAAGATGTTAGGTATGGGAACTCACAATTGGCATACCTCAATCCGGGGGCGGGATTAAAGGTTGTCTTTCAGTATCCCTCTGCACGCCATAGGATAGCGCTAACCAACCAGAGCGATGATGGCTGTGGCTGAGTGAGTCCCATGCGTTTTCCCATGGTTTTCTCTCCAGCGGAGAAAGTTGATATATTAAACTTTTGCCTTATCCGGTCGTCAACTCTGAACACATCTTCCTTTTTAAGAATGACTTAAGTTACTTTCTTAACTCCAAGTCATCCGAGTCGCGGCCAGAAAGACCGCTGTTCGCCAGCTGCGTCTTGTTTGTTTTTAAGTAGCAGGGAAATCACCTATTGGAATCACGCGCGCAGAACCGTCACAATTCTGCCGTCATTGTGTTAAGCCCGCCCACCAACTCTACACGACTGTGATTGGCCGGACCAAAGTTTGGATTTTCCACTTCGAAAGTCAACGGAGAGTTGCTAGACCACACTTTGCAGCAAAATAATTTTTGCTGCCGCTAGGGTGCGTCTAGATTTCTAGGCTAGGGTTTGCCCTGTTTGTGCAAACTGGGGCAATGTGCCCATCCCCACAGTTAAAGCAGTACCAAGGCCTGGGTCTGTAAGTCTGTTTTTTCTTGGTCTGTTTTAACATGTCTTTGTTAGCAATGTCTAGTTTTTGTACTTTGCCTGGACTTTTCCCTGCTGCTCCCCTGTCATCAGCTCCCTTTGTCTTTTTCTGTGCCATCAAATAGGTTAATAGCCTCTATGCACGAAACCTGATGACGTGTGTCCGAAAGAATCTCAGTCAGCGTCTCTACTTCCGGAAGTGCATTCTGCAGGCCAAGTGTATAGAGGCAAAACTTTAATAATTTTTTTTTTCTGAAACGGAGACAACGATTATAGAAACGCTGATTCGCTGAGTCGAATTTCGTACGAAATGAGAGTTATAATAACCCTCACAGTTGTTGATATAGCTCGAAATATTTAATTTAAATAACTTCCGCAGGACGTTTTTATAAACAGCAAGTGTAATTTGACACTATCTCCACCTAACGCAAAACCGGCTTCTGACCATAGACTGACGCAGCACCGGATGTAACTGGGCGTGCTGAGACAAACCTGGAAGCGATCGTGCATAAAGGCTATTGGCTTTGTAAACTGTCTACTTGCCTCCCCAGACCCTCGATAAAACTGAGACTGACCTCTACTTCTCTTTGACTCGGCACAGGCCCACGCACTTTGGAGCTGAAGCTGGCCATGTTGCCTGGTGGTGCCAATGTGTTTCTTTATGCGACTAGCTTTTGCTAACTGTCTGTCTTCCGTTCTCAGTAACAGCAAGAGGTCAGATAAATGAAGGGGGGTTGCTTTTCTTCTGCTCAAGTTGCAGGCAAGAAAGTAAAGAATTGTCCCAGCATCCTCTACAGAACTGTTTGAGTAGGTGTTTATTAGGGTTGGGTATTGGTTGGGTTTTATCCGATACCAGTACCTACTCGGTATTTTTTAAACGGTTCCGGTGCCTAAACGGTTCTTGAAAACGGTACTTAAGAAAATGAAACTGCACACACTTTGTCAAAAAAAAACCCTTTATTTACAGGGCCAAACTGGACACAATATTATCTTATGTAGCCAGGCTTAATAATGAAAAACGCTATTTAGCTGTCTGACCCAGTCACAAAAGGGTTAACTTTTATTTCTTCTCTTTGATGGACATGTAAGTGAGCAAATGGGTGAGCTCTGTAAGATAGTGAGCTGACCAATCAGCTGCCAGCTAGGCTCTGTTACAGTTACGCTTCTAGTTTCGCGTCACTGCACGTTCTTTTGGCGCTTGCACTTGAGAAAAGAAGCCTGTGTTATCTGCTTGGTAAGATGAAAGAAAAATATATAGGGTAAATTAAGTTCATTATCGCTTATACTGATTATATCTATTTGTAATATAGAGTGTAAACGAAAGCTGTGCCTGTATCCATTGTTGTCACAGAGCTAAAGGCAGTGGATTCCGTTAAAATGGTAATGGTATCTAGGCTCCTGAGTTTGCTAATATTTATGCTAACAGGCCAGGCTTTTGATGCCCATTTTTTTGTATTTAACATGGCCTACTGAGTTTACTCTGAGATCGCTAGCATTTGTGCTAATTTGTGTTAATGTGTGAATCAATGCAAAGGTGCTCTTTGTGTAAAGCTAAAGGTGTAAAGCCTGCTGTGCCTATGTTAATAAGATAATTAGCCACAACAGGCTAGTGAAATACTGGTTAATGTCTTTGAAATCAATAAGTTTAGTTTGTGAGTTAATAAAATAAAAAGAAATGTTAACTTTTCATACTGTTAGTTTGTTATATACTGAGTTTAAATGTTAATGTTGTGGATTTAATTGCGGTCACTGAAGCTTAAAGAGGTACATTTTTAGTGCATTCTTTCCTCTGTTACCAGTGCAGAGGGGGATAAATAAGCACACTAACTCCTTAATGCCTCTAATTTAAAAGTCATGCGATTTGATTAATGTTTACATGCAATTCATGCAGTTTTTGTTAATGTTACTGACCGTACGGTTTCATGAAACTTGAATTGTCTTTATGAAGGATGCAATTTATGTAAATGTACTTTTGATACTAGAGAGAAATTCACATAGTTTTGATACTTGAAAAAGAAAACATAAGAGCTGTTGTACAACGAGAGAATTTTTATATTTTATTAAAGGTGTACTGAAATTTTATCTCATTTTATTTTGTTGAAGCCTGTAGCAGTTCAATTACTTACTGAATGGAATTTGAAAGAAATGATTTGGCCTTATTTATAGGTCAGGTTTTGGTAAAGAGTGAGGAACATCGTGTATCGTTACATAATATCAAATAAAACAATATTATATCAAACAATGTAATTATACTGGAGATTAATAGAGATTACTACCAGGGTAATATCGACATGGCTACAGGTTCCCGTGTTTTGTCTGCTTTAACTAGTCATGTAAGTTATTTTGTCATTTACTAGTTAAGCTCTTAGCCAGTTTGATATTTCGTTCCCACTGCGTCTTATGCGCAGCTTTGAGTAAACATATGAAAGAGAACGTCTCTCTGTAACCCATGTTTTCTGAATAGGGAACGAGACGCTGCGTATATAATATATGACTACGTGAGCGTCAAGGCGGCGCGAATGGTGATTCTATATCCATAGACTATCGTTATTCTGACGCGTAATTTTACGTGTGACATGCAGCCAAACATTTCACGTGTACATTTCAAGTGTGTTTAATCTCCTCGCTATCAGCTGACATTCCGGGAGTCTCCCGCATATTGATAACGGCTCCCGAATGATCGCAATTAGTTTAAATCTCCTGGAATCTAGTGCGAGCGAGCAAGCGCACGTGCGAGAGCAGATCAGTGCTTCAATAAACCGTATAGTGCGCGCACGTCGGAGAGGGAGACAGCGAGAGACTGCGTGTGTGCGCCTCATGCCACCGCATGCCACAGACTTGCCACAGGCATCGAAATCAGGCACCAAAATTTTCATTCTTATATTCGGTCTAGTTACTACCGTTTACGTCAGAACTGGTTCCCCATTAGAACCGAGTTTCGGTACCCAACCCTAGTGTTTATCTACATCGGCCAGTGCAGCCCCACCCCTTCTTACAGCTAGGTTCAATGCTAATTGCAATCGATGGAGATACGTGGAGGGTTTCTCACCTAGGTCTTGAAGGGTGTTCATAACCCTCCGCACGATGTTCCCCACTCTTTACCAAAACCTGACCCATAAATTAGGGTTGCGCCGATCCGATACTCAGGATCGGTATTCGGCTCCGATACTGCCATATTTGCCGGATCGGATATTCGATCAGACAAGGCCGATCCAAATCCGAGATTGTGCGTATACTATTCTGTGTTATTGTTAAGCCCCACAAAAGGCATAGAAACATTCTAAAGTACCATAAAGTTTCCCTCTGCTGCAGCGGTCAGTCATTCTCTATTCAGCGTTCAAACAGCGCATCACGTTCGGTAACAGTCAATGATGAAACTACCTTCAAAATGATTCAATATTAAAACTATAATACTTGATCTGTAGATAAAGGTCTATAGTTTCGCATAAAGCAACTTTATCTTGCTGGACTTTATTGCTGTAGCTTAATCATGTCACTCTCTACCAGGTGTCGGACACTGTCGGTTTTGATAACAACACAAGAGTAGAGTCAGAGCACTATAATAGTTCTTCGTGCGCACTGAAAATTTAACACTGTTAAAAGAAAAGGCTCAATGAACGATTGCATAGATAGGTACTGAATAATACACTGTCCATCAATATGGCGCTTGCACTGAGTATTTCTTAGTCTGCTCAGTTACTGGAATTTTCACGCACAACCATTTCTAGGGTTTACAAAGAATGGAGTGAAAAGGTAGAAACATCTAGTATGCGGCAGTCCTGAGGGCGAAAATGTCTAGTTGATGCTAGAGGTCAGAGGAGAATGGGCCGACTGATTCAAGCTGATAGAAGAGCAACTTTGACTGAAATAACTACTCTTTACAACCGAGGTATGCAGCAAAGTATTTGTAAAGCCACAACACGCACAATCTACAACACACAGAAGACCCCACTGGGTACCACTCATCTCCACTACAAATAGGAAAAAGAGTCTATAATTTGCAAGAGCTCACCAAAATTGGACAGTTGAAGACTGTAAAAATGTTGCCTTGTCTGATGAGTCTCGATTTCTGTTGAGACATTCAGATGGTAGAGTCAGAATTTGGCGTAAACAGAATGAGAACATGGATCCATCATGCCTTGTTACCACTGCAGGCTGGTGGTGGTGGTGGTGTAATGGTGTGGGGGATGTTTTCTTAGCACACTTTAGGCTCCTTAGTGTTAATTGGGCATTGTTTAAATGCCACGGCCTACCTGAGCATTGTTTCTGACCATGTCCATCCCTTTATGGCTACTATGTACCATCCTCTGATGGCTACTTCCAGCAGGATAATGCACCATGTCTCAAAGCTCAAATCAATTTCAAATTGGTTTCTTGAACATGACAATGAATTCACTGCACTAAAATGGCCCCCACAGTCACCAGATCTCAACCCAATAGAGCATCTTTGGGATGTGGTGGAACAGGAGGTTCGTGCCCTGGATGTGCATCCCACAAATCTCCATCAACTGCAAGATGCTATCCTATCAATATGGGCCAACATTTCTAAAGCCAGCAGCCATATCACCCTGTAGCCCAAGACTGGTTGCCCACTAAAGCTAAGCAGGGCTGAGCCTGGTTAGTACCTGGATGGGAGACCTTCTGAGAAAACCAGGTTGCTGCTGGAAGAGGTGTTAGTGAGGCCAGCAGGGGGCGCTCACCCTGTGGTCTGTGTGGGTCCTAACGCCCCAGTATAGTGACGGGGACACTATGCTGTCAAAAGAGCACCGTCCTTCGGATTAGACGTTAAACCGAGGTCCTGACTCTCTGTGGTCCTTAAAAATCCCAGGATGTCTTTCGAAAGAGTAGGGGTGTAACCCCGGCATCCTGGCCAAATTTGCCTAGTGGCCTCTGTCCATCATGGCCTCATATATACACCAATTGGCTTCATCACTCTGTCTCCTCTCCACCAGTAAGCTGGTGTGTGGTGAGCGTTCTGGCGCAATATGGCTGCCGTCGCATCATCCAGGTGGATGCTGCACATTGGTGGTGGTTTTGGAGATCTCCCCCCTCTATGTGAAGCGCTTGAAGTGTGAAGTGTCCAGAAAAGCGCTATATAAATGTAATGAATTATTATTATTATTATTATTATTAAAGAATGCTTTCAGCACCTTGTTGAATCAACGCCACATAGAATTAAGACAGTTCTAAAGGGGTCAAACACAGTATTAGTATGGTGTTCCTAATAATCCTTTAGGTGAGTGTATATAGGCAGGCTATATACAACACTGATATAAGTGATTACCTGGATTTAAACCTACCTATGTTGTATTTATTTAAAGTGTTCACAGGCAAATTTGCTTTATGTTAAGGTCTATATTGCTTTTATTTCCCCAGTGTCGAAATCAGGCAAACATAAATGTCAGGCAACACAATTCCTGGCTGCATGTCAATATCCACGAATCACTGGATCTTTAGTAATTTGTAAGGAACACTATATTGAGTCCAACATTTAGTTTAAATTGATAAAATTTTAGTTTTAGTCGCATTTTCGCAGTTTACCCAATTAAACCCAGTCACGCAGCAGATCTTTTGCCAGTCAGGCATATCGAAAGTTTGGGCTCGGTGTGCAAAGGCTGAAGGCCATTGCACACCGAGTCCAAACTTCACATCCGAAATTTTCGCACGTTAAACAAAAAATTCGACCTCACGTTATGTTAATCACGCTTGCACACCGCCTACAAAACTTTCTTCCATCATAAAAAAATTCGGATCGGGTTTGATTTTCTGCGTTTTCGCATCCACAGCCAGCATTTTGAGAGGTTTTTTGACAATTCAGGGCCGGCTGGAGCTCGTTCCGCACATTATTGCACATATGTGCAGTGCTTTCAGTTTCGGTTTTCAATTCGATCAAGTGTTTATGTTCTCTTCTCCGATTGGATTATGAAAGGAATAAACCTCTCCTTTCAATAAGACTGAAATTTTGGATTGATTAAAAGGTGTGATTGACCAGCCAATTCGATAACTAATGTATTATTTGGGTACAATATATAACAGCCTAATACAGCTGTTCTGTCTGCCCAGTGCTTCCACCGGGCCGCGTGTGTGTGCGTGTCCATACCTTAGACATACTGCCAGTCTCTGTTCAGGATCGATTGGTTCACGGAAATTGGTGGTCTTGTTTTTAAAATGTGGCTCCAGCATCAAACTTGTCCACTGACTATTCTGAAGTAAATTTTGAATTGCAACTCCTTGCAGGGCGGACTTAACCATTAGGCAAAGGTCGGCAACTGCCTTGGGCCCCGAGCTACCTAGGGGCCCCTAAGATGTCCCATTAAATTATGCTTAAGTTGTTTGTTTGTTTGTTTTTTTCCTTTTCGCAAATTATATATTTCTAAAAAACGCATAAAATCATTAGTGTCGCAGACAGAAGGGCCCCCCCCACCTCAACTCACTGCATTGGACTATTCCTTTTTCTCATTTGACTTTCTGCATGCGAAAGTGACAACGCTGTAATGTGCCTAAAAACTGACGGAGAAAAAGAAGTGCCAGGCAGAGTGTACAGAGTAGTAGACAGAGTAAAAATGAAGCAAAACTTCCTCCCATGTCCAAATTTTACTATTAATAATAAAAGATAAGCTACTATGCATTATAAATGTCAGGAATGTATCTTTATTGACTCATTCTTTTTAAGAGATGATTTAAATGCTGAAATATGAGGTTTTTCTTTTATCTTTTTATTAATGTTATTAACTTGGTGAATTGATTTCACTGTGTATTAGGCTTTTTGAACAATATTCTGTGTATGTGATCATTTTGGTCACTATATTATCTAATAATTTTCATAATGATCAACTGTGTTTTACAGTAGCCTATAATATGCTAGTTTTTTTTCGAAGAGGGTCTCGCCCTGGGTGTAATTCAAAGTAGAACCGCCACTGCTCACTGCTTGACGAATCAATTTTGTATTTCTGACGAACACGAAAAAACACATACGAAATTTCGTACTCAGATAAATGTATGGGTGCAATGGCCTTGAGGCAGGAAAAGTGACATTATATAAATTCACAAATAATTAACAAATTAGAAATTGTCCATATACAGTATTTTGCTTGTCTGAAGCAAGTTTCCTAAAGTTTCAGAAAAAGCATCCCTATTAACAGATAAAAGATAAATATAACTTTAATAAATATAACAAACAGAAGAAAACGACAAAGCTTTTTAGAGGAGAACAACATGGTAACATCCATCCATTCTTGTCATATGTAGGGTAGTGGGTAGAAACTGACAGTTAAATTATACAGTATTTTCAAATTTCCAAACCATTTTTTATTCTATTTAACTCGTAATATATCATAAGATACCAGTAACCTACAAGGTATTACAGAAATACATTTGTGATGTGCATTCCAACAGCTCAGTATATATATATATGCATAAAACCCTAGACCTAATAGGACAACAAATTTATTATAATTTGAAAATGTAAAAAACAATACATAAATAAATATAAAAGTACAGAACCTTTGCAGAAAATATTCTCTATCAGCTATACAGCATTAATACATTACATTATATTTAAAGCAGCACTATGCAGTTTTTTTTGTACCTTAACTGAATAGCTTCGGACTTATTGCAATGGTTATGACTGTTTTCGGTGTTGAATGTTGGGCGTCTCGCCTGCCGCAGCATCGGGAAGTGTCATGTGAAATCTCTTAAAGGGGCCATGCCTTATTTCCACTTGTTACAGCTTCCATCCCACTGAACAGGTAATAAAGGGGAGGGGATCAGCCGTAAGTGCAGAGACATCTCTACATAAATGCTATTTATGACATTACAAGTCTCTAGAGGTCAAATTCGCGGAAATTCTACATAGTGCTGCTTTAATGGTTGCTTTATTTTACAGTACTTATACTTACATTTGTAGTTACCTAAGAAAGTAATGGTATTAAGTTACTGTTACTACATGGGATTTGGTTAGGTTTAGGGTAGGTTCAGGGTTAGTACCTAATTATTTCCCATTTTTTGTAATTACTCAAATAAGTACATAGTATGGGAAACATGACTGTACAACTACGTGCTACCAATTTAATAAATGGCAATATGTTACAGGTTCAATAATCATGTACACTTAACACTTATTCCTATTCAGTTTCAGTGGGTTATTTATATCAAAGATGCTTGTTTGTTGTACCAGTTCAGCCAGATGAGAAACATAGTGATGAAACTCACTGAGAGAAAGATAATATACATTACAAAAAGCAAGCGGTCAAGTCGACTTCACCCAAATGTACCCACTCATCTGCGCCCTCATCAGTTCTATAATCTTTATCGACCTGCTGACGGATGGATAGTAACTCGTGGCTTATTTTCCTCAGTTCCTGAAGAGTAGGAGTTGTGTTATGGACCACTTCTCTCAGAAGGGTGTCGACGACAAGATCACAGTGTTTGGTCTCAGTTCTGTGATCTACAGGTACAAGAAAAGTTGTTGAAACAAATTAATTTTTATACATAAATGGACCACTCTTATGGCTCGTTTACACAGAGTGGTAAGGTACAGTACAGTACGATTTGGGATGGTAAACCCTGATCTGGCTTGCGTTTCCACCGCCAACAGTACCCTTACTTGATAGACGTAGTCTATACTGAAAAGAAATGATCTACGTCATTTCTGCATGAAGAGAATGCGTACTTTTCTTGGTTCTTGGCATGTGATGTGGCTGTATGTCACAATAAGACAAGCAGCAACATTAGGTGTTTCTCAATACTGAGTACGCAATGTTCGAACTTGCCGAGTCAGGGTTAGTCCCTGTCTCATTCAGTTAAATTACAGTTGTATCAATAATAGCCATTAAATGGGTATTTATAGCCATTTATACAAAGTATAAAACCTTTTTTGGCAAACCAGACCTATCAAGATGTTAGGTCTGGGAACTCACAATTGGCATACCTCAATCCGAGGGGCGGAATAAAAGGTTGTCTTTCAATCCCCTCTGCACGCACATAGGATAAGCGCTGAACCAACCAGAGCGAATGCCTGTGGCTGAGCTAGTCCCATGCGCTTTCCCCATGGTTTTCTCTCCAGCGGAGAAAGTTTGATATATTAAACTTTTGCCTTATTCCGTTCAACAAAACTCTGAACACATCTTCCTTTTTAAGAATGACATAAGTTACGTTCTTAACTTTAAGTCATCCGAGATCGTGGCCAGAAAGACCGTTCTTGTTGAAAACATCTTGTTTGTTTTTAAGTAGCAGGGAAATCACCTATGGAAATCACGGTGCAGAACTGTCACAACTCTGCCCTCATTGTGTTAAGCCCGCCCACCAACTCTATACACGATGGTGATTTGGCCAGACCAGAGTTTGGATTTCCCACTTCGAAAGTCAACGGAGAGTTGCTAGACCACACTTTGCAGCAAATAATTTTTTGCTGCCGCTAGGGTGCGTGCTGAGATTTCTAGGCCTAACAAAGTATAGATACACGTAGACCAAAGATCGCCCATTACTTTCTCGATTGTCTTAACTGAGGGTTTGCAGTGGCTAAGTGGTTCATGTAGGTTGTCCACAAACTGGAAGGTTAGTGGTTCCATCCCCGGTCCTACCTGGCCATGAGCAGGACACCTAATCCCAGCTGCTCCTCGTGTTACTGGCACCACCATATGAATGGATGAATGTAAGGCAAAATGTAAAGTGCTTTGGTGTCCAGTGGGTCTGTGAAGCGCTATATACATGCAGTCCCATTTACCATTCTACACAAGATGGATTACATTCATCTCGACCACTTATTAGGACCCCATGCTCAGTCACGGGTTGGACCCCTTTTGCCTTTAGAGCTGCCCCTCAATTCTTCGTGGCATAGATTCAACAAGGTGCTGAAGCATTCCTCAGGGAGTTTGGTCCATATTGACATGATGGCATCACACAGTTGCCGCAGATTTGTCGGCTGCACATCCATGATGCGATCTCCCGTTCCACCACATCCCAAAGATGCTCTATTGGATTGAGATCTGGTGACTGTGGAGGCCATTTGAGTACAGCGAACTCATTGTCATGTTCAAGAAACCAGTCTGAGATGATTCCCAGCTTTATGACATGGCGCATTATCCTGCTGAAAGTAGCCATCAGAAGTTGGGTACATTGTGGTCATAAAGGGATGGACATGGTCAGCAACAATACTCAGGTAGGCTGTGGCAGTTGCAACGATGCTCAATTGGTACCAAGGGGCCCAAAGAGTGCCAAGAAAATATTCCCCACACCATGACACCACCACCCCCAGCCTGAACCGTTGATACAAGGCAGGATGGATCCATGCTTTCATGTTGTAGACGCAAATTTCTGACCCTACCATCCGAAATGTCGCAGCAGAAATCGAGACTCATCAGACCAGGCAACGTTTTTCCAATCTTCTATTGTCCAATTTCGATGAGCTTGTGCAAATTGTAGCCTCAGTTTCCTGTTCTTAGCTGAAAGGAGTGGCACCCGGTGTGGTCTTCTGCTGCTGTAGCCCATCTGCCTCAAAGTTCGACGTACTGTGCGTTCAGAGATGCTCTTCTGCCCACCTTGGTTGTAACGGGTGGTTATTTGAGTCACTGTTGCCCTTCTATCAGCTCGAACCAGTCTGGCCATTCTCCTCTGACCTCTGGCATCAACAAGGCATTTCCGCCCACAGAACTGCCGCTCACTGGATGTTTTTTCTTTTTCGGACCATTCTCTGTAAACCCTCAGAGATGGTTGTGCGTGAAAATCCCAGTAGATTAGCAGTTTCTGAAATACTCAGACCAGCCCTTCTGGCACCAACAATCATGCCACGTTCAAAGTCACTCAAATCACCTTTCTTCCCATACTGATGCTCGGTTTGAACTGCAGGAGATTGTCTTGACCATGTCTACATGCCTGAATGCACTGAGTTGCCCGCCATGTGATTGCGCTGCTTAGAAATTAAGTGTCGACGAGCAGTTGGCACAGGTGTACCTAATAAGTGGCCGGTGAGTGTATGTCTCATGTTTGAGACGTCAGAGTCAGAGGCACACATCACAATGACTAGCCGAGGAAAGGCTCTTACAGGCGGTGGACATGAGTGCCCAGTGATCGCCTGGAATGGATCTCACAACCTTGATCAACAGTAGATTTGATCTAGGTTGTAAACTGTAGCCATATATTTGAGCTTCAAACAACTTCATTCTCAGCCTGGAAAACTCTTAAAACTACTTTATGTGACACGATAACAGTAGTATTATATTTCAACTGTATGTTAAAAATTGGCACTTCTTATGTTGTCATGTCCCCTTGTAACGTTCTGCCTGTGAGTTAAGCTCACCCTTTAGGTACTGTAGCACTGTGCAAGGGTACTTTAACGGAAGGTACCGAAAGTAGTACGGTACAGTTCAGCATTTTGTGACCATTTACATTTTGACTGTAAGAAATGGAAATAATTGTAGACCGTACTGTAGTGTACAGTAGGCTACCGCTCGATGGACACAAGCAGTTAATGACATTTGGAAATGATTAGTTCAAAACAATTGAATAAAACTTTAGCCTGTGGCGTCACCACAGCAGATCACCTGTAAATTTATCTGCTAGGTTTTAATTTTATAAACAACACTAGACAGACATTTGATTTTGTATGTAAGACTTACCTTCAGGACCACAGTTTTGTTCACTGGGTTTCTTGCTTAAAAAAACAAGTTTAGCAAGGTAGTTGAGGAAAAACACCTTGGCCCATCGAGGTAACGGTCCATAGTTACTGCAGCCACACTGAATATTTATGATAAGAATTGTCTCCAGAAGACTGGCCACCATCAGTGCCAAGCAGAGAGAGAAAACACATCTGGAAAGAGATTGAATATACGAGAGGAAATGTAATGTTTCAAAAATAAGCTAAAACTTTACAATATCAATGCCAGTTGGCATGAAAAGAAAATACTTTTAACCGGTCATAACTAACAATGACTGTGACAAGTGGGTGTGGAAAGTTTTGCAAGCGATCTACTGACAATGTGCAAATTAAAGATCGTTTCCAATGACCAATGACCAAATTAAAGCTCGTTTCCAATGACCATCACAATCTACCAAGAGCAGAACAAACTTTGCCATGCCCTTTATAATGCTATATTGGCATATTTGGATAAAGGATTGTAATAGGACGGTAACACTTTACAATATGTGTGCACTAATGCATTAATTCATCCTTAAGTAATGCACAGATAATCATGAATTAATGTATAACTCATGAAGAACTAAACCATTAATAAATTATTACTGCATCAGCAACTAATAAAGAGTCAATATGATTAATACATTAAGTAATACACAAATTGCTATTAATTCAATGTGTCGTGTATTAATTCTCAGCCTGGCAAACCAGACCTATCAAGATGTTAGGTCTGGGAACTCACAATTGGCATACCTCAATCCGGGGGCGGGATAAAAGGTTGTCTTTCAATATCCCTCTGCACGCCATAGGATAGCGCTAACCAACCAGAGCGATGATGGCTGTGGCTGAGTGAGTCCCATGCATTTTCCTCATGGTTTTCTCTCCAGCGGAGCAAGTTGATATATTAAACTTTTGCCTTATCCGGTCGTCAAAACTCTGAACACATCTTCCTTTTAAGAATGACTTAAGTTACGTTCTTAACTCCAAGTCATCCGAGTCGTGGCCAAAGCCAAATCGAAAGACCGTTTTTAAGTAGCACGGAAATCACGACGCAGAACCGTCACAACTCAGCCGTCATTGTGTTAAGCCCGCCCACCCAACTCTATACACGATGTGATTGGCCAGACCAGAGTTTGGATTTTCCACTTCGAAAGTCAACGGAGAGTTGCTAGACCACACTTTGCAGCAAAATAATTTTTGCTGCTGCTAGGGTGCGTCTAGATTTCTAGGCTATATTCATTCCTTAATAACATATTTTATTAACTAATAGTGTAAATGAATGTGTTAATTACCACAATTAGTCAAAGCTATGCACTTCAACTTCCAGTTGCCTGCTTTAATTAATCATTAGCTAATAATTTGCAAAGGTATCATTATGTTAGGACTTTACTTGTTGGGGCACATCATTATTAACTAGTCATTTAGTGATTGTAGTAATTTGCACATGAATTTGCACTAACATTTAAGTAATTAATGATGTATTAATGCATATTAGTGTACCTGTCATATTACCATTAAAGTTAAAATACATGGCTTTGGCTCATTCTGGTAATTAACATATTGATTAACACTATTAGTTAAAAAAATGAGTTATTATGGAATTAATCTACAATTACATATTTAATTAATAACAATTTATGTATGAACTAATACATTAACCTTACTGCATCTTAATCATTTCGTAATGTGGTAATCGTTAATGAATAGCTTAAATAATCATTAGTTACACATTAATTCAGTATTATCTGTGCATCAGTTAAGCATGAATTAATGCTTATTAGTGCACACGTATTGTAAAGTGTTACCGTTTTTTTAATGCTAAAAAAGGGCTTTGCACTGGTGTAAGCTGTAACTTAACTTGAACATTTTCTTTCAGTGCAGCCAGAATAAGTACTTGACTCTGGAAGCTTGTCACATGCCTAGTTATGAAAAAGTGTAGCGCTGACGACAAAAAGCTTGTATACAAACTTATGAGAGGTAAGGTGTTTCCTGTGACGGGCAGCAGGTCGTTCATTAGCAGCAGGAACACGGTGTAACCCAAGATGAGGGTCATTTTGAAGGAAGATCGATCCACATTCTGAGTTGGTAGAAGAAAGCTGAATAGATCTACAGTAATGAGGAAACAGCTGGGAATCAGGAGGTTCACCACGTACATGGTGGGTCGACGCCTGAGAACAATCTGAATCATAAAATATAAAAACTGTAATATATGTTCCGATAAAAATGGTTTTTCCTAATTTATATGCGTTCATACATAGTAAATGAGTGCATCATAAGATTTTTTTAGCTCTTCAGGACGTAATGCAGGCTTTTCAGCTAGCATGGTGACTAGCTCCCACTCTCCTTTAGTTTGCATTGCATCTAGGGAATATTTAAGTGTTTCTTCCACTGGTTCAACAAAAAACAATTGAAAATCCACCGCTGTAGAGAAGAACAAACAAATGAGTAATGACAGGGTCACAAATGTTGTAGTTATAACTGAAAATCTACCCTTCCATCAAGCCAACTTACCAAAGAGCGTGTATGAATTAAAAGTAAATGTGCAGTTCTGAATATCGAATGGAAAGGTGTAGATGTCCATGTTGCAGGAACTGATCACATGAATTGGAAAACCATCCATTACCACACCAGTATTTTGGACATAGAGGAAATATGTGTCTGGGCTTTTATTTTCATCCATGCTTTAGAGTAAAAAACAAAGAAACAGAAGCATTAGGAAAGGGTAGTATGCAAACGTTACATATTTATTACAGCTTTTGAAAATGTTTTTTAGTCAAATGTACC
This sequence comes from Hybognathus amarus, assembly GCA_030378365.1. Lineage (NCBI taxonomy): Eukaryota > Metazoa > Chordata > Actinopteri > Cypriniformes > Leuciscidae > Hybognathus > Hybognathus amarus. Next base: position 331,242 of record JAQIUQ010000255.1, on the reverse strand, counting down.
AAAGTGCAAAAAGTCTTGTAACATTTCATTAAAATGCAGGAGACAGTTTTCAGATATATTTGCAATAATCAGTATTGACATACACAGTCTCATCCCAAGACGTCATACAACTGACGCTTTTGACCATACAGTTAATCAAATATAATAGCTTGATACTTTTGAACTCACAATTCATTGATGACAATATCAGGCCTCCAGAGTTGTTTTCTTGGCAGTGAGATTCTGTCTGTTCCACATTCAACAGGATCCCAGCTCAATCCTTCAATATTCCAAACCTACAAAACAAAGTATCATTATAATAAAGGCTGCACGAAATTGTGAGGGATCTCACTTCTTTAAATGCCTAAAAACACTGCAGAAATGTCTTACCATATACACCCAAATGTACGACTCAAATAATTGAGCTTTTTCATCCTGAAAGAAAATAATAAAATAAGAACATCATTTCCACCTCGCAATTGTCTAAAGAAATGCACCTTAACATTTATTTCTTAATTGATTAAATTCCATACCATATCAATATCATTCACAAACCAGCTCAACATGATAGCAAAGTGGTGCGCAGGAAAAGCAACTGTTAAGTTTTTTTTTTATTATATAAATTATAATTCCTAAATTTTAGGGATTCCAGAGCCCGATCTCATGAAAGTTAGTATCTATGGCACGGATGTCATTCCTCGCTGCATTTATACGCCAGAAAGTTTTTGCGTGTATATGGCATGCGACTTTTCGCGTACATATGATTCGCACTTTTTGGCGTATAACTATGCACGAACTCCCCACCCCCCTAAACCTAACCCAGGGTTTTTTAGCACGTACCATATACACGCAAAAACCATTTTTGGCGTATAAATGCCACGAGAAATGACACTCGTGGTATAGATACGCATCTTCATGAGACTGTGTTGGGATTCCTTAGGGTTCAATACTTGGCCAACTTTTTGAAATACACAACTTCACTCAGCACTGTCGTCACAAAGGCACACTGGCTTTATTTTTCCTATATTAATACAGATATAGAGATCTATTTTGTGTCTGCCCACTTTCAGATTCTTGCCTCTTCTATGTTTTTCTTTCTTTCTCTTAAGCGGCTCACTCTTTTGTCTTATTGCAACACATTTGATTGCCTGTGATATTAAATAAACTTACCACATCTAAAATTCCAATCAGCGTGAAGGTCACACTGACGTTTGTGGGAGTTTTCGGGTGAATAACTGGCCTCACTTCGGTTTTGCCAAAGTTGTTCTCCTTCAAAGCTGTTAAAAGAGCATCTGTCGTCGGTTCGGAGCAGTTAATAGTCCCTGCAGGTTTCATAAATAGTGCTGTAAAAAACAAATTAATATATTAAACAAAATTACTATGTAGTCATGAAAAACGTTTTATGCAAATAAGTGTTTTCAGTTCAGTGAAATAAGTGAAATATCAATTGAACATCTTTTTGAATTAAACACAGAAACCGTTCATTCTTAGAATAGCATTACACAAACATTACATAATGTTTAATATAATGCTTGGCAGATCATTAACTGATCACTCAACAATCAATTTCTCACTTAACATTTATTATTTATTCACCCAAAATAAAATGAAAATTCTGTCATCAAGTGCCCCCTCTGCTATCATTAGGATCCATCGCTGCCTGGTTCCTTTATTCATTATCATCACTCCCACCTTGTTAATCATCACCTACCCTTTATCTGGACTGTTCAGTTCTTTGTTTCTTGCGAAGTCTTGTTTTGCCTTTTGTTTTGAAGTCTTTTGTTTTTCTTTGACGTTTCATTATCAGTGATTCCTTGTTTCCTTACCCGTTTCAATAAAGTGCTTCAGATGGATCCGACTGCCTCAGTCCCGTCATTACAGTTAGCAAATGATGACAGAATTTTCAGTTTTGTGTGAAAAAATCCTTTAACTTCACATGATTCATGTATTTTCACACATACAGTATTAAAATCCATACACAAGCATAAACGGTATGCAAACCATTAAGCATTACATAACTTTAGCTACCTTGTTAATTAAAGCTTTTTTAAATAAAGGGATGTGAAAATTATTTGGTGTGTATAGCATTATTATTTTTTAATTATAATCTCATTTCTTCTTACACTGCATTAGGAGACTGTAGAGAATGATGAGCCAGGATTGTGGAAGACTAGCTGTGTATTCAGAAGCCTGTAATGATGAGAAAGTTATTTGTTGGATTAGCAAGTTCTTTTTACCACATCTAATAAAAACTAAAATGGCAACGTGTGATTTTACCTGAAATGCCACTGTACATTTACCATTATTATGTTACTTACATCTAAATGTGTAAACTGCTACTGGAAATGATTACATATTAAATACATTAAACATCTTCATTATATATGTAATGGCATCATAAGATGGACCACAGTATATTATTAATTACTATTGAATCAATTAAATAAATCTCATTAACCTGACATTAACACAGTTTAAATGCAGTAATGCATTAAGATTTTGAAGACTATGTCTTACCCATGAAGCCATCACGTTGCTCAAGAATGTGAAAACAGTTGGCAATGCGAATGCTATAAAATTAAATGTATTATTAAACTTACAGTTTTATATCCGAGTCTGTGATTTAAATACAGTATCAAACTATATATCATCTCTAATTTGCCTAGATATTTTTGTGCATCCCATAAGTCCGAGAAGCCAACAATATGCAAATCATATGTCATGTGTAAATCCCACTTTACAAATATGGTGGTTTCTGTGGTGCTTCCCTGAAGACAAAGGGAATAACTGATGTTCAGGATTTATTTACAAATGTTATTAAAACAATAAAGAACAAATCAGTTAAGTTTTCTTCTATAAAGCATCAAAAAAAATATCATAAAATACACAAACACAAAATATAAATTCACAAAAGACACTGTAAAGGTGCGATCTGAGCATTTTTTTTTCTCTTCTTTGCCATATCTGGGTGTAGCACAAAGGATTTAGACACGTGAATCTATGTAAACTATACTTTTTAGTTGTTAGGTTATATTTTAAGAGAACTCGAATACACACAAAAAAGATGATTCCAAAAACGTGAATTAGATCCTTTTCATGGTCAAAAGACAGTCTAGAAACAACCCTTCTTCGTCAACTTATCAACACGTACAAAGCACGTAAAACTAGTAAAGTCTTGTGATACCATACAAATAACACAATATTCTTTTATCAGAAAACATAACTCTTAATATAAGGAAAAATATTACAAAACGATTAATGTAGTTATGGTTTTAACACTCCAGCCCGAAATCGCCTATGTTGAAAGCGTAACAATTATCTGTTATGAGGATAGCAGATGCACCCAAGCGCAGACGGTAAACAATCACACAATGACTACGTTTAGATGCAGCCAATTTTCGGGTTTTGGTCGGGCTTAAGGTTCACTTTTCGGTTTTTAACTTCTGAGGTTCAACTTTTCGAGGCTCAGCTGAGCAGCAATGCGTCGCACAGGCAACGCTGAAGCTGATGCTTCATTATTAGAGACCAATATGGCATTGATTCAATGCATGACTCACTGATTTTATTTCCCCGCGGCTTCCTTGTGCTGTGGGATGCTGACCAGCGCTGCTGCTGACACGCATTTATGGGAAAATACCCGTGAAAAGAACGTTAAAATGATGACGTGACAAATATTTCGCTTCCCTTTGACACAACAAGCTTTTCACGACTTCAAAAACAGGCGCAGGTAATACACGCGCTCTGCAGATCTCTCTCATTCACTGTCTGTGTGAAGCCTGTAGGCTACACATCACCATGATAAACAGTCTTGTTATCATTATAATCTTTTTTAACATTCAATACACATTCATTCAGTTCAAAACAAGAAGGGTATAGCCTTATAAAAAAAACTTGAATATCGTGGTCACTTGCAATCCTCTGCGGTTGACTTGTCAGAAGCGCGGTACTGCAATATTGCGGTTATTGCGACAGCCCTGAGCTTGCTAGATTCTGGTCCAAAATCGTATTCATAATAACCTCTATGCTATTTTAGACTATTAAACCTATGTGCATTATTTCTACTATCTAGTAATAAGGGTTACATGTGTTTTGAAGTTTTGCAAGGATTTGATTTCTGCCACTATGGCCTGTGTTTTATGTATATCCTTTAGAATCTCAGGACGTTACATTCTACTTTTTATTCAATAATTGCTGTATGCTTCACAGATTCTGGCATTGTGGACTGATTCATATGACCACCTATTTGTATTATGCCATTTTGCATCAGCCGGTCCAGTTTGGACAGTGGACTACTACTTTTGACAGGGTTACTGTGTTGCAGAGGTTTGAATCAGATCAGGGAATGTATGTCTTTGACTGTAACAAATAACAAACTCGGTTCAACATTTGCCATATGTTCTACTGAAAGGTTTTTTGTTTGACTTATGGTCAGCTTGGATTTCATGTCTACTTGTTTCGATAGGTGTTGGAAGTATTTCCTTCAGCCTCAACATCCAAGCAATTGCTCTCTTCAATCTGGCCATTCTGAATAAAACTCAATCAGTTTTTCCAAATGTTTCGCTTTTCCTGTAGCACTGACACAATTTACTACAGCTATCATGACAGGTGCAATGGTCCACTTCCATTGCACCTGTATGATCTGGTCGCCAAGGCCATTCACTTTCATGTTTACAAGGGAATACTGGTCCTTTGACCCAAATTTTCCTTTTTCCATTTTCATTTCCAGCTTCTGATGCCTCTAGAGGTCATGTATGCTGGGTTTAGCAAGGTGTTGACATACCTCCACTGTGAGGGGCTCCCTGACAGTAATTGGCAACAAACGTTCTAAAACATGAGGCTTCATTCTCGATGCATTGCTGCACTGTGAGGCTGTCAGTCCAGAACAGACATTTGAGTTAACTCTAAGCTCAATATTTTAACATTCTGTCAATTTCTGCTGCAACAACTGCTGCAGTAAACTCCATCCTAGGCACTGTTATCTGCTTCAGAGGTGCAAATCTGGATTTACCCATGACAAATGAACAGTGTTTTTCTCCCTCGCTCATTTGTGAGTCTAGATTGGGAACGGTTCCATATCCATTTTCCCTTGCAGACCCGAAGGATGCATACGGAGAACACTGTGGTGTCCAGCCGCAGGAATATTTCAACTCAGTGGTGGCAAGGTGGCTTGCCAAGGGAAAACACATGCTCAGAGAGGCTTACAGTGGAAATACACATGTGGAGGTTGCTCAGAGGCAGTGACCATGCACACGGGAGGCACCTAGCTGATGCGCAGGCAGAGACATGGCGCCAATGTCAGGAGTGCTGGAGGAACTCTGGGCTTATGAAGGCTCACCCTGAGAAGAGATCCGCACCTATCCAGTCCGTAGAGTGGACTGAATGACCTGCTGAATGAGGTTAGTGCTGAACCACCTGCTCCTTGTTCCTTGATCACTCTGCCAGGGTTCCTGGAATGACCTGCTCCCTGTCCTCCTTCCTCTGACCTGGCCTCGAGGTCTGGCGCAAGAAGGCTCACTTGGAGCGTGCCCCTTGGTCTAGGGAACAATATAGGGTGCAATGGGTTTCGAGTCCGTGAGAGAGGCAAACAGATCTATCTGTGCAATCCCCCGAACTGGTCGCCAAATCAGCTGAACCAACTGGGGTCACCATTCTCCAGGGAGAAGCTGAAGCCGTGAGAGATCGTCGTGGCTGTGCGGTTCCATGGGCTCCGGGAGTATAAATGGCATGAAGCGACTCTCAAGATGCTTCTGACCCCATATGAGGAGGTGGCGGGCGAGTTGACAAACGAGGGTGGAGCAAAGACCACCTTGACGGTTGATGACGTACAGTCGCGGTATTGTCTGATCTGACTAGTACATGCTGGCCCTTGGGCACGGCTCGAGAGTGGCGCAGGGCGAGCTGTACAGCCAGCAATTCAAGGCAATCTACGTGTCATAGGCGCTGGGCTCCTGCTCCAGGAGCCTGCGGCAGCATGTCCATTCCACATGGCACCCCAGCCCGCGGTGGAAGCATCTGTCGTTACGACAACATGCCGCGAAGCTCTGTTCCAGGGACATTCCTGCCATAGAAAACCGAGGTCCGACCCCCGGGGTGAAGGCCCTGACGGCAAGTCGGAGTAACTGGAACTCAGAGAGTATCGTGTTGCCATGCCCACCTCGGGACTCGGGTTATGAAGCAAAAGCTAAAGCGGTCTCATATGAAGCAATCTGCAGCAGCGTTGCCATGGCTGCAGATGCCATATGCCCCAGGGAGCCTCTGAAAAGTTTCAGTGGAACCACACTCTGCTCCTGGACTCTTGCTCTGGATTTTCTTATTTATATCCCTGGATCCTTCTAAGTTTGATTGCCTGAGCTATCATCTATACTGACCCTTGCCTTACTCTGACTATTGCAGCTGCTCGCCTGGTATCTGACCAATGCATGGACTTTGACCTTTTTTTTCCATTGTGCCTATTTGTCACTGAATAAAACTTTTTGATTGCACTTCCAACTGAATTTGGGTCCTTCATTTCAGTGAATCTCTGACACTCTGTCCGTCTGTTGTGCTTTTTTTCCCATAACTGTATCTATTTTAAAGAAATGGTTAGGGTAGGAGGAAGATTAGTGGCTCAAAACCTTTTTAACGAGATATTGTTATTAAGTTTATTTTCCTACACATACATTGCTCCCAATTATTTCTATATCCCGTTCAATATGGGTAATGTTTAGGTTTGAGTAGTTGGGGTCGAGGGTACCTCAGGCATTGATTTAGGATAAATGGGAAAGGGAAATTAACAGATATAGTCAAGATATAATGTCAATGTATTAATGCTACGTTTAAATGTTGCCGATACGTCCATATTATATGTTTGGAATCTATCAAAACATACAAAAGCGTTTTGTGTCTTTGAAAGTTACGTATTAATTCCTACAGTAGTGTATTATCAATGGATCATTACATATTTCCCATTACATTAATAAACATATTAACAGATTAGGAATCCCGAGGTAGTTGCTAAAGCATATGAAATGTTCATCTTCAGAAGTGTTTACAGAATCCAGATATATTTTCTAAACCATTAGTAGGAAGCGTAACTCTGTAAGCTATTCAAATAAGAAATTTCATTTCAAATTGTATCCCTCAAGATACTTTTTTATCCATTAAATAATCTTGAATAAATTGTCTTTGTTCAAGTAGTTTAAATTGAAGTGTGGAATTTTTCTGGAGTTTTTTTTCAATCCCATCATTGACTGTAAAATACAAAACACAACGAAGTTGACAATCTATCTACAATCTAGATAAACAAACAAACCCAATCATAAGAAACAAAACTGAAACTAGCAGGCACATACTGCACAGTATCAGTTTCTTTCCAAAGGTCAACACTGCATGCTTTACCAGTCAAAGTAACAGAGATAGTGGACTATAGCAGAATAGAAACTTATGAATGGTTATAAAATTTGTATTATCAATGTGATTTTTACATGTAAGCAGGATTAATATGACGTATAAGCTTGCCAATGTCTCATTCAGTCTTGGCTGATTGAAATTAAATGAAAACTGTTCAAAGACACTGAATATATATCAATGCACAAATCACAGAAATGCAACTGAAAGTAATTTTTTCACCCTCTACTGGACAACATGTTACAGAAGTACAGATAATGTCAACATGAAATGTAATAATGTACATTTTTATAAATACATTTGTAATTATTGTTTCCAGTCTTAATGTTTGTGTCCATATATTTTGGTCCTCTGAAGCAAGTTTCCTAAAGTGTCAAAAAAATCCTCCCTATTAACATATCATATTAACAGATAAAAGATAAAGATAACTTCCTCATATATGATATCAGATTATTTTAATTTTTCAAGAGGAGAAAAAGAAACAGCATTTTAGAAGAGAACGACATGGTATCATCCATCCATCTTTGTCATATTTAGGGTAGTGGGTAGACAGCGACAGTTAAATTATACAGTATTTATTATATTTAACTCATATTATCATTAGATATCAGTAACCTACAAGGTATTACAGAAATACATTTGTGATGTGCATTAATTTTGCACAGCTCAGTATGTATATGCTTAAACCCTTGACCTAATAGGACTGACAAATATATAATTTGAAATGTAAAAAACAGTATGTGTACTTACAAATGTAGTTACCTAAGAAAGTACTGGTATAAAGTAACTATGGTTAGGTTTAGGGGTAGGTTCAGGGTTAATACCTAGTTATTTCCCAGTTTATGTAAAACTCAAATAGGTACATAGTATGTACATGGGAAGCATGACTGTACAACAAAGTGCTGACCAATTTAAGAAATGGCAATATGTTACAGGTTCAGTAATCATGTACACTCAACACTTATTCCTATGTAGTTTCTGTATGTTTATTTACATCAAAGATGCTTGTTTGTTGTACCAGTTCAGCCAGACGAGAAACATAGTGATGAAACTCACTGAGAGAAAGATAAGATACATCCCAAAAAGCAAGCGGTCAATGACTGCACCCAAATATACCCACTCATCTGCGCTCTCATCAGTTTTAAAATGTTTATCGACCTGCTGACGAATGGATAGTAACTCGTGGCTTATCTTCCTCAGTTCCTGAAGAGTAGGAAGTTGTGTTATGGACCGCTTCTCTAGAGGGGTGTCAACTACAGGATCCCAGCATTTGGTCTCAGTTTGGTGCTCTACAGATACAAGAGAAGTTGACAGATACAAGTTGTTGAAATATTCTATACATAAATTCAATACTCTTATGGCTCATTTACACTGAGCGGGTAAGCAGTGTTGGAGTAGTTAACTACAAGTAGCTTAGCTACTATCTTAACTTCATTTTTCAGTAGCTTGGCAGTAGCTCGGTTGCTTTTTAAACAGTGTAGCTTTTCCAGTAGCTAACTACTTTTTGCAGCAAGTAGCAGTGTAGCGCGAGCAAAAGCTACATTGTCGAGCCGGCGAATCAGTGCGATGCAAGGATATTCTTGTTAGATTACAAACTCATTTTTTGCCATTACCGCCACCTGTTTTTAATCACGCATCTTGCGGCTAAAGGTTCACTGACGTACAGAAGTGGGTTGACACACCCATATTATGATTATATAGCAAGACGTGACGGCAGATTTGGAGGATGGAGAAACAACTAACGTTAATTACCCATGGCCTCATTTGTCCAAGCTCAATCAGTATTTTTGAGAAAATGTTCTACATGCAATTTACGTTGGATGTATATTTCGTTCTTGCAATGTTGTAGGCTATTTGTTGCACTTTTGACAAACAGTCAGAGAAATTTTAGTGTTGTGTGTAATAAAACAATACTCTTTGAATTCGTAATTGCATTGCCTTGTTTTAAACACTAAATATTTTACTTAAAACATTCCTCAGACACTTATTCAGTTATTTATAATATATGTTATAAATAACAAATAATATATGTATAATATAGCAAAAGTAGTTTCAATGTAGCTAGCTACTTTTTGATAGTAACTTGTAGTGTAGCTAACTACTTTTCTAAACGGGTAGCTTGACTGTAGTTAAACTACTTTAACTTATGAGTAGCTTGTAGCTTGTCAAACTACAGTTTCAGAGTAGCTTCCCCAACACTGGCGGTAAGGTAAGGTGCAGAGAATAACATTAAGTGAATATAGCAGAATTATCTTTGCACTAAGTGTAAATAGTTGTTAGATGCTATTTATACTTAGAGCAAAATAGTGGTAGATAGCTTACTATTTGCACCCTAAGTGCACTGTTGTACATTATAAAACAATATGCAATTATAACAACATTCAGTGTATATGTTTAATAAAAACCTAAATGGATGTCATCTTATTGGGACAGTACTTGTCCTTGCCCCTAAAGCCCTCCGTTCACCTACCCCTATACATACCCTTAAAGGTTAATTATTATGCTAAATTCACTTTTACATGGAATTTGAGCATAAATGTGTTGGGAATGTGTACATAACCATCTTATAATGGTAAAAAAAAATTTTTTTTGTTTTTACTTTTTAATTTTCCTATATATCATAAATAGTGTCTCAAAATTAGTCAATCACATTTTTGCCCAATGTGACTTCACAATGTTACATGCCACGCCCATGACGGGACACTGTCCGCCATGTTTATCTCCTCGCTAGAGCAGCTCGTGGAAACACAAGAATGTAAATCATGTAGCTGAGACAATCTAAGAACAGGAGAGTCACGAATGCGCATGTTTGAAAATTATGGAGACGCAGCGCTGTGGAATGCAAAAACGTGTTCTGCGGAAATGGTCTTATGCTGTTTCTTCTTTTTGTTGTTGTCTGGAGTATCTAAGGCATTAGATGTAAAGGCTCTGCCGTCTTCTGAAAAGGGGAAGGGAGCAGCAGATCATTTTCATTTAAAGATACACACATCATTCGCAGTTACGGATGTAATCCTGGTTTCCTGAGTAGGGAAAGGAGACGTTATGTCGTGATGACGAACGGGGTTCGCTTCTTTGCTGAGGAGCCAAGACTGAACTCGGCTGTTGGCAGGGAGATATAACGTCTCCGTTCCCTACTCAGGGAAGGAGGGTTACATCCGTAACTGAGGCGTTCCCTTTCGTAGTCAACATGAGTTATGTCGTGACGACGAATGGGGTTCCCAGTCACAATCACACCACCTCGGCTCTCTTCCAGTGCCCTGTTTAAGGTGTACTGGACAGAGCAGTGCCAAGGCTAGGTCTGCTTCCCCCAGGGGCAGTTCTTGCAGGTTCACCACCTGATCTAGAAAGGGAGTGGTGGGAACCTTGGGCACATATCCAGGCCGGGGTCTCAGGATTCCAGGCATGCTTCATGCTACAGAAAATGCCCTACCCTCTTTAATGGAGGCCAGTGCAAACAGGAGCACTGTCTTAATCAACAGGAACTTAAAACTCCACTGATTGCAGAGGCTCAAAGGGTATACAGGGCAGTTAGAACCACTGAGAGTTCCAAGGAGAGAACGAAGAGGAGGGTGAGGAAGATCCTCCTCTGCTCCTCTCAGGAACCTGGTGACCAAGTGTTGCTTTCCCAGAGACTTACCTTCAACTGCTGTCAGGATGTGCGGCAATAGCAGCAGCATAAACTTTCAAGATGGAGCGAGACAGCCTTTGCTCTAACCCATCTTGCAGGAAGGAAGGCACAATTCTGATTGGGCATTTTCTGGGGTCTTCTCAGTGAGAAGAGCACCAGGAGATGAAGAGGTTCCACTTCAACGTGTAGGCATGTCTCAGTGGACGATGTCTTAGCGAAAGTGATGGTGGCCACCACCTCTGGTGGTACGGTACTTAACCTACCTCGTCCCGTCCAGGAGCCACACATGGAGGTTCCAGAGATTGGGACAAGGGTGCCATAGGGTGCCCCGTTCCTGAGAAGGAGGGATTCCTTCCTCAGAGGGATTGGACAGGGAGGTGCTGTCGCGAGGAGTTCTAGTTCAGAGAACCAGGCCCGGCTTGGCCCAATAAGGCGTTGCAGTTATACATTCGTGAGTTGGAGCAATATGACCTGCTCCTCATCCTCGCTGAACTTGCAAAGGGTCTGTGCAGAAGGCTCACTGGGGAAGCACTCTTGTGGAGGCCCCGCTGACTAGCTATTTGCCAGTGCCGACTCTGATTGGCCAATAGTAGCATTCAAACATTCGTGGCAATGCTTATTTTTTATATAAATACTCCTTTGTTGCAGTATTACATTTTCACTTCTAGGATAATATATATATATATTCACCGATTCATTATCGTAAAGTATAATAGGTGAATCAGAACCCCAATAGGAGGGAAAATATTGCATAGACTTGCATTGTAAGACTCACCTTCAAGATCACAGTTTTGGTCACTGGATTTCTTGCTTAAAAAAACAAGTTTAGCAAGGTAGTTGAAGAAAACGCTCTTGACCATTGAGGTACACACGGTTCCATAGTTATGGAGCCACGCTGGATATTTATGATAAGAATTGTTCCAGAAGACCTGGCCACCATCAGTGCCAAGCAGAGAGAGAAAAATGCGTCTGGAAAGACATGGTTGGCAAGAGAGGAAAAAGGTGCTTTAAAACTGTCATAACCAGTTTCAAGACATTTTTTCAGTTAACATGAATATTGTTCTTTCAGTGCAGCTAGAATAAGTACTTGACTCTTTTACTTTTACATGTCTAGTTACTGAAAAAGTGTAGCGTACAATAAAAAGCTCCTATACAAACTTATGAGAGGTAAGGTGTTTCCTGTGACGGGCAGCAGGTCATTCATTAGCAGCAGGAACACGGTGTAACCCAAGATGAGGGTCATTTTGAAGGAAGATCGATCCACATTCTGAGTTGGTAGAAGAAAGCTGAATAGATCTACAATAATGAGGAAACAGCTGGGAATCAGGAGGTTTACCACGTAGAGCGTTGCCCGACGCCTGAGGACAATCTAATGAAGGACAAAAATAATTTAAATAATTTCATTTAGAATGCAGATTCATTCAATTCAAAAACTAACAAAGGCTAAACTAACATCTTAAGCCAACACACTGATATCATACTTTGGTTACACTTTACATTAGGGTGACGTCGTTACATTGCACCTACTCAAGTGCTGAGTAATATTAATTAACTACATGTACTTACTATAGAGTTACTGGTTAGGGTTAGATGTAATTATACATCATTTACTGTTATTACTATAGTACGTTAATGTAGTAAAGTGTAGCTACGTCCCCTTAAAATAAAGTGATACCCCTATTTAAGCTTATTATTATCATTATTCAACTTCAGAGAGCAAATGCCATGAGAATATGTTGGTTTTGATTAACTTTATTTTCTTGTATATAGCTAAGTTTTTTATTTGATTTTAATTGTGATAGAATTGTAATACATAGTAAGTAAGTGTGTCCCGTGAGATATTCATTTCCTGGGGAGGTATGTCATGTTTTTCAGCAAGCATTTCGACCAGCTCCCACTCTCCTTTAGTTGTCATGACTCCAAGAGAATATTCTAATGATTCATCAACCGGTCTCACCAATGGACAACCGAACATCCAGCACTGCAGAGACGACCAAACAAATGAGAGTTAATGGAGTCACACAAAGGTAGTAGTTACTGTAAAAGTGATAAATTACTCATTAGTCAAGCCAATTTACTGGTGTGTTGGTATGAATTAAAGGTGAATGAACAGTTCTGAATATCGAATGGAAAGGTGTAGATGTTCAGGTTACAGGAACTGATGACATGAACTGGAAGATCATCCAATACCATACCAGTATTTTCGATGTAGACGTAATATGTGTCTGGGACTTTATTTTCATCAATGCTTCAAAGTAAAAAGAGGTTTATGTTAGAGATGGATGTTACATTCTTTTTATTATCCATTCAAAGCTTTTATAAAAGAAAAAGAGGGCTGACAACATTTTATGAGATGTGTGATAATGACTGCAACATTATATGCAATATATTCATTAAAAGTGGATAATGGTCATATGATCACAGAGTTCAGAAATACAGAACTCACAATTCATTGATGACTATATCAGGCCTCCACAGTTGTTCTCTTGGAAGTGAGATTTTGTCTGTTCCACATTCAACAGGATCCCAGCTCAAGCCTTCAATATTCCAATTCTTCGAAACGCAAAGTCAAATGCAAGTATTAAAACCCCTTAACTGTCACCACCCTGCTACCGCAACGCCTAAGTTTACTTCACTATTGCAATTAAATCCTAATCTAATTATGACAAACTATATATCGTTGGAAAGGTCTAAGATTCCTAAACAGATATTTTAGCACTGTTTTTTTTGTTCCAAATTATGTATGTTAAAAATTATGTATGTAATCCTACCCAAGCATATAAAACGCACATACCCCACACCACTAATCCTACCCAAGCGTATAATACGCATGTTCCCCACACCACTAATCTACCCAAGCGTATAATACGCACATACCTCACACCACTAATCCCAAGTGTATAATACGCACGTACCCCACACCACTAATCTACCCAAGCATATAATACGCAAGTACCCCACCCCACTAATCCTACCCAAGTGTATAATACGCACGTACCCCACACCACTAATCCTACCCAAGTGTATAATACGCACGTACCCCACACCACTAATCTACCCAAGCTTATAATACGCACATACCCCACACCACTAATCCCAAGCGTATAATACGCACGTACCCCACCCCACTAATCTACCCAAGCATATAATACGCACGTAACCCCACCCCACTAATCCTACCCTAGTGTATAATACGCACGTAGCCCACACCACTAATCCTACCCAAGTGTATAATATGCACGTACCCCACACTACTAATTATACCCAAGTGTATAATACGCACATATCCCACACCACTGAATCCTACCCAAGCGTATAATACGCACATACCCCATACTACTAATCCTACCGTATAATACACACATACCCCACACTACTAACCTTACACAAGCGTATGAAATGCACGTACCCCACACTACTAATCCTACCCAGATGTATAATACGCACGTACCCCACACTACTAATCTACCCAAACGTATAATACGCACATACCCCATATTACTAATCCTACCCAAGCATATAATATGCACATACCCCACACCACTAATCCTACCCAAGTGTATAATACGCACATACCCCACACTACTAACCTTACCCAAGCGTATAATATGCATGTACCCCACACCACTAATCCTACCCAAGTGTATAATATGTACATACCCCACACCACTAATCCTACCTAAGCGTATAATACGCACATACCCCACACCGCTAATCCAACCCAAGCGTATAATACGCACGTACTTGCACTACTAATCCTTCCCAAGCATATAATACGCACATACCCCACACTACTAACCTTACCCAAGAGTATAATATGCACATACTCCAAACTACTAATCCTACCCAAGAGTATAATATGCACGTACCTCACACCACTAATCCTACCCAAGTGTATAATATGCACATACCCCACATCACTAATCCTACCCAAGCGTATAATACGCACATACCCCACACCGCTAATCCAACCCAAGCGTATAATACGCACGTACCTGCACTACTAATCCTTCCCAAGCATATAATACGCACATACCCCACACTACTAACCTTACCCAAGAGTATAATATGCACGTACCCCAAACTACTAATCCTACCCAAGAGTATAATATGCACGTACCCCACACTACTAATCCTACCCAAGTGTATAATACATACGTACCCCACACCACTAATCCAACCCTAGTGTATAATACGAGCCCGTTCTCATCCTTTAGAGTCACATAAAGCGCTTTATGACAAAACGGCGCTATACTACGCACATGGTACCCTTTATCGTTTATATAACACGCGAACTCAAGGCATCATAAATCCTTTAGCGTAATATGAAAATACCCTACCCCACACCTAAACCTAACCATCACAGCGCGTGTTATATAAACGATAAAGGGTACTATATGACGCTAAAGGATGAGAACGCATTGATAATACACACATACCCCACACTACTAACCTTACCCAAGCTTATAATATGCACGTACCCCAAACTACTAATCCTACCCAAGAGTATATGCATGTACCCCCACACTACTAACCTTACCCAAGCGTAGAATATGCATGTACCCCACACTACTAATCCCACCCAAGTGTATAATATGCATGTATCCCACACCACTAATCCAACCCGAGTGTATAATACGAACCCCACACTACTAACCTTACCCAAGTGTATAATACGCACTTAACCTCACTACTAATCCTACCCAAGCATATAATACGTAATAAATACAATGAGAATTAGTCAGATGTCATGTCTGTAATTTGTAGAAAAATAACCTGGCATTAACTAGATTTCTAACAGATTTCTAATTTATTAATTAATTACATTTTAATATCAACAAAGTAAATCAGACTTGTAAAAAGAGGTTAATAAAACTTACCAAATTCAACCAGAGGAATGTGTTAAGTTTCTGTGCTTTTTCATCCTGAAAGAGAAAAAAAATTGATTTTTTTTCATGATTACCAATAAGCAAACAGGGATGTGTTTCCTGAAAGCATCATTAGCCAACTATGGCTCACAAGTTCCGTCGTTATCAGCATAGTTCAACAAGTCACTTTTTATCAAGAACATAGTTTCAACGAACATTCACAACCAGCATCGCAAAGTTGTGTGGTTGGAACGACAGCTCTCGAGCTGTGATTAGAAGCAGAGTTTCTTGTTTGCATGACATGTGGACTCAAAAAATCCTCATCTTGAGCCAAATAAGCAAGATTTAAAACACCGTTTTTGAAGATTGCACATGTGCGGATGTGCTCTAGTACAGAAGAACGAGCCTATGATTGAATTTGGAGCAAAATATCTGAGAAAAATGGAGAAATAGTCCTCAGGTGCCATGTCTGTAATTTATAGCATAACATCTAGCATTAATTCGATCTCAAAGAGATTAATTAAAATAAGCTATTAAGTTGTGTCTTTAAAATACTACAAAACTCTGAAAAAGATGTTTTTTAACCTGTTGTTTTATTTTAGACCCTGTATAGATGTGTCTGGAGTGCTAGGCCAGTTCATGCCACAACAATGCAGCTAGCATCTTGACTGCAAATCGTAGAGCACAGTTTCTAATGTAATGATAGTGACTGGAATCATCACAACTTACCACATCTAAAATTCCATACAGCGTGAAGCTCACACTGATGTTTGTGGGAGTCTTCAAGTTAATAACTGGCCTAATCTCAGTTTTGTCAAAGATGTTATTCTTCAGGGCTGCTAGGAGAGCATCTGAGGTGGGTTCGGAGCAGTTAATAGTCCCTGCAGATTTTATTAGTAGAGCTGGAAGAATGAAATTGCAAATGAAATATGACCAGGCTTGTCTGTTGTATGGTCAGGTACTGTTTAAAGGGAACCCCACACATGACATACAGGAGGAAAAAACATTGTGGCCACAAATTACCGAATCTGTTCCCACGACTTACTAATTGTCAACATAATTCGACAACGAGACCCTGAAGTCCTTGTTCTGGAGCGTGGCAATTGTTGTCCTGGGAGAGCGTCTGTCCCCGATCCAGAACCCAGCCAGACACAGAGCCGAAGTTACCACCTTCGACCATGGAGAATGCGCGAGAGACCCCACAGACATTGAGGGACCACGTGCCATGCAAATGAGCCAGACTCCGAGGACCAAGGGACAGAGTTCACCATCCCGTCGGAAGTAGAGCCCCCGAGCGTGTTTGACCAGGGGTGTGAGCCTGTGACATCAACGGACCAGGGAACGTGAACCAAGGACTGGCTTACAAACTTCAGGAACTGTCGACTCCCAACCGGTATTTGAACATTCATCGCTGTTTAAAGACAGCAAAATGAACGAAATGGACTGTAATATGCTAATTTCTTTGTCTTGTGTGGAAGTTACCCTACTTCGGTCACTTTTATCACCCCAGAGCTCAGCAAGTCCTTTAGCTCCGCTGCCACTGACAGTTTGCTGTCCTGCTATGTCCCCAAAGATGCTAGGACGCCGAGCAGCAGGCCGAGCAACCATTAGCAGCGCCGATAGTCAAGGATCCTGCGGCGCCGCCTACAGCCTCGGATACCCCCGTTTCATCTCAGCAAGTTGACCTGTCGGCTCTGGCCTGGCTCCTCCGAACTTTGGCTCCTCCAGGAGCCCTCGTTCACGTAACTCCACTGGGTTCCCTCGTCCCACCGGCTCCCCCTTGGTCAGTCGTTGCTCTGCCTACTTGCAGATCTTCTTGCAGCATCTTCAGCATCACCTCTGTCCTCAGAGTCACAAGCATCGCCCATGTCCTCGGATTCTCTGACTCCACCTGTGTTGCTCGTCGCGAGACACCGTCAGGGTCTCCTTCACCAGCGACGTCTCTCAGCTCCTGCAGTCCTCCGTCTGCGCCTGTGGATCCATCGACCTTGTCTCCCCCAGCTCCCCAAACTGTCATTAGCCACTACACCATCTTGGCTCCTCCCTCGACTCTGCCGTGGGCTGCCAGCACTAGGGAGCTCTGGGTCTGTGCCATCAGGCTGCTCCTTTTTGTATTTTTTTTCGCCTTTGTCGCCATTGACTTTTGGCTTGCTTAGTTGGGGACATTTAATTTAATATTCAACAATATTATTGATCTGCCTGCATTGACACCATTATACAGTCCCTCCAGAAAATTATTATGCGATCGCTGAATTTCAATGCATAATCAGCCAAAGTCCGCATATTCATGCGGGGGCCGCATTTTTCCAGCACTTTCGGCAGATAAATTGCCGATTTCCGTGCAAAATATGCGGGATTTGCATGATGTCAATCCTCGCATTTTCGTTGCAAAAAAGTCACATATATCTTAGCAGAAAGTTGAAAAATGTTGCGTTTGCTTCGCACAAGAGCAGCCATTTCCCCCTGTTTCCACTGGAACGTTATGAAGTGACGCAATTACGTGACGGAATAGGTCACTGTTGTAATAATTTGTTCCCTTGTTTTTAGTTCAATTAAATGTAGGGAAACGAATTAGTTCAACGTGGCTATGATTTACTAAAACGAGGAAACAAATTAATAAATTGTGAGAACTATTTTTCAAATACAACGCACTTTCGCCAGATAAATTGCCGATTTCCATGCAAAATATGCGGGGTTTGCATGATTTCATAATCCTCGCATTTTCGTTGCAAAAAAGTCACATATATCTTAGCAGAAAGTTGAAAAATGTTGCATTTGCTTCACACAAGAGCAGCCATTTCCCCCAGTTTCCATGGGAACGTTATGAAGTGACAGGATAGGTCACGTCTGTAATAATTCGTTCCCTTGTTTTTAGTTCAATTAAATGTAGGGAACGAATTAAGTTCAACGTGGCTATGATTTACTAAAATTGTGAGAACTAATTCTTAATTTGTGCCCATGATACTAAATCAAGAGAATTCATTATTTTGTCTGCATGTCATGTGCGGGGCTTTGTATTATTAAACAATTTAAAATATTTGTAAGATTAGTATTACAAAATAAAACAAAAGAGGGTTACACTTTATTTTAAGGTGTCAACAGTGTAATTATATATTTAAGTACTGAATAATAATAATTAACTACATGTACTTACTATAGAATCAGGGTTAGGGGTTAGTTGCATGTAATTATGCATGATTTATAGTTATTACTACAGTAACTACATGTAACACCTGTAACAAGGACACTGTAAAATAAAGTGTTGCCCAAAAGAGTCATGAGTCAAATTACAATATACTACTGTAATACTGAATATATGCACACAAAAGATTGTTAGTTGTGATTGTTGGTTTTACATAGAGAGTCTATGAACTTTGTATTGAAATTTGTACTGAAAATAAATTTTCTTCTTACACAGCATGATGAGACCGCAGATAATGAGCTGTAACTGTAGAGGACTGGCTGTGAATCCAACAGCCTGTAATGATAGTATTCACAGACACGGCAATGAACACTTTAGTAAACCTGTAAATCACTACAACCCTAAACAATATGTAAACTTTACCTTACATCTATTGCATTACTGTTTCATGACTGTCTTACCTGTGATCTTGCCATCAGCTGAAGAATGAGAAGGCAGATTACAGAAAGAATGTTATAAAATATATTTAAGCGTTTACCTCACAGTTCATGATCACTGAGAGGATTGAAATGGACCATCAGACAAAACTATATACTGCAAAAAAGATTTGGTTAGGTAAACTGAAACCAACATAGACTTAGTTTTTAATCCCAGGATACAAAAGTAACAACATGCAAAGCACAATATGTGTGATGTAAAACCCACGGTAAAAAAATATAGTGGTTTGGTTTCTGTGGTTGCACGCTTTTTTACATTGGCATACAAGGGTGGCAATGAATTTGTATAGTCAGTAAATAGTGAAGATTAAGACTTTGTAAAGAATATTAGTCCATTAATAAAGAGCAAAATTCATCAGTAATGAATAAATCATCTTAATTTTGCTGCAGTAACAGGTGTGGCTCCACTAAGTGCCAAACAACACAATCAACACACCAACTCTTTATAATGGATAATACCAATTTATACTATATAAATATAAGTATGTACATTTACCAGGTATTAGGCAATAATAAATCTTTTTTTGGAAGCTAAGCTAGCAGGGTCTTGTTCTGTGGAGAAAGCTAAGTAGTAACTTTGGGGGTTACCGGCTTCTTTTTCCCGGACATGTCCGTCCATCAATATCCGGGATTCAGCTTTTGCTTTCAGCAGTCGCCATTCATTAAAGGGCGGGTTTACTGCGATTTCACTTTTTTTCATTTAAATAGTGTGTAATGTTGCCGTTGGTGCATGAACAGTATCTGCAAAGTTGCAGCACTGAACGTTTAGTGTAATTAGAGATATTGTCTTTTAAAAATCAGGAAGTAAAATTGCCTACAAAAACGACTCGTTTTGGACTACAGCTGGGTTATGGTATGTCACTAACCCACACATTTGCATCAACCACTCCCTCCGGAATATGCAGGAAAGGGCATGCGTCGAGTGAGTTGTGTTCACGCAGCTGTCAGGTCTTCTGTGTTTCGGGCTCCCACGGACACTATACTTCAACAATGGATACAATTTGTGTTTGATTATATTCCTGAAAGTGACGATCGTAATCTAGCTCTCTGTGCTGCGCATTTACGGAGACAGCTTCCAGAATCTCCACGAGTTCAACACTGGATTAACGTAAACAAGAAACTGTTTCTAAATCATGAAGCAGATCCAACTTTAAAACCAGCAGTTAAAAGTCAGCAGTTGTTGGACACAATAAGTAGGCTAAGACTTCATCATTTTAAATGTATTTGCATGTATAATTCCCAACGTAGCGTTGTGTTTTTTTTTTTTTTCAAATGCCAGTGCTGGCTTTGTAGGCTTTATGGGCTACTAGTTAGGCTATTTTGTGTCTACGGCAAACGCGTACAAACATTATGGACCTGAATTTTGTATAAGTACTAATGTTGTAAATGTATTTTTCATATATATATGCTTTATGACTTTATTTTCGATTTGATCAAGAATGTAAACCTGCAAATGCTGTTTGTGTTTAACATTAGTTAGCCAGTCAGTTGCTATCGTTGCCAGTCAGATGCTATTGTGTAAAACAAACGTGTATAAAGTTAAAACATGAAGCAAATTATCATTCAGAAACCTTTATTAAGAGCCGTGTGTGGTGAGGTTCTGCTTGAACTCTGATTTCATTCGGGCTTTCTCGGTCTGATTCTGCCTCACTGATACTGCAGTCTCGACATCATTATTTACGTGTATCCACCGTCTATGGTATCCACATTTGGCATGCCCGACCGTTTCGCCCGTAAAGGTCATGGGCGTTAATCTTCCGGACAACGTGAGCGACAGTTTAGCCAATCACAACACACTGGCCCAAACGAACCAATCTAAGCCCGCTACGTGGTTCTGAGGGAGTGTTTTCATAGACTCAGGAAGTGAATCGCTCGTTCAGGGGACAGAGGAGAGCGCGGCTGACAATAAAGGTGAAGTTTATGAAAAATAAGACTTTTAAAAAAAGAAAAACCACGGATACATGTTATATTGCACCCCATAAACACAATCATGCAAAGAAAAAGAGCAGTAAACCCGCCCTTTAATTACATGTAAGTTACAGCTTTTGTTTCAATCTAACCGATTTCATTCCTGATTGGTGAATGAACGCTAAACAAGTGATCGGTTGATGTGCGTTTTAACATTGCTAAATCCCCACTCCTTGAGAAATACAAGACCGGTGCCTCTCACAGGTGTCGCTCATCGGTAATCAAGCCACCGGCTTCCGCGCCGTCTCCCGCGGCCCTCACTCGTCCTGCTCGCCACAGTAAACATAATGAATGAAGACTGTAGAACGCAAAAGCCGAATCCCGGAAATTTTGAAAGCGATCACTTTTGAGCGTCATTTTCGGGCAGACTCATCACGTAGACTCACTAGTAGCCTAGACTTGTTGTTTAACTACTGCGCTCTGTTACCGGTAGGCGTGGCCTCCTAGGGCAGCGAAGGAAGTGCATTCTGGGAGTTGTTGTCTTTCATCCACAAAAGCCAAAAGTACATTTTCTGACTTTTCTCAGCCTAGAAAGCTCTAAATTCAAAAATAATTTCACATTTCTTCTACATGAATGACCCATTTTAAATACACATTCATCTTTCCAGAGGTGGAATGACCCTTTTAAAAAAAGTCAAAAACAATAGTTAGTGTCAACAAGTGTTTATTAATTGAGAGCCCAATGTTTGCAACAATTAATGTATATGTCTCATGTTGCCAAAACATAAAAATATTACGTTTAGTTTTGTATTTAACATAGGCAAATTGGTACATTATGACATTAACATCCATGTCTTTGACTGGTGAACAATAATAGATACTATTTTAATACAAATGTATTATTCAGCATTCCAATCAACAAATCAGATTTGTGTAGGCTTACAACCAGGCTTTAGTGCTTCTACATCAGTGTTATACTCATTTCCCTCTAATTTTAGATATAATTTAAGGGTAGAGTTAGATTCAGGGGCCAGGATATGGTTAGCATAAATGTTTTGGACAGGAATGATGTTCCAAGATCAACAAAATATATTGACCCAGGTCACTTAACTCTGCAAAATTAGGACATGCTAGTCTGTTCTCCGTCATCGGCCTCCTGCCACACTTTCTGATGGTTTTCTCGCTGTTTCACGTTGATGTGAAGTTAGGTCATTGCGCGCTCAAGTACTCAATGGCTTTCTATTTCGAAGTGGATGTAGTGGTTGAAGTAGTCGACAATCCTACTCTATGCAAAAGCCTAGTCCACACTGGATACATCATTATTTGTTGAAAAAAATTATCAAAATAAATAAAAATTAGCTATTTATTAGTCCTGACAGATCGATGAAATCATTCTCATTTGGCCTGGCTACAGATGCCAAGATGACAGGCTTCACAGTGAGCGCTTTCATGCGGCCCGTTCATTCACTCTGGCCTGTTCACGCCACTGAACACTGAGGGTCTGTTGTTTTCTCCCAGGTCTTCTTTGTAGCATTTCATGCGGATCTGTACTACTAGTCTCTCAATCAGAACATCAATGTTTTCCACTGCAAAGTTTGGGTCCTCCATCTGAGCTTCTTTGCACCTCCTGCACTCCCTGTTTGAGGCGTTGCAGTTTAATGGTTCCCTGTTCCTTTGCTGTGTCCAAGTGGAAATGAAACAACACCAGGGCTCTTTTAGACATCCAGCTGTTTTTACAAAGAGAACACTTGAACCTACGCATTGAAATGGAGAATAGATCAGTTTTTTTCTTCATTCATTACAAATACTGTATATATACACACATATATTAGTTTAATATATTCATGCTGTTTGATTCATGCTGTTTATATAAAAATAGAGTGAATTTTGAACAGAGAAAAAACTAACATAATAGAATGGAAAAAAACAAAAACATTGGTAATACTTTACTAAGAGCCTTTACGTATAATGCATTCTAAAAGTATTTTGAATGTTTAATGCATTGTATGGTCACATAAATAATTGTAACCACACTTATAATACACAATACTAGACAATTACTAGACTTTAGAGAGTATAATGCATTAAAACACACAACAAACAGCCAGTTTTAGATGAAACAATAGGGCTGCTGAAACGATTAATCGCGATTAATCGCATCTAAAATAACAGTTTGTGTTTACATAATATATGTGTGTGTATATGTATATATATATATATATATATATATATATATATATATATATATATATATATATATATATACATATATATATATATATATATATATATATATGTGTGTGTGTGTGTGTGTGTGTATATATATATATATATATATATATATATATATATATATATATATATATGTGTGTGTGTGTGTGTGTGTGTGTGTGTATATATATATATATATATATATATATATATATATATATATATATATGTGTGTGTGTGTGTGTGTGTGTGTGTGTGTGTGTATATATATATATATATACACAAGAAAAATGTGTTTTATTAATATCTCAAATATTTATGTTTAATATTCATTTTGTGTAAATATATATAAAGTATATACAAGCAAATATTTCTTAATATATACATGCATGTATGTATTTATATATGCAAAACAATTATACACACTACACAAACATACAATATATTATGTAAACACAAACTTTTATTTTGGATGCGATTAATCGCGATTAATCGTTTCACAGCCCTAATTTTTATTTATAATGCGTTTTAAATTTGGTTACAGTTATTTATGAAAAGATATAATGCATCGTAACACAGGCATTATACATACATATTATTAAAACTTGTTTAACTCATCATTACCATTCTGTGTGAACCTTGTAATGTGTGCGTTTGTAAGATAGAGCATGATGTGTGTATGTGCAATAGAATAGAACTGATAACAGGGTATGAGTGTGCATATATATTGTATATCAATACAAAATAAACATGACATATCAATCCTAGATTCTTCAATACCATGAAGGGTTTTAATAAAACGACTCATCAAAATATCTCCATACAGCATAGACGCCTATATAAAACACATATGTTTTGAATATTAGATTGTGAAAAAGATGAGCTCTTACCGTGCAAACGAGCCCGAGATGTATTGGAACCAATCACGAGCTTGTTTGTGTGGCTCAATCGACTCAGTAATTGTGATGTGCCATGTGTCCCCAAGCTTGCTCGCCTGCTCCTGTAAAGAACTTTCCCACAAATCTAATGCCATGTCTTTGTCCTTACAGTGCTGTTGCAGAAATGATCTTACCTTGTTATTGCCCACTGAATATATACTGTATGAGCATATGGCTAATCTCTCAATTCATAAGAAATGAAACTGAAACCATCAAACAAGTATCTGTTTTCTGCAACACAAAAGTGAACATTGCTTTACAATGCTTTAAAATTCCAACTAGGTGCTTTACAGGCTTGCCATAAAATTACATAACTCTATTATAATGCACTTAACCTGAAATAATGGATAAATGTAACTATAGTAATAACATCAAATAACTTCAGAAACCAGATAGTCAAAGCTTTTACCACATTGATACTTGATTTTTATTATGAGTTCTTTGTGAAATAGCATAAAAATAGTTACAATATATTTGTCTGATTAATATGAACAGCTAAGCAACTGTTTGAAGAAGGTTACAGAAAGAAATGTTTGTTATTGTTTTGCCTCCATCTACTGGACAACATGGTTGCCTGACACACGGTGTGTGCTTGTTCTTCTCTGTTGATTTATGCCGTTTCTCTTTTACATGGGCGAAATCTGATATCAAGTATTAGATTCTCGAAGTCTCAAATGTCAGTATGTAAGGAATAATGCACAGTCAGCTAGTCAATTAGCCTGGATGCCAGCCCAAACTCCGCCCACAACATTTTTTGGACGGGAAGTTCGGTCTGGACTCGATCCATTGAGGAGTAATTATGATCAGGCAAACAATGTTCGCGCCAATCTAATTGCCAGGGCGGGCTTTATACGATGATGGACAGATTGATCTGCAAGTAATCATCACGTTATCAACGTTTCGCTGTCGCGTCTGTTGTAAAATAAATTTACGGCGCATTAATTTTAATAGACAAACAAAGAACTGCAATCAAGGCATTTGTCGATCGGAAAGATATTTTGCCGTCCTTCCCACATGATTCGGGAAAAGTGTAACTTATCAGCTGGCTCCGATGGTCACTAAGAAGATGTGTAATGAAAAGCCTGTGGTCGTTGTGGTTTCTGCTTTGGTCGCACTCATTGAGAAGTAAGTAAAAGAAGCAACACTCGTTATTTGACTTCTAAAATAAGTAAGTTCTGAAGTTGAAAACTGCGCTATGCAAAGGAGTTGACTTACTGCGTTGCTCTGATTCGGTTGTAGGTCTACCGACTATCCAATTGAGTGCAGAGTTGTTGTTTTTTCCTGGTTCGGTTACGACACGCCTCATAATCAAAGCTTAATGGAGCGGTCTCAGACTCATATTCTCAATAGAATATGAGTATGACGAAGTCAAGCTACTAGTCAATATTAGCCTAGAAATCTAGACGCACCTAGCGGCAGCAAAATTATTTTGCTGCAAAGTGTGGTCTAGCAACTCTCGTTGACTTTCGAAGTGGAAAATCCAAACTCTGGTCTGGCCAATTACATCGCGTATAGAGTTGGTGGCGGGCTTAACGAACCCGTTCTCATTCCAAAGTGCCATATTTTGACACTTTTGCAAAAGCATAAATATTCAACGCACATGGCACCCTTTAGCACCAAATGAGACATAAAAATAAATAGGGCAGAAGGCGCCTCCTAGTGGTCTAACCCTACCCCTACCCCATACCTAAACTTAACCGTCTCATTTGGCGCTAAAGGGTGCCATGTGCGTTGGATATTTACGCTTTTGCAAAAGTGTCAAAATATGGCGCCTTGGGATGAGAATGCATGGGCTTAACTCAATGACGGCAGAGTCTGCGACGGTTCTGCATCGTGATTTCCATAGGTGATTTCCCTGATACTTAAAAACAAACAAGACGCAGCTGGCGAACAGCGGTCTTTCTGGCCGCGACTCGGATGACTTGGAGTTAAGAACGTAACTTAAGTCATTCTTAAAAGGAAGATGTGTTCAGAGTTTTGACGACCGGATAAGACAAAAGTTTAATATATCAACTTTTCTCCGCTGGAGAGAAAACTATGAGGAAAACGCATGGGACTCACTCAGCCACAGCCTTCATCGCTCTGGTTGGTTAGCGCTATCCTATGGCGTGCAGAGGGATATTGAAAGACAACCTTTTATCCCTCCCCTCGGATTGAGGTATGCCAATTGTGAGTTCCCAGACCTAACATCTTGATAGGTCTGGTTTGCCAAGTCAATATTGCAAAAAACAAAAACAACATCAACTGCAAGGGTGATCTGGGGCCTGTACCATGATGGTAGATGAACAAACAGGGTTGCAGGATTAGTTTCGAATTTACAAAACCAAACCAATCCAACCAGGTATTGTTTTGTACCATGATGCTGATACTCCGTATAACCAGCAGATGAAGCTGTTACACTAATTATTGGTTTAAAGTTACTCTAAACTCAGGATTTTACCGCCTCACGCATTTATTTGCTTACAACTACTTTATTTTATATTTATCAGTCTTCCTTTTTAGACCACGTACAAGCACCTTTTTGCTCTGACAATTACAGTGTATGATAAACATGCTATCTTAAGCGTGTTGCTAGTTTAAATTAAGAAAATCTTTTGAAATATACACCCATACAAGCAATATTTCTAAAGGTTTTGCACTGGGCCCTTTAAATACAAACATTTTACACCAATATTACAATATTAGTAAAGTAGTGAGGCATATAGGCATGTTTTGTACTATTAACTCACCAAACCTCATGTTTCTCACATAAAACTAACAGAAAGATGAATACCCAATAACATTATTTAATACAAATAAGTTAGAAAATACCTTTAAATTCTACTTTAATGTTTTTAGAATTTTCTTATAATTCTCCACAGATTTTTATTTTTTGTATACACTCAACACAGTTCATAGCCCACTTTTTCTTTTTTATACATTGAAATAAGCAAAGACATGCAGTTCATGTATGACTTGCATGCTTTCTGTAAATGAGTTGGCTTCCAGTGTGTAAATATTCCTTCAGGAACTGCTCAACTATTGTCATGACAACATCACATAGTTATATATTCCCATCTGCAACCACAGGAGGTAATAACTGCAGATGAATCTTGGTGGTCCTGCTAAACTGTTCCAGTAATATACCAAACTGACCCATGCATGTTATGCAATAGCAAAAGATTTTTCAACATGAGCGTTTTCTTTTCTGGTGGTACGTTTGTTTTTAAACAGATATATAGAATTTTTTTTTTACATGAAGCAAGTGAATGAATAATCTAAAAAAAAATGACACAATTGTTATTGAATTTATTTTTATTTCCAAAAACTTTGCAGCCGAATAAATGGCACAAAGGCTAAGAATGAGTTAAAAAAAAGTGCAACTTGAGAAAATACTGAAAATACAGAAATGATAGGTGCAAATCCAATTCGTTTTAGTTTGTTAAACAATTACAAAGAAAGACCTTTGTTGTCCTCACTGAGCAGAATTTAGATAAAAGCAAAAATGATCTCAATAAGAGAAAAAACAGAAAGCGTTCACCATGCGTCAATCAAAAATAACACATGTTTGATCATAAGAAAACAGATAAGGACTTGCAGGCATCCATATTATATTACAATACTTAGATCACAATGGAGCCAATAAAAAAAAATTGTTTGCCAAAATAGTTTCATACACCGTGGTGGTGCGCGACCCATTCCGGCCTCACCCACGACCACGTCTCTGGGGTGCTGGGTGTGACGCAACGGCTTAAGTAACAGTGTTTGTCACAGACCATCGACACGAAACACTGCAGAAGATCAAACGCTGCTCTGGCAGCCGTACAGACATGTTAGGCAACAGTTCCATTGCTTATGCGACCCTAAACCCTTGCCAGCAATTTCCTGAAAACATCACTTCTGTTTCCAAAACATTATTGCCTTATTCTCATAGGATAGGAGGTCATTTCTGCAGTATTTGCAAGGCGGAGGATACATTCAGAGATTTCCATTAGCTAAGGATGCCATTAGATTACGACACAAACTGTTCCACCTAACCTAACTATATGCTTTTCTGTTTGCCTTGTCCACATGTTCCACCATTAAAACACTTTTTTCCCTGCTAAAGTCAAATGTAGTAAGGAATCTATAAGCACTTTTTGATTATGTATTCTGATTTGACTTATTGTACAAGAAACGTAAAGCTTTGATTTAGTGATAGATTAAAAGGTTGGTTTATTCATGTTTGCATGTCGATCCAAACTCGTAATGATTCCGCTTTCTTCTGAGGAACGCATAAGGAGAAGTTTAGTAGAATGCCCATGCTGCTCTTTTCCATACAGTAACAGTGAATGGGAATTGAATGACACCCAAATAACAGATCACAATAACATAAGAACATATGACTTGTGCACTATATAAGTCTATAGTTTGGGATTTGAGCATCCACGGAAAATATTCCTCCTCCATCATAACCAATTACCAAATCGATTGAGATCTGATCTCACTTTTTCACTGACAGGTCATAATACACAGCATTCTACAGTTATATTTAACATTACAGCATAACAACCTGTCACAAAAGCTTGTGCTTTCTGTTTTTTTCCATGATAATAAATAGCATTTTAAGTAATTAACTCCAAGATCATCAGGTATATCAGCAAGCCTGTGACAACACTCATGGAACGAATTTGTGGTTTTGTTTGGTAGGTTTAATGTATTTGCAGTCTGAGACACAAATAACTTTTGTGTAATGAATTCATCAAGCGGCCTATTCTTGAAAAACTAACACCAAGTATAATTGAGTATTACGCAATGAGCATGTTCAAATTTTAAGGGTAAATCGTTGCGTATGTGTGTCACCTGTACTTAGCCCAGTTATCATTTGCTCATGGAAACAGAGGTGAATAGAGATGTGTTTATATATGGTCGTTAATGTATTTGCAGTTTGGGTTATGGAGCGTGGACACTCACCGGTAGAAACATAAATTAGCACCTGTGTTTTAGCCATATGATAGTTTTGTTTCAGTAAGGGGTCCATTCACTGGGAATGTGTTTGTGAATTCCTCTGTGCAGTGTTGGGGAGTAGTTAACTACAAGTAGCGACGCTACTAACTTAACTACATTTTTCAGTAGCTTGGCAGTAGCTTAGTTGCTTTTTAAACAGTGTAGCTTTTCCAGTAGCTAACTACTTTTTGCAGCAAGTAGCGGTGTAGCGCGAGCAAAAGCTACATTGCTACATTGTCGAGCCTGCGCGAATCAGCGCGATGCAAGGATATTCTTCTTGTTAGATTACAAACTCATTTTTTGCCATTACCGCCACCTGTTGTTTAATCACGCATCTTGCGGCTAACGGTTCACTGACGTACAGAAGTGGGTTGATGCACCCATATTATCATTATATAGCAAGACGTGATGGGAGATTTGGAGGATGGAGAAACAGCTAACGTTAATTACCCATGGCCTCAAGTTCAATCAGTATTTTTGAGAAAATGTTCTACATGCAATTTACGTTGAATGTATATTTTGTTCTTGCAATGTTGTAGGCTATTTGCTGCAATTTTGCATGTTTGACAAACAGTCAGAGATATTTTAGTGTTGTGTGTAATAAAACAATACTCTTTGAAATCGTAATTGCATTGCCTTGTTTTAAACACTAAATATTTTACTTAAAACATTCCTCAGAGACTTATTCAGTTATTTATAATATACGTTGTTCAAAAAAAGCAAAAGTAGTTTCAATGTAGCTAGCTACTTTTTGATAGTAGCTTGTAGTGTAGCTAACTACTTTTCTAAACGGGTAGCTTGACTGTAGTTAAACTACTTTAACTTACGAGTTGCTTGTAGCTTGTCAAACTACAGTTTCAGAGTAGCTTCCCCAACACTGTGTATAACCTACATTTCGGTCTTTTCAGAAGACTTGCAATATAGCTGAGCTTTTTGAGTGCTAAGTGTTTTGTCATTTTTTGGATTACTGTCCCCATTGACGTTTATTGTATGGAAACAAGCACATGGGACATTCAGCTAAATTTCACCTTATATGCTATATAGAAGAAAGAAAGTCAAAAAGTAGGCCTAAATAAATGACACACTTTTCACTTTTGGGTGAACTATTCCTTTAAAAGACTGACATGGATCCATGCAGAAGAATCTCGAGAAAATCCTCTTACTATCAAGATATAGAATAGTGCTTTTCAGAATGAAACTTGAGCGACCGTGTTTTTTCTGCTATCCAGCTGTGTTGTTTTTCAGATATTTCTTGGTCTTATATGTCACCCTTTTAGTCCTTGTCTTTGATTTTTCAAAGTACAAATTACTTGAAAACTTCAATAAACCAGACAGCCTACTTTTTATGATTAGTAAACCAATTCCTGTTTGAAACCCATTAAATATGCAACTATCTCGACCAGTGGTTCTCAGCTGGTTTTGCTTCGGGGAGTCCACGTTTTTAATTGGTGACTCAATACAGTCCCATGAAATGTACTATACAAAAGATTGATCATATAAAGATAAACATTCCAATATTAATGAATCTATTAATTGATTTAGGATTGGTTTCCATCATGATCCATTTTGGGTTGCAACCAACCACATAAGAACCACTGATCAAGGCCAGGTGACCATGCTGTGTTGAACATTTTAAACATAGTAAGCTGCAATATAAACCCAAGGTGCTGATTCAGTCAAACTAGATGATTTAGAAAGGGTATGGACCCACTATAATAGTGAGTCTCAGCAGTGAGCTGGAACGGTAGCTCAAGGCATTACTCTGGGTGACCATCTCCAGATCCACAACATGTTCTCGAGGTCCAGTCAACGGTTTGGTCATTACCAACATGGCACTTACGTTACTGGAGCGCTGAAAGACAAAGAGAAATACAATCACTGGAGAGACTACACCACAAGCAAAGTGACCCATTTGATTTTGAATGTAACTGGGAGGATTTATATTGTTCTTGACAAAAAAATGCTGACTATAAGTAATCTGATGTTGTGGAGGGCTAGATTTTGCACTGATCGTTCAACCCTGTATCATTCAACCACACAACATTTAAAAGTGAGGTAAGTATCTCTTACAGTCTCCATCAATTTATTTTTTATTTTTATGTAATATCATTCAACCCCAATTATTGTTCGACCCTGTTATGTGAAAATAACAGTGATCGTTTTTTTTACAGAAAACAATTCTTGGCAAAAAGCACAAGAATACTGGATTTTGCTGTGCTAGAAAAGGTCGTTGTTGGACCTTTCTGCACTGATCTTCAATTCTGTAACCTTCAACCCTGACATGTAACTGGGTTGGCACTAAACTGAGTTTGGAAGCGAAATGTCGTCAACCCTGTATCATTCAACCACACAACATTTAAAATTGAGGTAAGTATCTCTAAACTGTCTCCATCCTCTTTTTTAAATATTGTTTATAGTTATGCTGTCAACCCCAATTGTTCAACTCTGTAATGGAAAAATAACAGTGATCTTTTTTCTTTTTTTACAGAAACAAATTCTCAGGAAAAAGTAGCAAGTAATACTGACTGTAAATGCGTCGCATTGTTAGCCATTATTAGACCTTTTTGCACTGATCTTCAATCCTGTAACAATCAACCTGAAAGCATTTTAAATGTAGCTGGATTTGTGCTGAACCTGTTTTAGAAAATTATTGTTATGAGTTCAAACAGAGGGAAGTATCTCTTACAGTCTTTATACGCTTTTTGTTTTGTTTACAATAATATTTTCAAGCTCAATTGTTCAACTCTGTTATGTAAAATAATAATGATTATTTTTTTTACAGGAAAAAGGCCATTAATAGACCCTTTTGCACTGGTCTTCAACCCTGTTGAGTTTGGTGCTAAACCTGTTTTGGAAAACGAATGTCATGAGTTTTGGGTCAAAACGGTGAGTATCTCTTACACTCTCTACAAGTTTTTAAAAAAATTATGTTATTATCTGTGATAATATTAGTCCCGTGCGAATCGACATCTCTGTGATTTGGCCTGTATCGTATATCATTTTTTCAAGGTTTTTGTTTCATCTGCGCCTTTTTATCAATCTTTTGCGGAGAATAGAGGCTGAGTTGGAGTGTTTTGATAGTATTTTGGGTGTGGGGTCACATCGCTAGTACAACTATACAATTTGCAGAAAGAGAAAGCTGAAAACCATAAGAGCAAAAACAAAAAGAACGATTAGATGGAGATGAATGACATGTTTAGCAGCATACGGTAAGGACAGTTCTTCTGTTTATTATATACAGCTAGACATAATACCGACAAGACATTTCAAAGCTATAGCCTAATGACATCATATCCGGAGATAAGTCAGTAAATTCGAGTAAAATCACAGGCTTCGCTATCCCGTGCGAATGCGCCACATGAAATTCAGATGTGGGTGGGTAATTTCAAATTCACATGTGGTACCCAGGTAATTCTAATCCCGTGCGAATAGGCCTTTTTACAGAAAAAAATGCACTGATCTTCAACCATGTATGTTCAACCACAAAAAAAGTCAAATGTAACAGAGTTGACTTAAGACCTGTTTTTGCTGAGAAATGCCATGAATTTAAAATAGGAAACGATCTTTTTTAATGTTTGAAAGGCTGTAATCACTGATTTAGGATTGGGGTAGAGTTGGGGTACTCGAACTCGGACTTCGGATTCCAGTTCGGACTCAAGTTCAATTTTGAATGAACTCGGACTTGTCACACACTCGGATGAATTTGTACTCGGACTTGGCACGGACTGACATTTTAGACTCGGAAAAATGTCCGAGTCCAGTCGAGTCCAGGCACTGGAGGACACATTATTCAAAAACGAAAAGAAACTACTTGTGTTGTGTCCGCGTTGAGCATTGTAGCCAATCACGGACATGTAGAAGCGCATGAACGCAGTGGGCAAATCAGAGGCATTTTAGAGTCAACATGCAGAGAATTCGCTCAAAATGTATGTTCAGAATCAGCACGAGCTTTATCCTTTTGCAAATCCCCTCATACAAAGTCTAGACGCGATGTAAATGAGAGATTCACTGTGCAGTGCGGATAACTTCAGTGATTATGACGATGTTTAGGGAGAGTGCAGAACGCGGTAAGTGATGGCTTAAAAGGAGCGCAATTGACCATCTAAATAATAATTTTGTTTTTCGTGCTTCTAGAGCACCAGTGGTTACGTTCACAACGAAAATCAAAAACAGTCATAAATGCATTTACATGTGGGAATGAATCCGCTAAAGTCTAGTCCTGTGAGTCATGAAATTGCGGTGATTGACAGTAACTAAAGCCGCGTTTCCACCGCAATTACCAGGAACTATTTGTCCCAGGAACTTTTTTCACAGGAACCTTTTTTTCCCGAGACCGCTTGCTTACTGCGTTCACACCGCGTACTAAAGTACCGGTCCGAGGCGGGAAGATTATAGTGACGTTAAACTCATGGTTAAACTGCGTGCGACTGCTCTTCCTAGCCTGCGCGTTTGTTTTAAGTTTTGTATGGAGGAGATTCAAGCTTTGCTGCTTTTTTGTGTGCGATTTGGTTTACTAACGAGGTAATTAACAAAACGGCAGAAAAGAGAAGAGCACCCAAAGCGTATTCAGAAAGCTTGTAATGCTAGATATAAAAGTAGACTTTTTATCAGCGGACATTGACCGTGAGATGGATGGGACGAACGCGCGCCATCGGGCAGAAAGAATAGCGTGGTAAGAACCAATCAGCATGTTCAGCGCACAAGTCCCACCTCTGAAGTTCCTGAACTCTGAAAAAGTACTACCTCTGCCAGCAGGTACTTTCTGGGGAAATGTTTACCCGGAACTTCATTTAGACCCTGGTTCCTGCGGTGTAAACACACCGAGTACCACCCCAAAGTTCCTAGTTCCTGGGAAAGTTCCTGCGGTGGAAACGCAGCTTAAGTAACTAAGAGGGACGGGTCTTTGTAAAAGTCAATTTCAAATCATTTAAATCTTTGTGGACTCGGCCGGACTCGACTCGGACTCGGATGTTAAGGACTCGGACTCAAGTCCAACTCGGCCTCTTTTGGACTCGGACTTGGACTCGGACTTGATTGTTAAGGTACTCGGACCCGACTCTCAAGATTGGGGTAACTGTTTAAAATCTTCCACTGAAAAAATTGTCACGTCTTACCCTCAGGTAGAACTCTCCTCCCTCATTGCCGGATTTGATCGTAAAAGTGTTAACCATATTGGGGTAGACACTGGTAGCTTGAATCTGGAAGATATCAGCAGGCACTGAGCGATCGGAAAAGATGCTCATGTACTTGTAGACAATGACAGGAGGCAGTCCCCGGCAAACATTTGGCGACTGGCACCGACAGCGACTGTTGGTGGAGAGTTAAATGGTTAAAAAAACATTATCGCAACACAGCATGATTTTATTAGGACTTTTGACACACCCTTCGCCTGTTTTCACATATGGCTCACGGCAGGGGTTTCTGGGATAGCAACGGAATCCTCCGTAGTAATTCCAACACATTTCATCTTCTCTGCAGTTGTGTGATGTTTCACACTCATTTATATCTATTAACAGGGTGGAAAAGTTCAATGAGCAACTTCCGAAGCCACTTCAGGAGCCCTGAACTAAACAAACTGGAATTTACCTTGGCACATCCGCGTCCCTTGGAGCTGGTATCCATCAGGACACACACAACTGTATCCTCCAGGTTGATTCACACATTGGAACTGGCACATGTAGTTTGAGAATTCACACTCATCGATGTCTGGAAAACACATATATTGCTCATTACAGCGTAACATTCCCTGGATGTCTTCAGCTGAATGTCTCCACATCTCGATAAAAATTACATTTTGCTTTTACAACACTACACTATCATGGCAACCAGAAAGTGTCTACATCCTTTTTTTTTTGTCTTGATTTGAAATAATAATGATGGATAGTTTTATCATTTTTAACTTTAAGGCCCATTCTCACCAGGGATGATAACTATAATGATAACTAACTATAAAGTGAAATCACTTTAAGAAGAATTGTTTTTCTTCAGCTGATGAGGAATAAAATCATTCGATAGCCAATCAGAGTCCACACAACTTTAAGGAGCTTAAGCATTTAAGACAAAACTGCAGTGCACATAGTTTCATATTTTTCCATCAATATGTTTATATCTTATATTTCAGTGCCAAGTAGGTTGTTATATCAACAATATACACTCACCGGCCACTTTATTAGGTACACCTGTCCAACTGCTCGTTAACACTTAATTTCTAAGCAGCCAATCACATGGCGGCAACTCAGTGCATTTAGGCATGTAGACATGGTCAAGACAATCTCCTGCAGTTCAAACCGAGCATCAGTATGGGGAAGAAAGGTGATTTGAGTGACTTTGAACGTGGCATGATTGTTGGTGCCAGAAGGGCTGGTCTGAGTATTTCAGAAACTGCTAATCTACTGGGATTTTCACGCACAACCATCTCTAGGGTTTACAGAGAATGGTCAGAAAAAGAAAAAACATTCAGTGAACGGCAGTTCTGTGGGCGGAAATGCCTTGTTGATGCCAGAGGTCAGAGGAGAATGGCCAGACTGGTTCGAGCTGATAGAAGGGCAACAGTGACTCAAATAACCACCCGTTACAACCAAGGTGGGCAAGGTGGTCTACAACATGAAAGCATGGATCCATCCTCCTTTGTATCAACGGTTCAGGCTGGTGGTGGTGGTGTCATGGTGTGGGGAATATTTTCTTGGCACTCTTTGGGCCCCTTGGTACCAATTGAGCATTGTTGCAACGCCACAGCCTACCTGAGTATTGTTGCTGACCATGTCCATCCCTTTATGACCACAATGTACCCAACTTCTGATGGCTACTTTCAGCAGGATAATGTGCCATGTCATAAAGCTGGAATCATCTCAGACTGGTTTCTTGAACATGACAATGAGTTCGCTGTACTCAAATGGCCTCCACAGTCACCAGATCTCAATCCAATAGAGCATCTTTGGGATGTGGTGGAACGGGAGATTCGCATCATGGATGTGCAGCCGACAAATCTGCGGCAACTGTGTGATGCCATCATGTCAATATGGACCAAACTCCCTGAGGAATGCTTCCAGCACCTTGTTGAATCTATGCCACGAAGAATTGAGGCAGTTCTGAAGGCAAAAGGGGGTCCAACCCGTTACTAGCATGGGTACCTAATAAAGTGGCCGGTGAGTGTATAAGACAATTTGAAATAGCCTGTCATAACTTAATCTCATTTAAATGTCTTTTCACACATTACAATATATACCCACAAATTTGCATATGCAATATTATAAGGATAACATGCTAACAGGTTACCCTCTTAAGCTAATGTATCCTTCTAATTGCAATATGCAAGTTAATATAAGTAATCATAGCAAACCTACACTGAATTTTGTGTTCTCTGCGTTTGATATCGTAATACCTATATTTCATTATCAATTATAAACGTATAATTAATCACATAATACTCATTTCTCCAATGGTCATTAAAATCATGAAGATATGATATAATATGAATGGACGTTTGTAAGCATATTACCAGTGTTGGGGAAGCTACTCTGAAACTGTAGTTTGACAAGCTACTTGTAAGTTAAAGTAGTTTAACTACAGTCAAGCTACCCGTTTAGAAAAGTACTTAGCTACACTACAAGTTACAATCAAAAAGTAGCTAGCTACATTGAAACTACTTTTGCTTTTTGTATATTATATATTTTATTTTGTATTATTTTATATATTAACGTATATTATAAATAACTGAATAAGTGTCTGAGGAATGTCTTAAGTAAAATATTTAGTGTTTAAAACAAGGCAATGCAATTACGATTTCAAAGAGTATTGTTTTATTACACACAACACTAAAATATCTCTGACTGTTTGTCAAAAGTGCAACAAATAGCCTACAACATTGCATGAACGAAATATACATCCAACGTAAATTATATGTAGAACATTTTCTCAAAAATACTGATTGAACTTGGACAAATGAGGCCATGGGTAATTAACGTTAGTTGTTTCTCCATCCTCCAAATCTTCCGTCACGTCTTGCTATATAATCATAATATGGTGCGTCAACCCACTTCTGTACGTCAGTGAACCGTTAGCCGCAAGATGCGTGATTAAACAACAGGTGGCGGTAATGGCAAAAAATTAGTTTGCAATCTGACAAGAAAAAGAATGTCCTTGCATCCATCTATGCTTGCATCACGTTGATTCGCGCAGGCTCGACAATGTAGCAATGTAGCTTTTGCTCGCGCTACACTGCTACTTGCTGCAAAAAGTAGTTAGCTACTGGAAAAGCTACACTGTTTAAAAAGCAACTGAGCTACTGCCAAGCTACTGAAACATGTAGTTAAGTTAGTAGCTACGCTACTTGTAGTTAACTACTCCCCAACACTGCACATTACTGTGAATACTTTACTCATTTGTTTGCATACACTTAGGGAAGAGAATTGTTGTCTTTGTTACTAGGTTAAAAAATATCCAGGAATATTCGAACAAACTAGCATGCAATTAAAACAAAAATAATAAGGCTATACTTTCTTTCATGGATTTAAAAAGTGCAACAAAAAAAAAACCTTGGCAGGAGACGGAGTCTGAAGCCAGTTCGTATCCGACTTCACATTGGCAGAGGTAAGAGCCAATCAGATTGTAGCACTGATGTTGGCAAGGGTTTGAAGTGAGACATTCATTCACATCTGTAAAAAGAAAAAAAGGTGGAACGCAATTGAAAATTAATGACAAATGATAATATCAAAAATGCAAGTGAGTAATAAACAAAACAACTGCTGGCTTGTTAATGCAATTCATTGCCCATTTAATTCAGTTCCTCAAATATAACACTAATAACACCACTTATTTAAAACAACAGGTAGCATAATCCAAAACACACATCTTTTCTGCACTGCTAATCATTCTTTGGTATGTCTGGCGAGATTTCCAGCTTAGTTCTGGAGCGCAAAGTGTCCTTTCACAGTGTGGGGCCATCATGGGTGGTCTGCGCTTATCTGCCAGGTTTGGTCAAGTAACTATATACAAAGGCCCAAGAATAGCCCAGTTTTCTGTGATTCATATACAGGCTATTGGATGGGCAACACATGTGAGTGCAAAACCTCCTTATCCAAACGAAAGGACATTCAGGCAGATTCCTCCCAGTGATCTATTTGAGTGTTAATGTGAGAATAATGTCGAACGCACAGATCCGAAGCCTCCGGGGGCCTCTCGTCGACTGTTTCCAAAGCTTTTGCTGACCAGCGTTTGGGCCCTTTCAGGGTGTTCGGCACTGCTGATAGCCAAACTGGCCGATGCACGCTGGAAAAAATGAGGTGCAAGACCTCGCAGGCGAGAGTTCAGGCAAGCTTGCAGTTTTCTCGCCCACCTTTCTGAGAGAGGCACACCTGGAGTCTGTGATCACCCACATGATGAGATTTAATTCCAACAAACTGGTGTCAGATTCCAGGAATCACTGCCAAGGCACTTCTGAAAGAGACTGGCCGAAAATATGTAAACATCGAAGCAAGGCCGACTCTCTTTGCGGGAAGAGGCCCGAGCTAATTGTTGACTCATTTTAATGGGCTGAGAGATGCATGTCCTGACCCATACTTCCTCAAACAACACCACATAACCTGTCAGCTGTTTGATTACAGAAAGAACCAGTTCTAATACAATGGTTGGTGCACTGAGTCTTGGTACTTAGTACTTAGTACCCTCAAATGAATTCAAGGTATAAGGGAAATATAGTTTCCCTTATATAATATAGAAATATAGTTATAGTAATATAAGTTTTTGATGTCACCACATGACATTTAAGTATAAACTTTTCTTGAAACTGGTACATGTTTTGCTCTTAAACAGTATGATCCAGTAGCAAAACCAATGCTAACCAGTATAAGCCAACTCTGACCAGATGCTGATTTCTCCTCAGCAGGAGTGGGATTAGCTATCATAAACACAGCAAATGGAATCCGTGCAAATGACTGTTCATATATCTAATAAAATGATTTAAGATTGGGAAACAAATGTAATACTCTTTGGGATGAAATGTTAGTTGGCATGTCTTTACAATTCATGTCTTTCAGTCTCATCTTGAATGGTTTATGCAACCTAAATTGTTTGCTTCTAGCACAGGGATTCTGCATGCTGTAACACGACTGAGCCATCTATCAAGTTGTGAAAGCAAAACATCATTAGCACACACACAAAAATTGTTTTATCCACCAGATAGAAGAAGACAGACCCAGAGGAAGCAGATTTCTGGCACTGCATCCTCTGAACAGATACAACAACATCCCAAAGACTGACACAATGACTTCCCAAGGGGTCAGTGTTTGGCTTGTTAGCATGGTCTGGTTAGCCCTGCTGATAGGTGTCGTAACTACATATTCTGCCCATGAAGATCATATTTCGTCATTAAATTAGCCATGTATACTGACTAAATTAATCTTTTACAGCATTTATATCAATAATATTTGAAGTGCTGCAAACATATTAGTAATAAGCTACTTTCCATTTTGCTAATAACTTTGGAACTGTGTGTGAATACTTTTTATCTCAATTTTAGAAACTAAAACCTATTTTTTCAAACACATCCTATGCCACAGAATTTGAAGTGTATCATCTCAGACTGATCTCATGAAATAGCGTATGTATGACACGCCAATTCGTATTTCCATTTTTGGCCGTTGACTTAACGTTACATTACTGTATACAGTATATAAATATATGACTTACCCCAACCCCTTCCCTAAACCTAACCGTCACTGGGGTTAATAGCATTTATGAGTGTTCCCCTACCATCCTAGGAAGAAAAAAAAGATCTCTCCCTAGATGTAGATGTACATTTTACTTCGTTTCGCTCGGACATTTAAAGGCGTGTACATACACGCGGAATCACTCGGACGTTAATGGCGTAGACATACACGCGGATAGCTGAAAATGTGTATAGATAACACGCCACTTGACTTGAAAGTGACGTGTATGTTTACGCAAAAGTCGAAAGTTGATCATTTAATAGACAAAAATATATTTTGCATGAGTAAAATGCAAAGTATATATCTCATTTATACACTTTTAACTCCTTCTTGCGGATGTTGTGTGATGCGATTTTCATAACCACCCTCAAATTTTCCATCTGCACCATGTTGCCACTTTCATGTGACGTTTGCTGCCAGCTTTGCCACTTCCCTGCCATGCAACTCCTCTCGTTCTATATAGTAATGGAAGTACATGGTTTCGAACAAATCAACAGCCAATCAAATTTAAGCAGCCATTTGATAATGCAAGTGAAATTCAAATTCGTTCATTGTGAAATTTGGTGTACTTGTGCAAGGTGTCCACAAGAAACTATGTACCAAATTTTGTGAGAATTGGACACAGGGCGCCACTGTAATACATTTTTGCTTAGTATGGCAGAAATATTTTGGGGGGGGGGGGATTTTATATAATTAAGGAATCCTACTTTTTTTCAAATGCACACACACTTAAAAATAAAGGTTCCAAAAGAGGTTTTCACAGAAGAACCATTTTTGTCTTCAAATGGAGAACATTCTAATAATCAAAGAACCTTTTGTCGAATGGGAAGGTTCTATGGAAGTTAAAGGTTCTAGATTTTGTCCACTACAGTACAATGCCCAGACCTAAAAACAAATTGGGTGCACGAACACCAGGACAACATTATGAAATTTAACACCAAACTATTTTACACACACCATTCACAGAGATATTTAAACTCCAAAACCACAACTAATACTGCAAATAAACCAAGTAGAAGATTCTGGAGAGAATCGCACAGCTATTACTCACCTCTGCAGTAGTTCTGAGAGTCTGGCATGAAACCGACACCACACTGGATTGTGTGTGTTGCGCTTTGAATGACTCTGGCGTAATCGCCCCTGTAATTGGGGGCTATCCCAGGCTGAACATCTCTTTCCACAGGTGGGGCAGTAGTGGGCTCATCCTCGCCGTTACTGACAATTATCTGAGCGTTGTGGGGTAAGCAGAGATATCCACCAAAATGGTTGACGCATTTCATGCCCCCTTTGCAGGCGTCCTGCACGGTTTTGCATTCATCTATATCTATGTGTAGAAAGACACATGATTAACGTGATTAGATATTATGATTTAACATTAATGCTTGTACTAGTAAGACAACTGATTGAGGGGGAAAGAGTTGTGTTACCTTTACAGATTTGTTTTTCAAAGTCAAATTCATAACCTTCAGTGCACTGCAAAAGAAAAAAATGTGTAAGAGGCAAGAGATAATAAATATGGGTATCTATCTATCTATCTATCTATCTATCTATCTA
Organism: Hybognathus amarus; assembly: GCA_030378365.1. Taxonomy (NCBI): domain Eukaryota; kingdom Metazoa; phylum Chordata; class Actinopteri; order Cypriniformes; family Leuciscidae; genus Hybognathus; species Hybognathus amarus. Next base: position 289,460 of record JAQIUQ010000255.1, on the reverse strand, counting down.
TCTATCTATCATCTATCTATATTATCCATCCCACCACAACCCAGCACTGATCTAAATTTTTGAATATACAAAACAAAAATATAGCTAGAAGCAGCGTTTAAGGGGCCCAGCACTAAAAAAGTAATGATGAATTATCAACACATGGCTTAGAGCATGAGATCAACTGCAACAATGAGTAATTAAAGATTTTTTTTGCAAAATGCAATCATTTTTTTAATTGCTTATCACTTTTGACCAGTAGGTGATGCTGAGGTAACAATAGCTATGTTTAAATGGACATTTTTTGTTTAAATTGAAATTTCAATTGATGAATCTGAACATACCACTAAATAAAGCGAATTGGGTTAATGTGCGCATTTAGTGTTTACATGCACTATCGAATGGATTAGAAAAGTTTTAAACCACCGCTTACTGTCCGAATGAAATTTTGATTTGGCCAGTTTCGGATTTGGCCAATTCATTCCAACTGACTTGGTTACATGTGACTTTTTTATTCCACCTCTGCTACTAATCCCATTACAAACGGCTTATAGAGCCCATCTAAATGCAGCTACTGAATGATCTGAAGATGCTCTGAGCCCATTCAAGATGGCGGACAAGTTCAACCGAACATGAAATAATTGTTATCGTTGTTATTGGTATGACTCAAAGAATCTAACAAGTCCACTTTAATTAAAATAAGCTAAAATGAATCAAAAGCTATAAACGTTTTTTTTTTCATTATAATTTTTGACCAGAAGGTGGCGATGTTCCAAAATGTACCTTCAGGGCATGGTGCTGATGACCCACACTGAGTTTCGAAATGATAAGCGAATGTGTTCATAAAATAAAGTATTTTGCAATAAAATTCAAAATGGCCGCCACCCAAAATGGTCAATATGGGATCAATTGGGTATCATTCGACTTCGGTATGCTGCACTGAATCCAAAGAGATACATTTTTGAGCAAACCGTTCAAAAGTTATATAGACAAATAGGCATTTTTCATATCTCCTGACCTAGTGCTGTGCCAAAACGCCTCATGTAGCCTCTGGTCATGCTTGTGAATACATGAACCAAGACTCGTCCTCGATACGCTGAAAGCGTTGCAGAGATATGGCCTCACGTTTATTTTGACGTGCTCTTTGTCGAATTTAAAATGCTAAACACCATTACGATGTCACACATGACACTTAAGTACTGCAATAAACATTCATTTGACAACATTAAATGTCACATAAAAGCTCTAATGTACATAACTGATAAGAAAAAACTAAGAAGAAACAGCTATTTCAACAAAAAAATACATTAAATGTGAAGTGTCACACAGGGAATTATGGGAATGCCAATTTATGTGGTTTCACTGTAAATTACACAATGACTTGTTCGTTTTCACTTCCAAAAACTGTAAATTTAACAGTATTTTACTATTACATTAATTTACCGTATTGCAAGGAAACTTACTGTTATCAATTAACAGGCTTTTACCGTTAAAATCCCGATCATTTTTTGTAGCGTATGACGGGTTAAAAAAAGTAGGGTTTTCGTTAAAAAATTTCAAATGGAAAGTTTTTCCGTGACGGAAAAACTAATCGAAGAATTTTGCGGCAAGGAATCATAGGGAACGTTTTTTGTTTCTTTACCCGAATGGTTCAATAGCAATAACATATTTGAACAGCTGGTGGCGCTAGAGAGATTGACTTAGAGACGCCAAATTCGCCATGTTGACAGTTCAGACTGTCCTCTATCATTGTGCCAAATTTCACAACATTCCCATCGAGCGTTTTTTCCTTCTGCTACTTGGCCCCTGAAAACTAAGCAAGCACAAAACAATAAGCTATACCCGTGTTTTGGACTACTTGCCATGTATGTGACAGGCTCCTGAGCTTCGGCTTCCTGAGACACCGCAAGGTGGACGGCAACACTCAAACACAAGCAGATCCCGAGCATTGTGACCTGCAACACAGGGGAAAAAACATGATCACATTTTCATAAATCGGCATCATGCGCCTTCAAACGCATCTGCACCGTTTCCACTGAAACCCCAATTACATTTCATCCGTGTTGCAAAGGTCACATTGTTTGGTTTGAATACAACTGCTGTTGATGCTGGCTCAGTCCTGCAGAAACTTGGCAGAGTCCTCCACAGAACAACAGTGTGCCCGTTCACCCACTTCATAAAGTAATTATGCCATGGCACATTTTTTAAAAGTAACACATTGTCCTTGTGCAAACGACCATATCCGGCATATCCAAGACCGAGGCATCAGATCTCATTTCAACACTGTGGGAAATGTTCTTGACAAATTCACTCTTGTAATATTGAATTTAATGGTTTTCCCGAGGATGGCGGATCTCTGAAGCTCGTTCTGAACCTCCCAGACTGTGTCAGAAAGAAACAGTTCAAATAAAACACAAGTAACAGTAAATCTACAGTACAAGGCGATTACAGCGATTTCAAAAGTAGTGCAACTGAAGGCATGTACCAACTAGTACTTAGACACCATATTTATCTGACAAAGCCCTCTAGCAACCTCCAGTTGAAATTGTTGTTTTCTCTTCAAGAAAACCTCCTATTCGTGTAATCATGCTTTCTTTGGTTTCCGTGAAGACCTGTGGAAGTTCATTCCCATTCAAAAGTACTAAGTATGTGTAATATAACAATATACTTCATTCTTTATGTGCACCTTATAAAACAAATGCAGTTGTTCAATGTGGAACACTAAAAACGTGCAGTTAATTGTAGTAGCAAACTGTTACTATAATTATCAATCAAAATGATGTAGTCAAGTCATAGAGGTTGTAATGCAATGCAAAAACAATATACCTTAGGCAATAGGATTGTCCCCATCTTCCCAGCAGTCCTGAGTGTGTGTGTTTGTGAAGATAGAAGAGATGCTTACCGTGTGTGATTTATCCCACTGTAAGTTGAGCAGCACTGGAATCTCTCACACACACGAGGTGCCTGTGATCATGTTCTTATAAGAGGCAGGTTTTTCTCACAAGCCTCTTCAAATTATGTTTTTCTCGCTGCTACATTCTTGTTGGAATATAATGGTAGTGAATGTGGCTCCACCTACTGCTAAACGCTCAGACCTACAGGAGGACATTTACACATTTACATAGAGCAGGGAAGAGGACAAGAGAATCAAGAATTATGATATGATCATAATAAGTGATAAGATGATAAGTTATTTAAATATATCAATTGATAATTAAAATGAAATATCTTTTGGTTTATTAATTAAATTCCATTTTTCTCTAAGAAAGTCTGTAATTAATGTAAATAATAGTAATGTAATTAATGTAATTAATCTGTAATAATAGAGTTTGTCAATATCAATAATCAAGAATTATATTATGATCATTTATATTGTACTAGGATAAAATGTATTCAATTTATATGATTTAATCTTTAAAATAACTGTTGATTAACATTTTCTTTAGGTTTTTTTTTTCTAAGAAAATAGTTTTTAATTTTTTTAAATTAACATCTGAAATTAATTTTAAAAAATAATCTGTTTATAAAGGGAAGAGAAAAGTCTTAACAATAATCAAGAATTATATTATGAACTTAAATAAAGGTAAATATCTATTAAATTAAATGTATAATTTAATCTATAAATTAAATAGGCTAGCTGTTTCTTAAGAAAGCTGTACATATATATATATATATATATATATATATATATATATATAGTATATGTATATGTATATGTATATGTATATATATGTACATGTCATATGTATATGTATATGTATATATATATATATATATATATATATATAAAGTATATGTGTTTATATACATATGTGTGTGTATATATATGTATATATATATATATATATATATATATATATATATATATATATATATATATATATATATATATATATATATATATATATATGTATGCATAGTGTATCATATATATATATATAATATAATATATATATATTATTATGGTATATGTCATGTATGTATAGTATATATATATATATATATATATATATATATATATATATATATATATATATATATATATATATATATATATATATATATATATATATATATATATATATATATATATATATACATATACATATACATATATATATACATATACATATATATATATATATATATATATATATATATATATATATATATATATATATATATTATGGCTGTTAAAGCATTACGTTGATAATCAATTCAAAGAAATTTGTGTTTACATATATATGTGGTGCATGTGATAACTATTATGTATATATATATAATATACACAGTGCACCCACATATATTATGTAAACAAAACATTTATTCTGAATGTGATGATATCGTTATTGTTGGACCGAACCATTCGCTTGAAATGGATTAGTTTTAAGATCTCAGATTTCATCAAACATATGTTAATTTTTGTTCCGAAGATGAACGAAGGTTTGACAGGGTTGGAATGACATGAGGGAGAACACTTTTCCTTTTTGGGTGTACTATCCCTTTAAATATATCTATACATTTATTGAATATTGTTTATGCCATGCGTTTTTTCCCTCTTATTTCTTTCCCGCCCATTTCTAAGACTTTGCTTTATTGGTTTGCGTATTTATTTATTTTCATAAAATGTACTTTAAACGTTTTAAAAAATGTTTTAAAACGTTACAACATCGTTGTCACTGTCTGTGAGCGGTGGACTGAAGCTGCTGTAGCCTAGATGACTGGCAGATTACATGATAACTATAATTACCTTTATCTTTAACAATAATAATCAATTGTCTCTTTTAAAATGAATTATATTACAAGACCCGGACGTGACGTAACATATGGACGTGGTTTCGGCTCCCACCGGAAGTCAGCCGAGCGAAATCACTGATTAGCTTCAAGAGTGATGGAACAGCTACAGTAATTCATTTACTCGGGTATGAACATTTTATTAAATTGAGTTATTTAAACTAATATGTTCCCCACCTGACTGTTAAAATGAACCGCTGGGATGTTATTTATATGTAACGTTAATGTGTTGTAAACAAAGGTGGGAGTCAAGCACTTTAGCTTTGATTCGTAGCATGATTCATTTATATGGAGACTAAGTTATATATTGGTCTTGAATAATGGCATGTCTCTTAGTGTTTGCAAGTGATAGTATTTGAACTGCCAAACGTGTCATTTTACTCTGTATAATGCCTGGAAGCTACATGCTAAAGCTAAACTGTCAACCATGCATGTAAACAAACTGACAGCATCTGTTTCAAAACCTAGTGAGATATTTATGTGCCTCGACCTCGAGTTTCTCAATAAGGAGAACACTGTCAAGGGAAGATATGTGTTATATTTGATATTTGTTATGACAGCTTGATTGTCATATTATTGTAAATGTGTTTGTGTAGTTGCAGTTGTAAGTATGGCTCAGACTGAGAAGAAAACAGGACTTCTGAGGAGAACATCCTCTTCTAAGAAGCCACTGAAGGAGAAAGTGGTGCTCATGTATGAGGAGATATTTGCGGTAAGCTTTCATTTTCCAAATTATGTTTTTAATCAAATCTAAAAAACAAAACAAAAAAGTCTGTCTATGAAGGGAAGATTAAAGTCTTGGCAATAATCAAGAGTTATAATATGATCTTAAATGCTATGCTTATTTATAAGTATCATACAAATCTATTAAATTAAATCTATAGCATAAATAACTGTTTCAAAGAAAGCTGTTTTTTATGTTTGTAGTATAATAGATAACTATTTAAAAATAAAATAGTCTTTTTATAAAGGGAGGAGAAACATCTAACCAAGAATCAGTAATTGTATTATCTTTAAAAAAAATCATACAAATATGTAATTTATCCTGTACAATAAAATGATTGTTGATTTATTTATTTTCTTAACACAGTGTTTTTTGTAAGAATGCTGTTATTAATGTTATCAATAAAATAAAAGTTTGTTTATGAAAGGAAGATGGAAGTCTTAGCAATAATCGCGAATTATGTTATTATCTATCCTTATTATTTTCTTAACACAAGAAAGCTTTTTTAAATATTCTTAAAGAAATATGAAATGAATCATATTTAAAAAAGTGTGTTTATGAAAGGGACAAGTCTATCAAATAAATAATTTTATAGATTAAATCTATGAAATACAATAACATTTTCTGAAGAAAACATTGTAGTAACTAATATAAATAAATAATACACTAAAAAATTGACTTAAGATTATAGAAATGTTTTAAAGGTATTTGACAAATATCTGCTTTTCAAATCCTTTAAACAGTGTGAAATTATTACAAATGATCAATGTGGAAATCCTCATTTCAAACTCTGCTTTCTTTTCTTAACAGATGTGACATTGTAGATTGTAAATGCTGTTTCTCTCTTTCCCATTAGAAGGAAGACCCCACCAAGAACAACCCTCGCTTCTGGGATGAGCTCTTTCTGATGAAGGTCTGAGACAGATGCCTTCGCTCTAGATTGATGTGGTACACTGTGTTGTGACTAAGTGGACGGTGTAGGTGATGTATGTGTTTGCTTTGACCAGGTGAATCTGGAGTATCTGGAAGGGAAGTTGGAGTCTCTGGATGGGGATGAAGTCATGAAAGTCAAAGACAACATCAACAGTTTGTTCCATCACTGTGTTCAAGCCTTGAGCGAAGAGCACCAGATCAAAGTAGTCAACGCACTCCAGGTAAAACATTGCTCATTAATGAAGGAATTCAATAATTCATCACCCATATATATATGAAGCAGTTGCTTCAATGCATTTAGGGGTACCACTCATTTCCACTACAAACAGGAAAAAGAGGCTACAATTTGCAAGAGCTCACCAAAATTGGACAGTTGAAGACTGGAAAAATGTTGCCTGGTCTGATGAGTCTCGATTTCTGTTGAGACATTCAGATGGTAGAGTCAGAATTTGGCTGTAAACAGAATTGAGAACATGGATCCATCATGCCTTGTTACCACTGTGCAGGCTGGTGGTGGTGGTGTAATGGTGTGGGGGATGTTTCTTGGCACACTTTAGGCCCCTTAGTGCCAATTGGGCATTCGTTTAAATGCCACGGCCTACAAACTACAAAATCCCATTCTCTATTACAAACGTGATATATCAATATATCGTTATATATTATTGAAATGGTATTTATACATTATAGTAGTGTTTGTTCTACTGATTTTACTATGTTCATTGTGTGACACAATAGGATGGTTTCTATTTATAGAATTGAGAACATATGGATCACCATTTTAGATTAATAGAAATATCAAACAAACTTGAAAGATAAACATCTATACACATAATTTTGCATTTATGGTAATGATAATTATGGAGCAAAGTGTGCTTAATTATCATAAAAGTATTAATGGTGCTAAAAATACACGTTCACATGTTTGGGGTCATTAAGATTTCAGTTTGCAATGATGCTGAAAATTTAGCTTTGATCACAGGAATACATTACATTTTGCATTATATTCACATAGAAAACAGTTATTTTAAATTGTTATAGCATTTCACAATATTAGTGTTTTTCTGTATTTTTATTAAATAAATGCAGCCTTGGTGAGTAGAAGAGACTTCTTTCAAGAACGTGACAACATTCGACTAAATATATATATTTCGGTTTAACCCTCTGGGGTTCTTCGTTTAACAGTCACACTCAGGAGCTTCGGGTCAAAATTTTGACCCAAAGGGCGGGATTCATATTTAAAAAAGAAAATCCCAATTTTTTTTACTTGTTTTTTATAATATTTTTTCTTTTCTTTTTTGGTGTTTTGAGAAAATTAAAAAATAAAAATAATAATTATAATTAGTATTAATGCAATAATTATGACCAAATTTTCCCCCATTGAATATAATAGAAAAATTATTATTATTTTTTTTATTTTTATTTATTTTTTTAAAAGCTGTATTTCATTTTGGAGTCAAGCCTAGGCCTCATAAAAGCAATTTTTGAAATTAGATGGATGCCATCTCGTGGACAAACTGAGCTTTTTAAAAATACAAAATACATATAATCTGTTTTTTTTTGGTGTGTTTGTGTATAAAGGTGTGTTTGTGTGTGTGTGGATGTGTCTGTTTTGCCCTCTTGATGTTTTATAGATTCGCCCCTTCAATGTTGTGTGCTTTTTTTTCAAGATCGTTGCTGATTTGTAGATTGTACGCACAAAAAAACTCAGTATTTTCACATTTTTGCCAATTTCCCATTAATTTCCTATGCGGGTCATTTTTGACCCGAAAATCCTGAGTGTGACTATTTTTTTACGACCACTTAGACTTTTCAAATCCTGTCCCCAATTTTTTTGGGTGTTCATATACCAAGTACCATTAAAGTCACCAAGTTTCAGACCATTCCGATGAAGCTACGATTTTTAACTTTTTTTTTTAAACGCTTCGGGTCATTATTGACCCGAAGAACCCCAGAGGGTTAAACTTGACCTGCATAAAAACATCCCGTTGGAAACATAAAACTAGTTGTGAGATCAGATTTTGTGTTTGGAGAAACACCTTGCATTGAACACATCATCGACACACAATGTAACGTCTGCTTTTCACACAAAGATCTGAATAAAAACACAAAGCGAATCTTCTTTCTCTCCGTTTCTTTAGACTCTCTGTGCGCTCTTTAGAGGAGTTCACCAAAAGAACAAATCAGCCACAGGCTTCGACATCATCAATATGCTGATGGGCTTCGACAAAGCAGAGCTCAGGATGAAGGTCAGTCATTGGTCCCACTTGCTCATGACCTGCAGCTTTGAGTCTAATGCTAGTTTAAGTTGTGATGTGATCATCCACGCAGGAGCTAATGGAGAGCCTGGACAGTCTGCTGTGCGGTGACGGATCAGAGAGTCTGAAGAGTTTGTGTCTGAAACTGCTGCTGTGTCTGGTCACTGTAAGATCCACACATTCATTCTCCTTGTACAAAATCACTTACAGGAAATCAGTTCTACACACACCTTTACAATGGAGGTCAATGGGGAAAGGCATTGGACCAAAAATAAGTATTACAACACACAAAGTTTCAAAAGTATAGCAAAAATTAGACATGTTCAATGTTCACATGAGACTAGTGTGATCATATCCTTTCTTCTGCTTTGAAATTCTCTGGTGTACTTTCCCCAAAGGCTTTCAGCTGTAAGTGCATTACTGTAAATGCAATTGTTGTTTCTTTCCACAAATTTTGGGGTTTTAGGCCCAGTCCACACAAAGACGCGTTTTGCTGGATCCGCATAATTTTTTTATCGCATTGGCGTTCGTCCACACGGATCCGGTGTTTTGGGAGAGTGAAACCACTATTTTTTGAAACCGGGTCCCAAGGTGGATAAATCTGAAAACGACACCCTTGCGTTTTCGCGTGTACGGCCAATCCGTATATTTTGTGAAACGATGCTGTCATCACCCCACGTGTCGACTTGTCAGACAACAACTGCCGAACTGCTTGTATAATAATAATATAGCCTAATATAATGCGGCAGAAACTTCTGAGCCTCTTGTATTACTTTATTTATTATTTACTTGAATGTTTTGTTTTTTTAGGCCTATACTTTCTTTCGTATGCTGCTTGTCTGTTGTCTGGTAAAGACATTTCGTATTTTATAGGGATGGGGATTTAAAGCAAAAATAATATTCGATGATCGATGGGAATTATTTGATTATTTTGGCTATTCAAAAAAACGCATCCCTATGTTCCACTCCGACATTACATTTCTCTGTAGGTTAAGGCGTAGGCTACGTGTTATATCCTTTAAAGAATGTATTCAGTTTAATATTTATGTTTAAATATGTTATTCTTTTATTGAATCTATGTTGATTATGAAAAGTGAACCGCGTGCATATGCACAATAGGCTATATCGGGAGACCTAATTTTGACCACATTAAGTTTTGTTTTGTATAAAGCCCTTCTTTGAAGTGAATTTCGTTTTTTAACAATTTTATCTTTATTTCAAAATGTTTCATCAACCAGTTACCAGGATTTAATAAATAAGAAGCAAATATATAGCAGACAATATAGCAATAATCAGGACGTGGACGCCGCGAAATAACTTTGCATTGCTCTTGAACTGGAGCTCGTCTCATAAATGAACCGAAAACTGAAATATATAGAAATCTTGAAATGGCTAAGTTTAAACAACATCGACAAACAACAATTAAAAACGAACAGAAACAGATAGGCTACTCCCGTATGAAGTGCATTAGCCTACGTTACTCCAGAGGCGCGTTCACAATACTGCGAAGTGGCGAGTCAGCAGCATCATCAACTTCCTCTTTTCAGTCAAGAACGACACAGAAAACATTAGTTTATTAATAACCAATTAAAATGTCTATATTTGACACATTTTCGTTACTTTTGCCGGTCTTTGTGGCAAGCTTTCTGAGTCCGCTAACTAATCGAATATCTTGACTCCCTATTTTGTACCAGGCAATTTATGGTTGTTCAATAAAGTTCTTGGTAAAAAAGAAAATAAGCAGCTGTGCATAATATTTCATAGCCTTTTATTTTACTGCCTACAGCGCGCAAGGTTTTATGCGCATGCTCTAAGTCTTCTTCTCGCATTTTTAGTGGATATCTATGGCAGAATTGCAGCACCGCATACTGGTCTGGGATGTCTACTACATCGATTTTGAATCGGTTTCAGTGGTTTCAGTGTGGACGCAGATATTTTTCGAGAGCGCCGACGTGTTTACGGACTTTTTTGAGAAGAGGAAAAAAAATATTGGATAGGGGAAGCTCTGGCTTCGTGTGGACGAGGCCTTAAGTTATGATTCGGGTCAGTAGAGTAAGTTGACATGATGAAAAGTTACTTCTAGTCAGTAAAATGTCTAAAGTAAACAGTTCGAAATGTGTTACCAATGTAACTAAGTCATGTAATTAGTAGGGTTGGTTATCAGAAATTGAGATATCGATTGGAACCGGGACTAACTTTTTGTTTTCCCAAATGTGATTTCAAAAGTAAAAATTTCGATTCCTAGTTTCGATATTCCGCTGAACAACACCAACGAAGTAGCGTCTACCAGAAGTGTTGGCATAACCACGCGAGTTCGAAGATGAGTAGCTTACGTCGGTGGTCCAAAGTGTGGCTTCACTTTTCTAACAAATAACGAAATCTCGGCAAAATGCAACATTTGTGACAAAAGGAGTATTTGTGATAGAAAGAGTATTTCCTTCAGAAAGACCATTGGTTAGCAAGGTTAGCTAAACTTTTTTGACCCTGCCTCTTAAAAGAATCAGAATCGAGAATCGTTAGTAACCGGAATCGAAAACAAGGAATCGAATAAGGAATCGTTCAAATTAAACGATACCCAACCCTAGTAATTAGCTACATTTACGGGTGTAAACTCTTTACTTCTAAAAGCATCTTCCCCCAACATTAGTTATAATGTGTTTTTTTGTCTTTAAGGTCACAGATAATATTAGTCAGAACACCATACTGGAGTATGTGATGATCAACAGTATATTTGAGGCCATTCTGCAGGTAAATCTGTGATTGCGTGCGTTATGTTTGGCGTCATTTGCGCTCTGCTTTCCATCTCATCCGCCTCTTTTTGTCCAGATCCTCTCTGATGTTTCCAGTCGATCTCAGCACGGCTCCGACGCAGTGGTGCTTTTAGCTCTACTGGTCAACTACAGGAAGTATGAGGTGAATGCACAGCACTTTTTCAAAATTCACTAAGTGTTTTAGCACTAAACATCTGAAGCAGTGATTGTAATATTTCTGCGAGACTCATTGTTTCCTCTGTTACATATAGTCTGTGAATCCGTACATTGTCAAACTGTCAATAGTGGATGACGAGCCGACCCTTGATGTGAGTGATTAGGGAGGTTCTTTAAATACAAGATTGTTATTGAGTCTTTGTAATGGAGAGGTCTAATGTAACGATTTTTCCGTCAGGGCATGGGAATGGTCATCCACCACGCACTTACAGACTACAACAGGTAACATCACTGTAAAATTATATTATCAATTAGTTATGGCAGACGTGTTTTTTATCGCTTTAACGCATTCAAAATTAACTTTTTTATGTTATACAAGATGCAACTCTTTTATAAAAAAAAGTAAGTTTAAAGTAATTTAAGTTGAAATGACTTAATATAAGTTGATTGTACTCAATTTAAAGGGATAGTTCACTTTGAATTAATTTTTGGTATGTTTTATCTTACCTCAAGGGCATCCAAGATGGAGGTGTCTTTGTTTCCACAGTATATTTTTAGGTCAAACCGTTCTTGTCTGTCAGTCATATAATGGAGGTCTATGGTCACCACCTCAAAGAGCATGCACAGAGAAGTCCATATTAAACATGATTTAATGACTCGATAAATGTACACATTGATGGCCTAAGACACGAAACGAGTGGTTTGTGTGAGAAAACGAACAGTATTTATCTTGTTCTTATCTATCAAAGCGCCCATGCCTTCAGATCACTTGGACGTGGCGGTGGTTACAAGTGGTAAAAACGATATAAATACAGTTCGTTTTCTCACACAAACCGCTCGTTTACGTGTCTTAGGCCATCAATGTGTACTTACATTTACGAGTCATTAAATCATGTTTAATTTGGACTTCTCTGTGCATGCTCTTTGAGGTGGTGACCATAGACCTCCATTATATGACTGACAGACAAGAACGGTTTGACCTAAAAATATCAAAATTGAAAATACTGCGGAAACAAAGACACCTACATCTTGGATGCTCTTGAGGTAAGATAAAACAATTTCAAAGTGAACCATCCCTTTAAGGCAGCAACATTTTTTTACAGTATGTAATTTTGTTTTTAAGAAACATTGATATGAAAGATTTCACGTGTTCGATCCATTTTCCACAGACAGTATAAAGACAAAGAAGAAGAAAACCAGGGAGGGTTTTTCTCCACTCTTACCAGCATGGTATAAACCTGTCCTGTCATTTACTCATGTCATTCCAAACCCGTTTGACCTTTTCTTTTGTTTTTGGGAGATATTTTGAAGAATGTCCTAGCTGCTATTTTTCCATTCAAATGAAAGTGACTTTGCAACTCCAGTTTTATTATAACATGTCTGTGGTCTACAGGTGGGCAGTATGTTCATCGCTGATGCAGACGAGAAGCTGTCAGTGCAGTAAGTAAACACTAAAACACCTTACAAAATTGAGTTTAGTGTTACTTTTTAATGGGAGATCACAAAGAAATTAGGACCTGAATTGCTATTCTTTTTCATATACACTCATTCAAAAGTTAGGCATCAGTAGGATTTGTTTTATGGGACACAAACACACAGTTTCTGCCAATCTCATGTTGATCTTCTGTACCTATAGAGTAGTATTGCATCCTTCATATCTCCAGTGTCTTTAGTTATTTGGCCATGTTTGGCATCTGAATCCAACTCCAACAGTGTAAATAAGTCGGAATGTGTGAAATAGCATTAGACGTTCCCATGTGTTTGAAAGAATCTCGTATGCACAGCAAGGCCGCTGTTATGATGAAATCTCTCCCTTTTTGTATTACATATAATGCTCCATTTGTCTAATGACTCTATTGTCCTTTAGGACTAATGAAGCCATCCTGCTCGCTCTGTATGAGGCCGTACATCTCAACAGAAACTTCATCACTGTTCTCGCGCAGGTCAGCACTACTCAATGTCAAAGTATTGTTCGTTTTTGTCTTTTATGCATTGCCGTTACTTCACACTTGCATGTATATATTAATAGGCCTATGCTATACATTAAGAGGTTGTGGATTGTTTTCCACAGAGTCATCCGGATATTGACTTGTCAGCAACCCCCGCTGCTCCTGTCCCAGCCTCTCCCACAACCCCGCTGGGCACGACTCCGCCCTCTCTGGACAGTGAGTTCTGTTAGATCTCATTTACTCACACTCGTGTCAAAACCACATGACCTTCTGCAGAACTCAAAGTAGAAGACATGAATCATGATGCACCATGTTTGAATTGAACATGAACACACAATAGATTTAAGAGCTGCAGACGAGGGGATGTTTAAAAAATCTTAAAGTGCCCACATTTGTTTTAGAGGTTTCATACAAATAGGTTTGAAGTATGCATCCAAGGTCAAAAACACTGAATTTTTCTCAACTAAAACAGTTTGATAAAGGATCCGGTCTCTCTAAACCCCTCCTTTCTGAGAGTCTACTCTGCTCTGATTGGTCAGATGACCCAGTCTGTTATGATTGGTCTACTCTGCTCTGATTGGTCAGATGACCCAGTCTGTTATGATTGGTCTACTCTGCTCTGATTGGTCAGATGACTCAGTCTGTTGTGATTGGTCTACTCTGCTCTAATTGGTCAGATGACCCAGTCTGTTATGATTGGTCTACTCTGCTCTGATTGGTCAGATGACTCAGTCTGTTGTGATTGGTCTACTCTGCTCTAATTGGTCAGATGACCCAGTCTGTTATGATTGGTCTACTCTGCTCTAATTGGTCAGATGACCCAGTCTGTTGTGATTGGTCTACTCTGCTCTAATTGGTCAGATGACCCAGTCTGTTATGATTGGTCTGCTCTGATTAGTCAGATGACCCAGTATGTTATGATTGGTCTGCTCTGCTCTGATTGGTCATATGACCCAGTCTGTTGTGATTGGTCTACTCTGCTCTGATTAGTCAGATGACCCAGTATGTTATGATTGGTCTGCTCTGATTAGTCAGATGACCCAGTATGTTATGATTGGTCTGCTCTGCTCTGATTGGTCATATGACCCAGTCTGTTGTGATTGGTCTACTCTGCTCTGATTAGTCAGATGACCCAGTCTGTTATGATTGGTCTACTCTGCTCTGATTGGTCTGGGGCACGTTCAGAGTTCAAAACGGTGCACAACGTTTTGCTACGGTTTCCTAGTTGAACGTCATGTTTCCAGGAAACGGTGTGCACCGGTGTGCAACGGGGTTTGAGATATGTTTTCTCTTGTTTGGTGGGTGTGTCAGAACTGCAATCCAATCAGCAGCAACATGTATATAAAGCATGCGGTATTAAAGTGAACTCGCACAATGTGTTCAAGGAAAATAATTTACAAATGTGTTCAATGCAGATCACTATATGCAACAACTGAGGATATTAGAAGATATGTTTGTCATTTATTGTAAAAATATAGGATATCAACATAATGATGTAGTTTAAACTTTATTATATTTTTTAGCTTCATTGCAAGTGTATGACATTTAGTATAGAAGTAAAAAATGGTAAGTGCTTTTCCTAAAAATGAGAAAGAAAATAGGTTATTAAAACATTATGAGATGCAAATAAAGTTAGTGTGTGAGGCTAAACAGAATGTGTTTTAGTCTGAATTAGGTAATATGTGTGCTTTCAGTTTCCACAAATCCCTTCACTTGATTGGGATGTTCTCTTGTGTTCTGGGCGGCAAGTGCAGTTACTGTAACATCGGGCATAGGCTATTTTGTAATATTAAACACATATTTATACCGACTTCATTAGGCTCCGCAAATTCTTCACAAAGAACACAGAGAATGGCCTTATCGGGCTCCATAGTTGCAACTCTTGCGTCATCAGAACGGGGTGTTCAACGCATCACCGTTTCTGTTTAAAAAACGTTGTGCAACGTTTTGTCCGGGCTGAACGCAGCCCAGATGTCCCAGTCTGTTGTGATTGGTCTGCTCTGATTAGTCAGATGACCCAGTATGTTATGATTGGTCTGCTCTGATTAGTCAGATGACCCAGTCTGTTGTGATTGGTCTGTTCTCTGATTAGTCAGATGACCCAGTCTGTTGTGATTGGTCTGCTCTGATTAGTCAGATGACCCAGTCTGTTATGATTGGTCTGCTCTGATTAGTCAGATGACCCAGTCTGTTGTGATTGGTCTGCTCTGATTAGTCAGATGACCCAGTCTGTTGTGATTGGTCTGCTCTGATTAGTCATATGACCCAGTATGTTATGATTGGTCTGCTCTGCTCTGATTGGTCATATGACCCAGTCTGTTGTGATTGGTCTACTCTGCTCTGATTAGTCAGATGACCCAGTCTGTTGTGATTGGTCTACTCTGTTCTAATTGGTCAGATAGCCCAGACTGTTGATTGGTCTACTCTGCTTTGATGGGTCAGATGTCCCAGTCTGTTTTGATTGGTCTGCTCTGCTTAGTCAGATGACCCAGTATGTTGTGATTAGTCTGCTCTGATTAGTCAGATGACCCAGTCTGTTGTGATTGGTCTGCTCTGCTCTGATTGGTCAGATGACCCAGTCTGTTGTGATTGGTCTACTCTGCTCTGATTGGTCATATGGCCCAGTCTGTTGCGATTGGTCTGCTCTGATTGGTCAGGTGGCCCAGTTTGTTATGATTGGTCTACTCTGCTCTGATTGGTCAGATGGCCAGATCTGTTGTGATTGGTTGCAAATCTGTTGCAAAACAGGTTAATGCAGGAAGTAAGACTGGAATTACTGATGACTCATTTCAGGCAGTTCAGAATTGGTTCTTTGTTTTGGGAGACAATAAACCTTTTGTCAGGGTAGTGCCATATTTAATTTTCTGACAGGAATATTTTTTTGTGAGGAATAGAATACAGTGTGTTCAATTGAATTGTACGTTTAACAACCTATTGTTCAGGTGATAAAACCTCTTCAAAAGACAAAAACTTCAGTTTTAAAAAAGTTGTGAAAATTATGTAATCTAGGACCTTTTATACATCTATCCCTCACAGCCTCATTTTCATCTGTGTTTAATTCAATATGGTATCTAACCTGACTAAGGTCTATAACTCCATTAATCTGAACTTTGATCTTTGAAACTTTTCGCAGACCTTTACATTCACAAACAATTTCATTACACACTAAATGAAAAGTCATACGAATACGATCAAAAGAATGCATTGCTAATATTACTTTCTGTTATATAATAAAACAAATTACTATTAAATGCTCATAGCAGTAACCAGTAGCAAGGTTTGTTCGAATAATACAATGCTTTGAGCTTTTTAAATAAATGTTCTCCAGCAAATGGTGCCTTCAGTCTGTGTTATATAGTAGAGCAGCACCACATTTCCTTAAACTAATGCGGTACTTACATTTGCCTCTAAAACATGTCACTTTTATGCTGCTTTTTGCAATGCAACCTTTTGAAAACTTGATTTCCATTAGCTGTATGAAATATTAAATCCACTCAGATCTGGCAGACTGAAAATCCCATGGTGCAAGTGGCGTGCTCTCATGCTTCAATGTGCCAACAGAGCTCAATTATCTATAATCATGATGGCACTCGATTACTCGGCTGGTCCAAAAAATGTACTATATAATTACCTTATCTTAGTTAAGGACCATTCACACCAAGGGCAATAACTCAAGCATTTAAAGTGTCAGAACTGCAGTGCATACTTATAATGAACAGATTGTTGTACGCTGGTGTCTGCGCTAATATCGTTATTAATATCATTACTATTATAATCATTAGGGTTCTTGTTATTAGTATTATTCCGCTCTGAAAG
Organism: Hybognathus amarus; assembly: GCA_030378365.1. Classification (NCBI taxonomy): domain Eukaryota; kingdom Metazoa; phylum Chordata; class Actinopteri; order Cypriniformes; family Leuciscidae; genus Hybognathus; species Hybognathus amarus. The sequence goes on along the minus strand of JAQIUQ010000255.1, from coordinate 272,083 downwards.
TCTATGGCAGCCCATGAAACCATATGGTAAAAAGTTATGAAATTTGGCACAATGATAGAGGAGAGTCAGAACATTGACCACAGCAATTTTGGAGTCTCTAACTCAATTCCTCTAGCGCCACCAGCTGTCCAAACTTTCAGTTCCATTTGTGCTAATAGCTTTTGAAAACTTTGAAACAAACTTTTGAAACAAAATAACTTTTGTTCGTGTTTTCCCGTAATGTTTTTTTCCCTCCAACATTTAGGATGTTCTAAAAAAACTACTTTTCCGAACTCGTACTAGACGATTTGGCCAAATTGGAAAAAAGTTTTAAAAAGCTTTTCAATTCTCGAATAACGTATCTGGCCCATTTGATGGCATGGTGCCAAGCTGATTCTGAGGCTGTAACACTGCAGTGCTTTGCCATATTGACACCAAACTTTGTATGCGTCATTGTCTGCTCACACTGACCACACAACAATGATTTGGTGACAGCGCCACCTATTGGTCAAGTGAAATGCAATTTATTCACTGCATTTTTTTCAGTCATTGTGATTAAAATAATCTAAAAACATATTTAATTATTGTTGCATTTTTTCAGCCATGCTTGCATGTCCTTTTTGTGCTTGTTCCCGATAATATCTGCTCACAGATATATATTTTTGTTGTTATCGTTATAGTCTGAACGTATTGTAGACAATAGACGTATTGTATAGAGTCTACATGCTCTAAAATGTGGAGTTTTTAATTAATACTATACATTTTCTCATAATACTTTTAGTGTGTAGTAGAAAAACACAAATTGGGGCGAATGATCAGAATTTTTTCACCATTCTATTTCACTCTCTCTTGGCAGTGATGAATAATCCTGAGCTTCCTCTTAACCCGAACTTGCAGACAAGTAATCTTCTTATAACGTTCCTGAAATATTCCTCCATCATAATGCAGGACACCAAAGGCAAGATATCACTTTTCCTGTACTCAACATTTTCTAAAAACCAAGTGAGCTTCCAATGCTGCCTGCTATGGAAGCTTGTTTCTGCCACTGAATAAAAAATAAAATAATTGCGACTTTTTATTTTACAATTGTGTGGTATAAAGTCAGAATTGCGAGATATAAAGTCAGAATTGGGTGATATAAAGTTGCAATTCAGAGAAAAAAGACATTTATCTCACAATTCTGATTTTTTTTTTCACAATTGCGAGTTTACATCCCACAATTCTGACTTTATAACACATAATTGCGAGTTTATATTCAAAATTCTGACATCTTTACTCAGAATTGTGAGATATAAACTCGCAATTGCAGAGGAAAAAAAGACTAACTTTTTTCGCCCTCAGAATAGTTTATATCTCGCAATTCTGACTTTATATCTAGCAAATTCTTACTTTATATCTTGCAATTCTGACTTCATAACACGCAATTCGACTTAATATTACGCAATTCTGATTTTATATCTTGCAATTCTGACTATATCTCGCAATTGCGACTTTATATCACGCAATTCTGATTTTATGTCTCGCAATTGCGACTTTATATCACGCAATTCTGAATATATATCTTGCAATTTTGACTTTATATCTCGCAATTGCGACTTTATATCATGCAATTCTGACTTTATCTCGCAATTCTAACTTTATATCTCACAATTCTGACTTTATATCTCGCAATTGCGACTTAATATCACGCAATTCTGATTTTATATCTTGCAATTCTGACTATATCTCGCAATTGCGACTTTATATGACGCAATTCTGATTTTATGTCTCGCAATTGCGACTTTATATCACGCAATTCTGATTTTATATCTCGCAATTTTGACTTTATATCTCGCGATTGCGACTTTATATCACGCCATTCTGACTTTATATCGCAATTGTGACTTTATCACGCAATTCTGACTATATCTCGCAATTGCGACTTTATATCTCGCAATTCTGACTTTATATCTCGCAATTGCGACTTATATCACACAATTCTGACTTTCCATCTCGCAATTCTGAGAAATTGCTCAGAAATTGCGAGAAGTAAACTCGCAATTGTCAGAAAAAAAAAGTCAGAATTGTGAGATAAAAGAGATTACCTTTTATTTATTTTTTCATTCTATGGTGTAAACAAGCTTCCATAGCCTGCAGCCTACCTAGGCAGCATCCAAACTCAAACGAAACTGGTAGACTCGGCTAACTATTGATTTCAATGGAGTTTGTTGTTAGCTTGTTGCTAAGCTAATGACATGATTCTCTTGTAAGCTTAAAAACAAAAAGTACACACTCTTTTGATAAAATAGTCCATTTTTAATTGGTATTTGATAAATGATATTTATCAGCATTTTTCATGATGCTTCCACCATTTTTATTTATTTTGAAGCTTGTTGCAATGCATTATAGGATTGCATTCTTTGCAAAGGACATGCAGTCTTGCATTTGGCCTGAAATAAGGTTCCATAAAAGGAAACGTAACACTACCTTTTAGAAAAGCTTCTGAGTTAACACACTTAATGACTTAAAATGCTGCCTACGTAGGGAGCTCACTAGATTTTGGAACAGAGCCATTTATTGATATTATTTTTAGACCATGATTTACAATATATTTTCTCTGTATATTCTCAGACGAACACAGACTCAATAGTGCCCGACTGTGCCTCATTATTCTGACCTGTATAGCTGAGGTATTTTTCATTTAGTTAGTTTTTTGTGTGTGAACGATTCTCTCCTTTTGACTGCTTGTCCTCTCGCTGTCCGTTTAATAGGACCAGTATGCCGATGCCTTTCTCCATGACGATAATATGAACTTCAGGGTCAACTTGCACAGAATGGTAAGTGTTTAATTTGTTCAGGTCTGTAAATGGCAGAATCCAAATGGAGACGATGTTTCTGGCATACAAAACAGCCAACTGTCTGACCCCATGTTACATCCAATCCATTATTAAACGGTACGTCCCAGCCTCGCCACTGCAGTAAATCCAATTAAAAGCTCCCGTCTCTCCATGTGAAAAGTCTTATACTTTTGACTGAAAACAACCTTGTCCAAGTCAAAAATGTACAAAAATGAAGGCCGTACAATGAAAGTCAATGCTGTTTGGACTGGTTGAAGTCATATCTTAAACATACTGGTCTCTTACTGACATCACATGTGTTTCAGCCCATGAGACACCGAAAGAAAGCCGCAGATAAGAACGTCCCCTCTCGACCTTTAGTGTGTGCGGTTCTGGGTGAGTCGAGTGTTCGTTTCTTTTATGATTGTATGTATCATTTATTGTATGTTTATATGAGTGTTTTTTTGTCTTTTCAGATCTGATGGTCGAGTTCATTGTTACTCATATGATGAAGGAATTCCCTATGGATCTCTATGTGTGAGTTTCTGTTTAATATGTGCTGTGTGTATGTGCGTTTCTATGGGAGTGAGAGCTGGAGAAAGAGAATGTGCTTTCCATAGATAAAGAAACTTAATTTTGTTTTGCAAAACATAGAAATCGTTTGTCAGACCACGTATGATTGAGAATGAGACGTGGTCTGGAAACCACATTTTCATTTTCTCGTATTTGAGGCGTGGTTTACGAATGCCCAGAGCCGTATTATTGGGTGCTACGAATGTCTATCAAATGCGCCTGTACGTAGCTCATAGCCAATCGGGTTAATGACACCAGATGACGTATGTAGAGCCACAGAAAATGTTTCTCAATGTCAAGGATACGTCCTTGGCTGGACGGGTCTTTCCAAGTAATTTCCTACAGAGGCTAGATGAGGCTCCTCTTTAGCATTCGGAGAACACTTAAATGGAACAGGCTAGCAAGTGCACGTCATTGCGTCATTACATCAGTGAACAGTCCACTTTCGACGCTGCAAAAATGGTAGTGCTACTGGTTTGGTTGCTGTACCGCACTTTTTAAACACACTTGACAGTCTTTATTTTGTCTTTTCAGCCCTCATAGGAATTAAAAAAATAAAAGTAAGGGATTATGTATAGCGAGACGGTTGTTATAGCAAATACAATCCCGTGAACACGAAGCGGAGGGGTCTTGAATCAGCACGAAAGGGTTGTATTTGCTGTAACAACCGCCTCGCTATACATTTTCCCACTTATAACATGGCTACCTACCAAATAAATCAATCATTTGACACAAAAATATTGATTTAAAAAGGAGTTTATTAATTTAAAAGCGATTAGTGAACAACTGTGTCCATAGCAACACGATCTAGCTGTTAAAACACATGAAATGGTAAAAATGTGATCAACAAAAAAGGCTAACGTTATATGAAGTAAAAATTAAAAAAGTGAATCACCAATAAAAGGGAACAGCTTTAAATCCCCCTTCTGCAAATCAGTTGAGCCGATATGTTTAATGTCAAATGTTAGGCTGTGTCAAAAGGTAACTTCGCTTCCGCGCCATGATGGGTCCATAGATATAAACAAACTGCTTCGGTGTATCGCATATACGTCGTCATCGTCTTGCTGCACCCTCCCCGTTCTGTGATTGGTTCCCTATCTCTGGAAAATTTGGTTCATGGTGTCCAGTCTGCGGAAAGGGAGCATGGGGAAACCCAGGCTATAGATATAATAAATGTGGATAATGCTGAGAATTAATTGTTGTATTTGTTTTAGGCGCTGCATTCAAATAATTCACAAACTGATCTGCTACCAGAAAAAGTGCCGGGTTAGACTGCATTACACGTGGAGAGACTTCTGGTCAGGTATGATCATTACAATGTGAACAAAAGGCAGAAGTGTTGAAATGCAGTTTTTGTTTTTTTTCTTCTGTTCTTTATTTTTTATATATATATATATATATATATTTTACTTTTTATTTTATTTTTTGCTTTTTTGTTTACATTTTTATTTCTTTTTTTGTTCTGATTTATTTTTTATTTGTGTGTGTTTCCCTTTTATTTTGTACTTTTTTGTTGTTTTTTTAGTTTTGTGCTTTTTTTGTGCTTTTTTATTTCTAATATATATTAGTGATGCACCGATGTGAAAATTTGTGGCCGATGCCGATAACCGATATTAATATTGCTGTTATTGCCGATACCGATATTTACCGATGTCGATATCTCTGTATAGAAAACACATCGCGAGGATTCAGGGCTGCACAAAATTGGTAAAAAATTACATTTTGTGATATTTTATTTTTCTGTGATATATATTGTGATTTGTGATAAAAACAATTTCACCAGATTACTTGAATATCTCTATTTGGAAAGAATGAATCATTCTAGAATGACTGGGCTGGGGTGGTTTTGTCATGGAGTAAATATAATATTAAATATATATTTGATATATTATAATATTAAATTAAACTAATATTAATAGAATGTTAATAAATGTACACTTTAATAAATGGAACCTTATTGTAAAGTGTTTCCGATTTATGTCTCTTGAGTTCAGTGCAGGACAGATCAGTTGTTTTAACCATTCATTAAAGTGAATCGGTTCAAATGAGTCATTAGTTCGCGAATCGGATGTGTCATTAACGGAGCACGGTGACGGCACACGTTGTGTGATTATCCAGGCAGTTTAGGACATCGCACGAGATTTGTCTCAACCTATTTTTTATAGTTCTCGACACAGAAAACATTTCATCACCAGGTAGATTTTTTTTGGTTTATTGAAAGTGTGATTTATGTCATCTGATCTGATGCGTGGAAAGCTTTTCAGAGAAGATAAGGCAACGCTATTTTAGCACAATTCACAACCAGTAGTTCAGAAAAATACCTTTTACCATCGTGTATTCTCAAAGATATTCAGTCAACTCAATTCATAAACATGCGCGAGTGAGGAAGAGAGAGACCGTTTGAAGACGACAGCGCGCGACCGGTACTTTCACTCTCTCTCGTTCCCTCAGTTAAACAAGCGACGCAGTCACTCATCTACATCACTTACCGGTCAAATATGGCTTTGGCGGGACAAAAATACGCATTAGGCTGACCGAAACAGTGCGCCAGTTCCAGTCTTCAGGCGCTTGACGTTTTAAACGGACTTGCGCACGCTCGTGTAAAAACAAACATCCCAGCCCCCACACTCAAATCTACACGCACGTCAAATACACAGGAATGATCATCGGCCTGTTCACATCGGCCCTATTTTGACATCGGAACGATACCGATGTATAAAAAATTTACCAAAACGGCCGATATTATATCGGCGGCCGATATATCGTGCACCACTAATATATATATATATATATATATATATATATATATATAGTGCTGTCAAACGATTAAAATATTTAATCGCGATTAATCGCATTAATGTCATAGTTAACTCGCGATTAATCGCACATTTTTATCTATTCTTAATGTCTTTTGATTTCTTTTTGTTGCATTTTTTTTTTTTCATTTTAATGCTCTTATCAACATGGAAAAGTGGATTAGCTTGTTTAGTGCAAATGTTTTTTTTTTTAATTATTATTATTGAAAATAACATTGGAATAGTGTTCAATTTCACTCTAACATATATAGCCTAAATAATCTCTCACACAATGCAACACTGTCCATCAATAAAAGGGTGAAAGAAATACTGACGAGGTCCTGATATTGACGAGGGGGCTGAGAATTTGCATCATCTGTGTTTGTGTGTGTGTGTGTGTTTGCTTGGCCATCATCAAGTGGTGTTTCAGGCTGGACGTGCTGCGACTGATGATAGCTCAGTTCACTGACAAAACATACAGATCGCTTTGGTCTTGTCAATGGGACAATTTGGCAACTTTTTAAAAGTAAACTTTACATTCAGAATCTCATTGGCATCCATTTCGGCGTCTCGCGCTCGTCATCCACTCAAAACATAACGTTACTATTTGGCCGGCTCGCAAGCTGAAACGAGTGTGTGCGGCACAAAACGTCCTCGCGCTGCGCTCTGAAACCCATTCATTTCAATTGCTTGCGCCGCGCGAGGACGTTTCGTTGCTTCTTTGACCAAAGCGCAAGCGGATCTAGCTAGACCGGAAACAAAACAACAGGCACGCCGCACACACTCGTTCGGGCTTGCGAGCCGGCTTTGAGTGGATGACGAGCGCGAGCGCCGAAATGGATCAGACGCATGCCCGCATCCTGTTGCAAAATTATGTGAAAAAACTACAAAGTTTGCTAGGACAAAAAGACTCGTAATCGCGCGATAAAAACATTAACGCCGTTAAAATAGATTTGCGTTAACAGCCGTTAATAACGCGTTTAACTGACAGCTCTAATATATATATATATATATATACACACACAGTATATTAGGGCTGTCAGTTAAACGCGTTATTAACAGCGTTAACGCAAAATCATTTTAACGTTATTTTTTTTATCGCGCAATTAGCAGCCTTTTTGGCCTGGCGAACTTTGTCGCTTTTTCACATACTTTTGCAACAGGACGCGGCATGCAAGGACGTTTTGTTGCTTCCTCGACCAAAGCGCAAGCGGATCTAGCTAGCCCGGAAACAAAACAACAGGCACGTCGCATACACTTGTTTAGGCTTGCGAGCTGGCAAAATAGTTGGTTAATGTTGCGTTTTGAGTGGATGGCGAGCGCGAGACGCCGAAATGGATGCCAATAAGATTCTGAAGGGAAAGTTTCCTTTAAAAAAGTTGCCAAATGGTTCCCACTGACAAGACCAAAGTGATCTGTGTGTTTTGTCATTGTGAAATGAGCTATCATCATCGCAGCACGTCCAGTCAAATACCGCTTGATGATGGCCAAGCACACACACACACAGCTGATGCAAATTCTCCACCCCCTCGTCAATATCAGGACCTCGTCAGTATTTCTTTCACCATTTTATTGATGGACAGTGTTACATTGTGTGAGAGATTATTTGCTCCAAGTGAGAATTCTAGTGTGAATTTGAACACAGTATATGTCAATGTTGTTTTCAATAAAAAAACATTTGCACAAAGCAAGCTGATCCACTTTTCCACGTTAAGAGCATTAAAATGAGAAAAAATAATAGGACAAAAAAGAAATCAAGAGAAATTTAGAATAGATAAAAATGTGCGTAATCGATTAAATATTGTAATCGTTTGACAGCACTAATATATATATATATATATATATATATATATATATATATATATATAGAAAAAACTGAATATTTCTCTGCAACCACTTATAATGAATCCGTTAATGATCATCTCAATCTGTGCGGACAGTTGTGTGGGGTCACAGGTCAAAATAGTCATTACTTTAATGTGTCTCCTCGAACCGCTTCAGACGGCTCTGTTGATTTGTGTTCCTCCAGCTCTCATTAACCTTCTGAAGTTCCTGCTGTCGAACGAGACCATCCTTCTGGCAAAGCACAACATCTTCCAGCTGGCTCTCCAGGTACACCACACTTACTAGACACACACTAGGGGAATGTTTACATTTTCTCACCTTTATCTTTCTTTTTTGTAGGTGGTGAACCTCTTTAATATGTTCATCACATATGGAGACACGTTCCTGCCCACCCCCAGCAGTTACGACGAGCTCTATTACGAGATTATACGCATGCATCAGGTGTTCGATAACCTCTACTGCATGGGTAAGTCTCACGTGTGTGTGTGTGTGTACATGCTTATTTTCTCCCATAAGCCCTAAAGCACTAACCTGATCTCCATGACGCCTCAGTGCTGCGAGTCTCCACCAACGCTGGCCAGTGGAAGGAGCCCGCTAGTAAAGTTACGCACGCTCTTGTCAACGTCAGGTAAAGCTCTTGATACTTACCTTAACCCTTACATTAATATTTCAAAATGGTTTATTGAACTGTTCATAGTTGATACATCAGGTGTTCATGGCTCATGGACTGTAAATCAATAAGATCTTTATAACAGATACTTAAATAAAATGCAAATAAATATTTGTTTTCACTCATCTCCCAATAATATTCCTAAGTAAAGATGATATTTAAATGATCAATTTTGGCAACAATTATGATTGAGAGATAAACAAGAGAAACAAGCATTCCTTAAAAGCCATTCCTGACAAATTAAAATTCAATTAAATTCCTGACAAATTAAAGTGTTATCTTGAAACATTATGAAAGTTATTTACTTTATAAAAATCAGTTAAGATTTCACATCAAAAAGACATACAATTATACTAAAAGTCCCTTTACTCGCTAAAATAGAAAAACTGTCAATCAGGCGACAGATCATGTTGATAATTTCGAGTCTGTAGAAGTTGCATATCAAATATGATATACAGTAGGCTAAATTTTAAATATTGAGATTTATTTCACTCTTTGATTAAATATTTTTTTTTAAAACATAATACTTTTTGTAATTCACAATATAAAACAATTCTAAAAAAAACAAAGAAAGTTCTATTAAAGGTACAATATGCAAGATTGTTTCACCAGCAGGGGTCGCTAGTCTCTTACAATGACAAAGGTGTATATTAATGACGTATATTCGGCATTAAGCCGAATTATGGATCTTGTCGTCAAGCTGATGGATCTTTTATGGATGAGTGAATACATTGAGGTTTTTAACATGAAAAGTGTGAAGCAGAGCACGATTGCTAGACGTATACCAGCGCCACACGCAACGCGAGTCCCGCGGATATAAATGAATAAGGACATTTAATTCTACCGAACTACACGCTGAATTACTCACACAGGTTAGTTTATTAGAGGAATTAAACTTGAGGTAACACAGCGTTAAAAATTTTGAAAATGTTCGCAATTTTCTCACAATTTACAAATAGTTGGAAACATTTGAGATATTGTAAGTAATCAACTAAACAAAATGTATAACATTGGCCTAGTGGTTTTTGGATATTTTACTGCAAAAATCCTGCATATTGTACCTTTAAGGCCGTGTGTCTACCAAAGCGTTTGTCCATGCGCATGTTTTCAATGTGAGCGCCACGTTTTTTAAACGCCATGAGCGTAACGAGGCTCTGAGCGTTTTTTCACGCTGAAGCGCCGAGCGCCCAGTGTTTTTACTGGTCGCTGGGAGTTGAAAAATTTTCAACTTTGTATAAAACGCAGCGCTCATCACTGTCGCTTTCTACCCAGCCGTCCAATCACAGCTGAGGAGGTGGCGGAACTAATACCACACCGACCAACTGTCACAACATTCAAACTGCTGCGGATATTCTGTATCATAGCAACGAAACGTCTTAACGGAAAAAACGCTACGTTGCCAAAACGCTCTCAAGCGCCCAAAGCACAGCGTCTTCAGCAGAGCGACTGACGTTTTCAGCTGGCTAAAAACGCTGTGGTGGACACACGGCCTAAAACTATAGATAAGTCTAAAAAAGAAAAATTTTGGATAAAGAAAATGAATATTTAGTCAACTTTTATAATGTACAGTCACTTGCATACCAGTTATGTTATAAAGACACTGGATGAAATCATGGCCTGCTTTTGTTAAGTCTCTGACTGACATTGGATAGCTTTGGTATTGTGTGTGTTTTTGTATTATTTGCTTTGGTTTGGGGCGTAGTGAATAAATTATTGATTTTAGAGTCTGTGGTAATGTGGAAGTGTTCTCCGGGCTTTCAGAGATGTCGCCATGTGTTTGTGCCGCACAAAAGAAGTCGACTGTTGTTGCATTTTTAAAGCATACATAATGCAAAGCATTACTGCAGAATATTTGAACGAGCCGCACCTTTGAACTTCCATGTAACGCTAGCTTTAGTTCTCACCCAGACAGGTCACAGGACAGCTAGAACGGCCTTTTTAATGCAGGTCACATACTCAAGTGTATGAAATATATCTAATTTTGCCTGTTTTTTTCTTTGTGTTTGTACTTTCAGAGCAATTATTAACCATTTCAATCCTAAGATTGAGTCGTACGCTGCTGTGAACCACATCTCTCAGCTCTCAGAGGATCAGGTGACTCAATACGTTCACATCTGGTTGGCAGTCACAATTCAATGTCTTATAAAGGTCAAATAAAGAACAGACTTTAATGGTTTTCTGCAAAGAAAATGAACGTTTAGCCTTGAAATCTATAAATACACAACTGTTTGAAAGTTTCCAGTGTATATGTGTATATATATATATATATATATATATATATTATTATTATTATTATTATTATTATTTTATTTTTAGCAATGATGCATTAAATTAATCACAATTAACTTTCACAAACCCAATGGTCACCAAAGCTTTACATTTTGCCTCACGTTCACACTCAATCATACACCGACAGAAATGGAAATGACGTTGTAAACATGTTTAGCTTTTTATGTATCTAAATACATCCACACTTGATTTATATACCTGTGTGCTGTGGCACGGCATCTAGTCATCCTGTGAAATGAGAGAATTAGTGTGGAATCTGAATATGCGCTGTTCATTGGGACAGTCTCAGGTGTTTGTGGCTTAATTAGCCTTTGATCTGTGGGGTAATGATGCCATGTGCTGGAAGTGAGGTCAGTTTTACAGATGGTAATGCCAGCTGTCACTCGCAATCCCAAAATCTCTTCTCTTTATCTCGCTATGCCAGATGCTTCCATACGACCTTGCTTCTTTTAGTTGAAGTGTATGGGTGTGTCCTTCCATCGGCCTGTCCCAGTTAAATTACAGACCCATCCACTTTAAAATCGCATTGTGACTTCAAACTGCCTGTGGTTTGGGAAAGCTACACTTAAAAACAGTATATTGCCACAATTACAGTAGCACATAAAACTACTTTGATTTGTCTCTCATTTATAAAAATAAATAAATAAATAAACATATATATATATATACGTATATATGTGTATATATATATATATATATATATATATATATATATATATATATATATATATAATTAATCGCATCTAAAATAAAAGTTTGTGTTTACATAATATACAGTATGTGAGTGCAGTATGTATAATTATTTTATGTATATAAATACACATGCATGCTTGTATATATTTAAGAAATATTTTCATGTATATACTGTATATAGATTTATATCTAATTTATATTACATATAATATAAATATTTTATATATAAATAATATTTTTTCTTAAATATACATGCATGTGTGTATATCTATGTATGTATGTATTTATATATATGTATGTATGTGTATATATATATATATATATATATGTATGTATGTGTACACATATATATATATATATATATATATATATATATATATATATATATATATATATATATATATATATATATATATATATATATATATATGTATGTATATGTGTGTGTATATACAAAATAATAATGCACAATACACCCACATTATACACTTCACCGGCCACTTTATTAGGTACCCCATGCTAGTAACGGATTGGACCCCCTTTTGCCTTCAGAACTGCCTCAATTCTTCGTGGCATAGATTCAACAAGGTGCTGGAAGCATTCCTCAGGGAGTTTGGTCCATATTGACATGATGGCATCACACAGTTGCCGCAGATTTGTCGGCTGCACATCCATGATGCGATCTCCCGTTCCCACCACATCCCAAAGATGCTCTATTGGATTGAGATCTGGTGACTGTGGAGGCCATTTGAGTACAGCGAACTCATTGTCATGTTCAAGAAACCAGTCTGAGATGATTCCAGCTTTATGACATGGCGCATTATCCTGCTGAAAGTAGCCATCAGAAGTTGGGTACATTGTGGTCATAAAGGGATGGACATGGTCAGCAACAATACTCAGGTAGGCTGTGGCGTTGCAACGATGCTCAATTGGTACCAAGGGGCCCAAAAAATGCCAAGAAAATATTCCCCACACCATGACACCACCACCACCAGCCTGAACCGTTGATACAAGGCAGGATGGATCCATGCTTTCATGTTGTAGACGCCAAATTCTGACCCTACCATCCGAATGTCGCAGCAGAAATTGAGACTCATCAGACCAGGCAACGTTTTCCAATCTTCTATTGTCCAATTTCGATGAGCTTGTGCAAATTGTAGCCTCAGTTTCCTGTTCTTAGCTGAAAGGAGTGGCACCCGGTGTGGTCTTCTGCTGCTGTAGCCCATCTGCCTCAAAGTTCGACGTACTGTGCGTTCAGAGATGCTCTTCTGCCCACCTTGGTTGTAACGGGTGGTTGTTTGAGTCACTGTTGCCCTTCTATCAGCTCAAACCAGTCTGGCCATTCTCCTCTGACCTCTGGCATCAACAAGGCATTTCCGCCCACAGAACTGCCGCTCACTGGATGTTTTTTCTTTTTCGGACCATTCTCTGTAAACCCTAGAGATGGTTGTGCGTGAAAATCCCAGTAGATTAGCAGTTTCTGAAATACTCAGACCAGCCCTTCTGGCACCAACAATCATGCCACGTTCAAAGTCACTCAAATCACCTTTCTTCCCCATACTGATGATCGGTTTGAACTGCAGGAGATTGTCTTGACCATGTCTACATGCCTAAATGCACTGAGTTGCCGCCATGTGATTGGCTGCTTAGAAATTAAGTGTTAACGAGCAGTTGGACAGGTGTACCTAATAAAGTGGCCGGTGAGTGTATATATATATATATATATATATATATATATATATCTACCAAAATTTTCAGGGAGTCAGGGAGCTTTAGATTCAGTTTTTGTTGTTGTTTTGTCCTGTATTTGACCAGCTACAAGTAAGCTAATGTTTTAGAGTCTCAAAATGTTGAGTTTGACATTGCACAATTTATTTTCTGGTAAAGTGTGCAATGTCAAAACTCAACATTTTGAGACTCTAAAATATTAGCTTTACTTGTAGCTGGTCAAATACAGGACAAAACAACAACAAAACCTGAATCTAGGGCGGTTTGACTTGTATATTGAATTACACAACTATAAAAGATTTTATGCAGAGTCAGGGAGCTTTAGATACAGTGTTTGTTGTTGTTGTCCTGTATTTGACCAGCTACAAGTAAGCTAATGTTTTAGAGTCTCAAAATGTTGAGTTAGACATTGCACAATTTATTTTCTGGTAAAGTGTGCAATGCAAAACTCAACATTTTGAGACTCTAAAATATTAGCTTACTTGTAGCTGGTCAAATACAGGACAAAACAACAACAAAAACTGAATCTAGGGCGGTTTGACTTTTGTATATTGAATTACACAACCACAAAAGATTTTATGCAGAGTCAGAGAGCTTTAGATACAGTGTTGTTGTTGTGTCCTTTATTTGACCAGCTACAAGTAAGCTAATGTTTTGTCTCATTTTATAAGATGAATACAAAGTTCGCAGATTCCTTGAGCTCCTGCTTGGCTATTTGGAGAACAGTGCGGCGGAAAGCGCATGCCATTATTGTGTTTTCGTGTCTACATCAGAAGTCATGTGATCACTCCACCGTGTTTCTGTAGTTCTATTAGACATTAACCACACACACCAACACCAAGTGTATTTGTGCCCATGCATTGTTAATTTTTTTTACGAACCTGAAGGGACAGTCCTGTGATTGTGAGAATCGATGTTGAGCACAGAGATGAAGTCGTGTTGACCCTGTCAGATCTCCTTGTATGTGTGGTTCATCGTTCTCTGCTCTGTAGGTGCTGGAGGTGGTCCGGTTCGAACTACGCACACACTAACCCTGAAGCTGCAGGACGGCCTGGATCAGTTCGAGCGTTATTCAGAGCAGCCCAGAGAAGCTGGCTTTTTCAAGGAGCTGGTAAGCTTTCGAGTCGCTTGGCAAGCTACTTCCTTCATTTGGTTATGTTAACTTGTATGGTACAGTATACAACACTGTATAAAGGCCCGTTCACACCAAGCACGATAACTATAAAGATAACTATAAAAATATAATTCTAAAAATCGTTCTCCATATTAAAGAATAACAGAGTTCACACCACAGCTATATCGATAGAAGATACGAGGAACGGTATCATTGGGATCACTTTCAGAACGATTTTTTCCCAGCTGTCCAACGATAAAACACTGTCAACCAATTAGAATCCATTCTAATTTAAAGGTCTCTCGCATTTAAAATGGCGAACAGAGAAGTTAATCGTCAAGGTACAAAAAAAATCCTCCACTGTTTGACAAGTCAACCCCCCTTTGCAAGGATACATTAAAAAAGATGGATATATGGAAAGCAATCCGTCGTATCCTGTGAATAAACGGTGAGAAGTTTTCACAATGAGATATTATGCAGTTTAGCATATTGTTACAAAATTACCTCAGGTAGGCTATCTAGCGCTAGTTGACAACATTGCTGAAGTTACAGTGAAAAAGGCGTTGTATACATAAAGGTCTTGACTAGGCGACGTTTTTATCCCATCGTTGACTTCGTCAGCTAAATCCACTGTTGGATATTACACTAGACTTGTTAGATTCACTGTTTAGATGCGCTCCCATCCTCTCGTCTTTGAAGGATATCGCGTACCCAAAAGCGTCTGTTTTTCTTTTGATATTTGTTTGTAACGTAAAAGCAGCAGCAGCAGTTCATCCATTTTTGCATGTGCTACGAATAAATAGACCGTTATCGGTAGGGCTGGGTACCGAGTTCGATACTTTTTAGGTGCCGACTCGAATTGCTTCGATACTATCGAGATCGAAAATGACTTGTTGTTCGGTACCAGATTTCAATATCTAAAGGGGTTAACTCGTTAAATCAGTACTCAAACAAATACATATGAAATGCACAACGACACAAAATCAAAAAAAAAAAGTTCCTTAAAGCACTGGCTAAGGAGCATGAGTCAAACTGAAAAAAATAAAACCAAAGGTTTTCTGAGGGAATGTGTTATGTAATCTTGTTAAAATGGATTTCATAAAATTAATATGGAAAAAAAACGTTCAGGAACAGGTATCGAAATCAAGGTATCGGTATCAGAAATTTTTAAAACGATACCCAGCCCTAGTTATCGTTCGTTGTTGTGGATGCATGTATAGTTATCTTTATCGTTATCTTTATAGTTACCGTGCTTAGTGTGAACGGGCCTTAATCACACAATAAGAGAGAGATCGTGCTTAGAAGACTAATACACTATTCTCTCCGCCGTCTCTGATGAATCAGCCGGTTCCTCTACATTAGGGCTGTTTTGGACTGACTTTTCCAATATATTCACTTACTGGATCCTCAGACTGAAAGCTTTCCAAGAGATTATGGTTTAAATGATCTGATCAAAAACATAACATTTGATCTCTTGTCCAAAAACCTGGTTCTTTTCGCTGAGTTAATGTATTGATTGAAATTATTAATCAGTAATATATATTTTTTACCACTATATAATGAAATAGTGATTTTAATCGAATTATAAATGTCTAATCATGATATGTAAATATATCTTGATCAACAGTGTACATTTTGTCAAGTTATCAATAGGGCTGTCAAACGATTAATCGTGATTAATCGCATCCAAAATAGAAGTTTGTGTTTACATAATATATGTGGGTGCACTGTGTATAATTATTTTATATAGATAAATACACACACATACTTTACTTACTTGCGCCTACTACCCCTCCTGGGGCATAGGCCGCCGACAAGGGACCTCCAGGCATCTCTGTCCTGGGCCATTCTTTCCAGCTGGCTCCAGGTCTTTCCCATGCTCTTTGTGTCTGCCTCCAAGTCTCGGCGCCAGGTATTTCTCGGTCGACCTCTGTTTCGCTTTCCTTGCGGATTCCATTTTAGGGCTTGTCTGGTGGTGTTAGTCGCTGGCTTACGTAAGGTGTGTCCAATCCATCCCCAACGTCGCTTCTTGATTTCCTCTTCTGCAGGTAGCTGGTTTGTTTTCTGCCAGAGTTCGCTGTTGCTGATGATCTCTGGCCAGTGGATGCGGAGTATCTTTCGCAGGCAGCTATTGATGAACACCTGTACTTTCTTGGTGATTGTTACCGTGGTCCTCCATGTTTCTGCTCCATAGAGGAGAACTGCCTTGACATTTGAATTAAAAATTCTTATTTTGGTCTTGACGGACAGTTCCTTGGAGCTCCAGATGTTCCGGAGTTGTATGAATGCTGCGCGCGCCTTGCCGATACGAGCCTTAACATCCACGTCTGTGCCCCCCTGCTTGTCGATGACACTGCCTAGGTAAGTAAAGGCCTCGACCTCTTCCAGGGCTTCTCCGTCAAGTGTAACTGGGGTGTTGCTGTTCGCATTTGTCTTTAGGATCTTGCTCTTTCCCTTGTGTATATTGAGGCCTACTCTCGCTGAGGCAGCTGCTACGTTGTTCGTCTTCTCCTGCATCTGCTGTTGGGTGTGTGACAATAGGGCCAAGTCGTCGGCAAAGTCCAGGTCATCCAGTTGATTCCAGAGCGTCCACTGGATCCCGTGCTTTCTGTGGGCTGTTGAGGTCTTCATGATCCAGTCGATCGCTAGAAGGAAGAGAAACGGCGACAGCAAACAGCCTTGCCTGACGCCGGTCCGCACTTGGAATGCTTCTGTGAGCTGTCCTCCATGGATGACCTTGCAGGTCAGTCCCTCGTATGAGTTTCTGATGATGCTGACGATTTTGGCAGGCACACCATAATGCCGGAGGAGCTTCCAGAGGGTTTCGCGGTCCACACTGTCGAAGGCTTTTTCGTAATCAACAAAGTTGATGTACAGGGATGAGTTCCATTCTATCGACTGCTCAACTATAATACGCAGCGTCGCGATCTGGTCAATGCAGGATCTATCCTTGCGAAAGCCGGCCTGCTGGTCACGGAGTTGGGCGTCGACGGGGTCCTTCATCCTGTTCAGCAGGACTCTGTTGAAGACTTTGCCTGGTACTGATAACAGTGTGATTCCTCTGTAGTTCGTGCAGTTGCTAAGGTCACCTTTCTTTGGAAGCTTTACGAGGTATCCCTCTTTCCATTCTGCAGGCACTTGTTCTTCCTCCCAAATTTTCTCAAAAAGTGGGTAGAGCATCTCAACCGTTGTTTCTATGTCTGCTTTCAGCGCCTCTGCTGGGATGTTGTCTGGACCCGCTGCTTTTCCATTTCTAAGCTGTTTGATGGCCTTCCTTATTTCTTCTTTAGTTGGTACTTCACAGTCTATCGGCAGGTCTGCGTTCGCTGGTTCTATGTCAGGTGGGTTTTGTGGTGTTGGCCTGTTCAAAAGTTCCTCGAAGTGCTCTACCCATCTGTTCCTTTGCTGCTCATCTCCCATAATTGGCCTTCCGTTCTTATCCTTCACTGGTCTTTCCGGTTCTGCTGTACTTCCCTGCTAACTTCTTGGTGGTGTCATACAGTTCTTTCATGTTATTTTCTCTTGCTGCTTCCTCTGCTGATGTTGCCAGGTCATCAATGTACTTCCTCTTGTCTGCTCTAATGCTTTTCTTCCTCTGCTTATTTGCTTCTGTGTACTCTGCTTGTGCCTTGGCCTTCTCTGCTCGCGTGCGACTGTTGTTTACGGCCATCTTCTTTTCCTTCCTCTCCTTGATCTTGTTCAGACTGTCTGCAGAGATCCACTCTTTATGCTGGTGTTTCTTTGTGCCAAGCACTTCCTGGCATGTCCCTGTCACTGCTTCTTTTAACGTGTCCCACCTCTTTTCAAGACTACTGTCATCTTCTTCCAACATGTCTTGCAGAGCTTGGAATTTGTTGCTGAGGGTTACTTTAAACTCGTGCTGCTTACTTGCATCTCTCAGGAGAGCTGTTGACTTTGTCTTGATGATTCCCCATCCAGTTTTTCTTTAACTTTAGCTTCAGCCTGGCCACCACCAGGTGGTGGTCCGAAGCCACGTCCGCTCCTCTCTTCACTCCCTGCAAGGACCTTCTAAACTTCTTGTTTATGCAGATGTGGTCAATCTGATTCTCCGTTGTGTGGTCTGGCGACATCCAGGTGGCTTTGTGAATGTTCTTATGGGGGAATACGCTGCCACCAATGACTAAGTTGTTTAATGCACACAGGTCTGCTAATCTCTCACCGTTTTCATTCATGTCCCCAAGTCCCTGGCACCCCATGATGTCTTCGTACCCCGTGTTGTCCCTTCCAATCTTGGCGTTTAGGTCCCCCATCAGTATTGTGACGTCTCTCTCTGGGTACTTCTCCACTATAGACTGTAGTCTGTTGTAGAACTGGTCCTTGTCATCTTCATCGCTGTCATTTGTGGGAGCGTAGCATTGTATTACGTTTATCTTTATCTTCTTTTTCTTGGTTCGGAAGGATGCTGTGATAATTCTTGGTCCATGGGCTTCCCATCCTATCAGTGCTCTCTGTGCTTCCTTTGACAGCATCAGTGCTACTCCTTGGGTGTGGGGGGCATTTTCCTCTTCATGTCCGGAGTACAGCATCATCTCTCCTGACGATAGTCGCTTCTGTCCTGACTGTGTCCATCTAGTCTCGCTGACTCCAAGCAGGGTGAGCTTGAAGTTCTTCATTTCTGCTGCTACCTCAAATGTCTTCCCTGTCTCATACATAGTTCGTACGTTCCATGTTCCGATGTTTGTTGTCCTGGTAATAAGAAGGGTTGTCGGCCGTGCAGCTTCCAGAGACTTCCGGCTTTCACTACATGGCGTCATACTTCTTCTTGACGAAGTCCCATCTCCTCCCAGGGCTGAAATGTCCTGATCTCCTGTTGGCGTTTCTGTAGCTAGCGTTTTTTTTTACAGGGTGGGGTAGCTAGCCCCACGCCCAACCCTCCTCCTTTTTCAGCCGGGCTTGGGACCGTCCTTGGCGAGAGTTCAAATACACACACATGCTTGTATATATTTAAGAAATATTTTCATGTATATAGATTTATATATAATTTATATGATATGTAAATATAAATAATATATCATTTTTCTTAAACATGCATGTGTTTGTATTTATATATATATATATATATATAAATATAATATAATAAATAATTATACACAGTGCACCCATATATATTATGTAAACACAAACTTTTATTTTGGATGCGATTAATCACGGTTAATCATTTGTTTTATATATAAATTATATATTTTTTCTTAAATATAAATGCATGTGTGTGTGTTATATATATATATATATATATATATATATATATATATATATATATATATATATATATATACACTAAAATAATTATACACAGTGTACCCACATATATTATGTAAACACAAACTTTTATTTTGAATTGCAATTAATTGCGATTAATCATTTATTTTATATATAAATTATATATTTTTTCTTAAATATAAATGCATGTGTGTGTTTATATATATATATATATGTATACAGTGTGTATATATATATATATATATATATATATATATATATATATATACAAAATAATTATACACAGTGCACCCACATATATTATGTAAACACAAACTTTTATTTTGGATGCGATTAATCGCGATTCATCGTTTGACAACCCTAGTTAGCAATGCTGAACACTTTGGAAAAGCCGAACATTTTGGTGTCGAGT
The DNA here is from genome assembly GCA_030378365.1 of Hybognathus amarus. Classification (NCBI taxonomy): domain Eukaryota; kingdom Metazoa; phylum Chordata; class Actinopteri; order Cypriniformes; family Leuciscidae; genus Hybognathus; species Hybognathus amarus. Next base: position 251,928 of record JAQIUQ010000255.1, on the reverse strand, counting down.
CCAACCTACTTTTCCTACTTAACTGAGCACACTTTGCCCTTAGGAACACATTATTGCATTAAATTTGAATGTAAAGTGAATTTCTGACCACGACGCACACCTGCCTCAATGTTTTTCTCTCATGATGGCAGTGTGTTTGATGCACAGATGCTGGTTTCTCCTCTTCTAGGTGCGCTCCATCAGTCTGAACGTGAGGAAGAACGTGTCTCTAAGCACCATGAGTCAGGATCTTCTGCTGAAGGAATTCTCCTCTATATCCTGAAACCTTTGACCTGTGTTTAGGACCTTCTTTCTGACATTTCTATCATCTGAGGCTTCTCAATGTTACACCAGATTTGACAGAACTGGATTTGATCCTGTATTATTGATGCTGTGTGTGTTTGGTCACACTCAGGACAGACTTGTATTGGCTCAACAAAGCAATCAGCTCATCTTTGCACAATGTGTGGTATTTACTTTTCTTTTCTTCCTTTTTTCCTCCTTATATTGGTGGTCTGGTGTTGTTTCAGTTGATCATACTGCGTATTCTTCATTGCCTTATGATCAAACCGATCAAACCTTATTTTAGTCATTTTCTATATACCGCTTTTGTGTCCAGTCGAGTGAATGCACACAAAATAACCTTGCATGAACCGGAAAACATTTCTGGGTTATAATTGATCTAATCAGAGGAAAGAAAATTAAGAAAATCTTTACTTAATTGTCATATTGGAAAAATCAATCAGGCAAAATTTAAGCAAAGTAAAAAATTTTCTTATGCTTTTTAAAATGTGACTCGTGACCGTATTCACGGGATTCACCCTCGAGTATGAATGCATTAATTTTTTTAAACTGACAGTCTCTTAATTTTCTTCTCAGTATTCTCCAGTATTGCAAGAAGTTTCAGTGTGCCATCATGAAAACATATGAAGTTGCAGTTTAAAAACGGCTGTATATTGAGTTATATCATAACACTGAGCAAAGAAAGAAACAACTGCATTAATTTCACACACTGAAAGATAGTTTGTATGAGCCCCCGCTCTCGGTGTCGCTTTAAATTTAGAACATTCTAGAATCCAAACCAGTTCTACTATTAATAAGTTGAAATTCAAATTCTTCCCGGGCTTGGTTTTGAAATGAGTATTTAACTTCCTTTGCCTTAGTATTATTTATGGGTGTTTGTTTCCTAATTAAATCTTATTTTGTACAACATACAAAATGATGGCCAGTGTCTTGGTTTGTCTTTCGGCAAGCACGTTGTAGTCTTCTAAAAAATAAATAATAATAATAATAATAAACTATTTTTTCATTGTCTATATTTTACCTCTAAAAGAAACCGTTAATAAGTTAAACTCCTTTCCTTTAAGGATTTATTCCCTGTAACTGCTGAGTTGGAGACGTGTGTGTGTGGCAGTGAGATAAAAGAGCTTTTACTTTTCCTTCAAAGGGCATATGCTATATAAAGATAACATTATCTGCTTAAATGTAAGTTATGGTGACATTTGAATACATCATGCATTAGCTGGGTGCACTCTGGCTTCAAATTAGGTTATCCTTAATTAATATATTAATATTGTTAAATAATTAACCCCTTCGCTGTCACCCCCCTTTTTGAGAATGGGGCTTAAAATGCACTATTCAAACTTTCAAGAATGCTTTGGAATATATACCCAAGAAAACACTCAGCAGAATATTGCTGTAGTAAGAACACTTAAAAAATGAAATTATGAAAAAGTTACGGAAGTGTAAATTTACAGTAAATCAAATATACTTTTTTATTTTATATAAAATATATATTTTACAAAATATTTTTTACTTTAAAATTACTATAAAATCAAAGCCATAAATCTAACCAAGTTATGTTCCAAAAATTGAAGTTCCCATGAGATTTTGTTTAGGCGTAGTACCAAAAATAGCCACTGGGTGCCATTGAATTTAGTTGTATGCATTCTGCCTTAACAAATTAATACATTTCTGTCCAAATATCACTTCTGTCACTAAATTTGGAACCTTGAGACTCAGACCTTTCTGACAATGTGTTTCGTCAAGATTAGAAAAGGTTTTGATCATAAATTATGAAATATAATGATGTCCAAAAGGGGCGGAGCCTGATCAAATAAGTATTGTTTCTATGGTAACGCAACGTTCAATTATAAAACAGTTTTCACAGGATGAATTCTGAGTTTATACGTTTTCAAATGATACCTAATTTATGCTAACTACTAAAATATGTGATATAATAAAAAGGTGATAAAAAAATTATATTTTAGAGAATTATATATATATATATATATATATATATATATATATATATATATATATATATATATATTATTCTATCATTTTTAGAGTATAGAGTATAATATAATATAATTTTTATTGAAAAATACTAGATTACATGTTTTATTATTAACTTTTAGCATAAAAAAACGAATTTTCAATGATTAAAATTGGGTGCATCGACTTTTTGTGACAAAGGTCAGAACTCCTGTTAAGATGCAGATTTTTTGAGGTGCACTCTTGTCATAAATTCATCAATTACTCTTCCTACATAATTTGTAACACAAAACAGGGATAGAATATTTATTTAGAAGTCTTAGACCTTTCCAACGATATGTAATTTGTCATAATTAGATTAGGATTTAAATAGAAATATAGTGAAGTAAAGTTAGGCATCCCGGTACCGGGACAGGTTAAGCAATTTTATATAATTAAACTTTTATATAATTTTTACCATTTTTATATAAAGGACGGTAGTGCACTACCAAATTTTTATAATGGCTTATAGCGCTTTAACAAAGACTTGTTTTTGTTGTTGTTTTTTATTCTTATGGGGAAAAATGAATGAAAAAATAGGTGGGTCAGCACTAAAGGTGTTAAAAAAATAAGGGTCCATTTTCGGTTCACCATTGCAAAGATGTATAGCACAGCTCACACAAAGACACTTTAAGAACAAGCAGCTTTGTGTTGGTCATCGCAGCATATTTGCATGCCTAGCTTTTTTTGGAAATAGTAATGAAAAAGTGTTCGTTTTTGCATTAAAATTACAGCCAAACATTGGATTAGAAAGAGCATTATACCCATTTTTTTCAGAATTTGTATCAAAAATGCAATTCATTCAATTATAACACTTTATGTAAAATAATATTTTGAAAAAATTTGTGGAAAAAATGTGGTGAATGTTTGTTTTTGTCAATTTCCCATTCATTTTCTATGGGGGTCATTTTTGACCGAAGACCAAAATTGTGACTATTTTTTTTTACAACTTAGCATGCTCGGATCATGAACTCAATTTTTTTGTGTTCACATCCCTAATGCCAGAAATGTCACCAAGTTATGTAACATTCAGATGAAGCTGTGATTTTTAAAAATTCAAAACAGATTTTTTTGTAATCTGAATTTATATTTGTGTATGTAATTGTGTTTGTGTGTGTGTGGGTGCAAATTCTTTGCACTCTTGATGTTGTAGAGTGTCACCCCTTTATTGCGGTGTACTTTCTTTTAAGAATCGTGGCCGATTTGTAGATTGTACAGGCAAAAATTCAGAGAATTTTTGAGAATATTTGAGATTTCTGTAAATTTCCCATTCATTTCCAATGGGTCGGTCATTTTTGACCAAAGACCACGAGTGTGACTATTTTTTTACGACCCCTTAGCAAGCTCGGATCATGACCTCAGTTTTTTTTGTATTCACATACCGAATGCCAGAAAAGTCCCCAAGTATCATAACCTTCCGATGAAGCTGGTATTTTTTAAAATTCAAAACATAACATTTTTCGGTCAGAAGTGACCGAGGACCATCAGGGGTTAAAACATTTTACGAACAGCAGAAAATGCGACCACAGCTTCAGTGCAACGTTATCTATGAAACACAATAAAAAAACAGAGAGACTAAATTTTGATGAAGCAATACACATTGATCACAGACTGATCTCTCATTACTTCATGTCTGAGGAGATGGACGGGGTATAGTTTGGTTTCTCTCAAGACTCCCATGTTTGGACAGATTTCCTAAAAAGCTGCTTAGAGACTGTCGTCTCCTTTGTTAAAAAGTGCTTTATATCTGTAGCCTGAATTGCATAAATCAATGTTGAATTTCTTTCTTTAGGCTTATATCATCTTTCCCAACCATATTTCCACTCTTCAATCTCTTTATTTTCCATCTCTATCTTCATTCTTGCCTTTCGTTTAGTTTGTTGTTTCTTAAACTTTTGAACTTCCTATTCAGCATTTTCTTTTGCAACATGTTTCTTGAAGGCACATGAATCATATGAGATATACACTGTGAAGATTTGCTGTAAAATTTACAATAACTTACCGGCAATTTTGGTTGCGGGCAAGCCTGTAAATTAACAAGAGTACTGTAAATCATCAACTACAGTTAAACTGTAAAATACAGTGCAGTCTCATCCTAATTCGTCATATAACTGACGTTTTGGGACGTCTTTTGACCATTTGTCAATATACGACTTTTAGGGCCCCCTTAAACGTCGGTAGATGACGTTATGGGATCCTAACTCTACCCAGACCTAAACCTAACCCTAAACCTACCCGTCACCTAACTGACGTTAAAGGTAAAGCGTCAGTTGTATGACGACCCGGGATCGTCATCTACTGACGTTTAAGGGGGCCCTAAAAGGCATATATTGACGAATGGTCAAAAGACGTCCCAAAACGTCAGTTATATGACGAATTGGGATGAGACTGTGTTATAAAAAACACAGCACAACTGTAAATGACCCGGATAATCAGAGATAACGGAGATTAAATTAGGTCAATACTGATTTATGATATACTATATTAAATAATGATGACATCATCAATATACAGTCATAATCACCAGATCCCATTTTCTATGTTTCTGCCATAACAAATTTGTCCACACAATTACATGCAAACAGAGAAAAACTAAAGGGTCAACAGCCAAACTAAAGCAAACACTGATCATCATAATGATGACTTCAAACGAAACAACCCCTATTTATTCTCAATAAGAACTTCTGTAGATAACAGACATAAAGTCAAACTGGTTAGTAATAACTGAAGCTGCATGTTAAAGCTGTTTTTACAGTATAAATTGTAGTTGATGATTTACGACATTTTCTATAATGCCATTGACACATTTTAACATTAAGTCCATGAATTAAATATAAGCATTATATCTAAAATAACTCTATCCCATCATCTAACTTAGATCACAATGTTGCAGTTTTTAAAAAGCTTTTTATTACAACATGTAGGGCCTACAAAGTGCATTTCTCAGCGCACATCAGAGGAGCATTGACTCAGTATTTTATTATTAGAGCATTTGAAATGCTCATGATCAAGAATCTGCTGTCAGTCCCCGTCCTTTTCTTTGGTCTCATGTTTTCAGACTTAAAATGGATAAATATAAACCTAATATATCAGAAGATGTGCTTACAGATTCTAGTCATCCTAACAGTTATATATAATTCAAGCATTATGTCATTAATTTAGCTTTCAGAAGAAGATAAATCTTTTTTTGGAGAAGTACGGTTTATAAATAGTTCGAGACAAAAACTCATCCTTGCACAGGCTCTGGTCTATGAAATATTAAATATGTGCAAAATTTCGAACCACAAAAAAATGATTTATTCATATTATTTAGACATTTGGAAGACTTGTTTGAAGAGAAAAGGTATTTAGACGATTCATGCGTTCCCATCTATGAAAGCATCAGTTTGGCTAATTTATGCGTTTGACACAAACTGCTTTTCATTTGAATTGTGCCAAAAATATATATAATATTTTGGAAAATGATGATTTGGAACATCTAAAATCACTTTTGATTTGAAATGCTCAAACATTGATTTTGGAAAATACATTTAGAATGCGGTAAAAATGTGAAATTTGCAGCCTTTTGATTTTGACTGTATAAAAATGTTCATGATTCAGAATGTGCGCAAAAAATGCTTTTAATTGTGAATGTGTACTAAATTATTATTTGCAAAATGGCACAAAAAAAGCTTTAGATTTGTAAAATGTTACTCCAGAATGCAACATATTTGATTCAAATATTCAGCAAATATCTTTGAATTTCTGAATTCAAATATATGCAAATATTTGATTCAGAAATTAAGGCAAACTCGTTGCCTTAATTTCATTAAGTAAGCATAACTTAATTGGATCAAGTTATTCTTTCTTAATCCATTTAAGTTTTATTTTACCATTACAATTTTATTTGCTATCGTTATCGGGATTATACGAAATTTTAGGTTAGTTCAACAATTTATTGGATGTTAAGTTAACAAAAAAATTCTTAGTAAGAACAATGTTCAGATTTTACAGTGGAAAAAGCCAAATATGATTATGATTTGTAATGTGTTAAATTATTTTGATTTGGAATGCCGAGAAAAAAAATCTTTTGATTCAGAATGTGCACAAAATTAATTACGTGGAAAACAAACAAACATGCCTTTGATTTAGAATTTATAAAAATGCTTTTGATTTGGAATCTGTACTATATTATTATTTGGAAAATGCCACACACACAATCTTTAGATTTGGAAAATGTCATTCCGGAATGCAAAACATTTGATTCTGAATTAACAAAAAACATTTTGGAGAACTAACCCAGATAGCACAAGTCCATTTGATGTGATTGTTTACATCTGGAAGATGTATTTTTAAGAGTGTTTGCTCATTGCAATACGTCTAAAGGACGTTCCCAGTCAGATGTCAGTTTAACATGCATTCTAAATCATTGAAGACATCATCTTCTAAACATCTATTTGAAATCTGACTGGAAACTTTCTATAGACGTATTGCAGATGAGCGAATACGTCTTCCAGATGTATATAGGCTATTACATCAAATAGACTTGTGCTAAGTTTTGATTTGCAATCCACAGAACTGTTTTTGTGCCAAAAAATGCTTTTGATTTGAAGCAAAAATGAGAACTGATTCAGTAAGAGACATTATTTTTCACAGAGCCAAAAATAGTTTTGCTTTGGAATGCGTTGGAACGCGCTTAAATGGTTCTGATTCGATTTGGAACGTGCCAGTGATGATGCCCAAACACGCGGTGTGACTCAGGCATGGAGAGAGACACACGGTCCTGATTCACTGAGCAACTTCATTCATATTGCAGTAGGGCAGAGCAGATGGCAGTGAGGCGGTGCAGAGACTCTTATAATAACACAGAAGAACTGTCTTTGAAAGAACAGTCATAACAGTCAACACATGTTCCGCATGAACGAACCGGATACTGGAGCAAAATCACCCCTGCACGCAGCCGACGACCGATGGGAACTTCTAATGGAAATATAACAACATTATTCACACTCTAAAGCCCTGAATATACATTACCTGGCTTTATTGGCAAGTAATGCAATATGTTTCTCTCTGACGGGATTTGAGGTGAGAGTGTATTCCGTGCGAAGACAACATGAAGGTGAAATCTGGAGATGAGAGTTTGAATACTACTGGAGAATGTGAGGGATCCAGCGACCTGCTGACTGGTGAGTGCACTTAGCATCACACACCAATTATTACCGCGACGACGAACAGTTGATATTTTTGTCAGTTTTCGGATAAAGTTTGCTGCTCTTATTCTAGACAAACACTGACTTGCTGACTGACGTAATTGTTTGTTTTTTCACTTTTCAAAAATACTTCCAGCGTCTGAATTTCCATGTATCGAGTCAAATTCATCAAAAACTGTTAATTTTACAGTTGTTGTGCGAATGACGCATTTTAATGAGAGATATTGCAGTATAATCATTACGCTTCACGGTTTAATGTTTATGCTGTTTTTGCATAATGTGCTGCGCTTATCCAGACATGGTTCAGATTAGCATAATTTCACTTCGTCACTGTTGATTCTAACTGTAAATTACTTATTTAACCCTTTACCTGTCACCCCCCCCCCCCCTTTACCTAACCTTTTACCCAACCCTTTACTCGTCACCAATTATCAATTTTTGACAATTGACATTAAAATGCACTATACAAACTTAAATGGTTGTAATTCAAGAATGCTTTGGAATATTGACCTTAGTTTGGTCTTGTTTAAAAAAAAACAATCAGTAGATTATTACTGAAGTGAAAGCACTTCAAAATAAATATACTATATTAATATATTTATTTTTAATATAAAATGAATATTTTGCTAAATATTTTTTACTATAAAATTACTATAAAATGAAAGCTATATATCTAGCCAAGTTGTGTTCCAAATTTGAAGTTGATATCACAAAAATTTAAGTTCTCGTGAGATTTTGTTTAGGCGTAATACCAAAAATAGAATTGCCATTGAATTTAATAGGGGATTATCACGCTTCCGGGTTTGATGGCGCGGGATTTGTCAACTTTGTGCATGTCCACTTCCGACGCAGTTCAACAATGCCTGAGACGAATGCTATTTAATCTTTTAATTGTTATTCAAGCAATGTATGTCTCGTGAATAACTCGACGAGTGTTGCAAACAGGGACTGTGTAGGGTGCCCTCTGGTGGACAAACTATACAACTCCAACACTCATGACATGGTTCAGCAGTGTTTTCATCCCATTTTTGTTTTATTTTTGAAATATTCATTTATCGGCCATTATAACTGCCGATACCGATAATTTGGAAAATGCCTAATATCGAGCCGATAATATTGGATCTGCGATATATCGAGTCTGGCTCTATTATGAACTTTTAGCACTAAAAACCAAAGTTTCAACTATTTAAAAGTGTGTGCGTCGACTTTTTGTGACAAAGGTCAGAAACTCCTGTTGTGACGTAGATTTTTTGAGCCGCACTCTTGTCATAAATTCATATATTACTGTTCATTCATAATTTGTAAGAAAAAAACTGAGCTAAAATATCTATTGAGGAGTCTTAGACCTTTCCAACGATAGTATATAGTTTGTCATGACTAGATTAGGATTTAATAGTAATATAGTGAAGTAAATTTAGGTGGTAAGTAAAAAAGGGGTTAACTTAACTGTTAAATTAGTCACGTTTTGTGTTTCATATTTAAAGAGACTGCATACACTTTCTGCAATATCTGGGTAGTCGACATTCTGTGACATGCTAAACTCCATCTCAAGCTATAAAAAGCATGAATTATTTGATATTAGATGATAATTAATGTATGTTGTTTTTATGATCTCAGTTTTTGCAACACTGCAGTGCAATAAAACTATTCACACACATCATGCTAACTAAACTGCTAACCAGTTTGATAACTTCCCAAACAAATTAGTATACTTTACAACTAGCTAATTTTCTGTGTAATCTGCAACAGTTTCGATTTGTTAATTTACAGTAAAATCACTAAATTAACAACCAAAACTAACATACCAACTTATTCAACCAATTTAGCAGTCAACCACACTGTAAAAGTGAATATGCTTTATCTAATCAATAGAACTGTGCAATATTATTAATTAAATTGAACATATTAGAATTGAGTAATAATTATTCTATAATTAATCGAATAATTAATCAAATTATTCCTTAAAAGTTAACCGTTTAAAATGAGTAAAGTTTACACCAAATAAATTTAACAAAAATATCTCACTAACAGACAGATGTCAAAGATTAATTACGAACTACTTTATTTTATATTGCCAACATTGAAGACACCTGATGTTAACAAGCAGAATCACTGAAGGAGAAAACCGTCATTTTAAACACCGATCACCATAATGGTGACTTTAATTTATGTTGTTTTTTTTGTTGTGTAAGTTTTACTCATTTTAAATGGCTAATTTTTAAGGAATTAATTTTATTAATTTTGTTAAATTTAACTAATGATATTGCTTGTAATCTGATAAAGCATATTCATTTTTACAGTGCAACTAGCTCTATCGAATCCCCCAGCAAATAAATATATCTCGACCAATAAATAAATCACTCGACCAATTTCATGCTTCATGCGTCATATCTCATATCTTGTCATAACATGGCTTTATAATATCGCTTAAATAATTGATTAAGTATATTCAAGTTTAGTCAGACCTCCTCTTTGTCAGTGTCACAGCTGTACCGTTGCCTGAAGTTAATCTAATGTCAATAATATTCACAGTATAGTGTCTCAATAACAGGTCATAAAAATTGCATGGACAGATGGATGGACAAACAGATAGACAGATTTTTTCATGTAGAAGTTTGGCTGGTTCTGTTCCTGTTCTCTGCTAACACAGGGCAAATTTGCTTTAAAATATATTGTGTATGTGAATAGCAATTAAAAAGACCACTCACCATTTCTCCAGTGTAACAATTCCACGCTGAGTCCAGAACACAACTGTACAGCGCAAACGGTTCGCTAACAAATCCAGCTGTAAATTCTGCCATAAACATCATTGGTCTGGTCCCTCAGGGCCCTGATGTAAGTGTGTGTGCAATAACCTCTGTTGAAAGTAGGGCTGCAACCGACGATTATTTTGGTAATTCGATAAGTTGTCCGATTATTTTTCGATTAATCGGATAAAAAAGCCAGATTTTCTTTTCTTTTATTATTGACAAACCACACTATTCCACATCCTGCCCCAATGCTGCCCTTCAAACAAACGTGCCAAATGAACGCTATATGAAAAATTTTACAGTAGGGCTCTCAAACGATTAATCGCGATTAATCGCATCTAAAATAAAAGTTTGTGTTTAAATTATATATGTGGGTGCACTGTGTATAATTATTTTGTATATGTATAAATACACACATATGCATGTATATTTAAGAAAAAAATATTATTTATATATAAAATATTTATATTTATATATAATATATATTATATAAAAATCTATATACAGTATATACATGAAAATATTTCCTAAATATATACAAGTATGTGTGTGCATTTATATATATAAAATAATTTATACACAGTGCACCCACATACATTATGTAAACACAAACTTTTTATTTTGGATGCGATTAATACGCAATTAATTGTTTGACAGCCCTAATTTATATCTATATATACGCTATGTGCAAAAGAGCTATCCCTACATTAAAAGTGAAGATAATAATAAAAATAATAAAGAAAACTAAAAACACAAACTCAGTGATAACAGATTAGAGAAGTGTTCTGCATGAACACACACATTCACACTGGACACATTAGCCCGTCACTGGCAGGAACGAGACCCGAACTCGCGTACTCATCAACCTAGTAAATGACTCACAAGTTCGACTGACTAAGAGGCACACACTTCCTGACACACGTAGAGGGGAGTTTGAGTCAGTAAATCAACTTCGGACGTGTAAACAAATGGCTCCTGAAGACTAAGAAGTTGATGTCGCATTACAGTGCGAATTCCCATTCGAAAGGGATATCGATAACTTTCATTCAAACATTTATTTTGAATTTACTGAAAAAATGTTGGAGCAACTAAAATCACACATACATAAAAAAATCGAACGTTTTTTTTATGTATTGTACGAAATTTGTACGATTGTACGTTTTTTAATTTTTGTACGAAAGTTACTTTCGTACTCAAATTTACTCTAAATCTACGAGAATAATGTAGGAGCAACTGAAATCACACATACACGAAAGTCATGATTAATAAGTCGGATAGCTGTCGTATTCGAATTTACAAAAAAAATAGGAAAAATACTCTGGGTGGGCATGTATGTGTTAAGATTACATTTTGTACATAGATATATCATATTAATCTGTTGATTTGCACATTATCTGTTATGCATAATAATAATAGGAAATGAGGTAGCCTGAATGCCAGCCCGAACCGCGCCCTCAATATTTTTTGGACTCTGGACTTGAACCCATTGAGGAGTAATTATGATTAGTTCAGAAATGGTTCGGGCCAATCAAATTGCCAGGGCTGGCGTTATACGATGATGGACAGATGATCTGCAGTTACGTAATCATCACGTTATCAAAGAGCGTTTGGTTTGACCTGGTTTACAACATACAGCTGGAGAATTTAGATTTTTAAATACTTCTTCCAGAGTGCGTGCAGTTCATTTCTGTTGACAACTGTGAGTTGCTCAACATATCTGCGTCACTTACTGCGTTACTCTGATTGGTTGTAGGTCTATCCAATTGAGTGCAGAAGTTTTTTTTTTCCTGGTTCGATTAAGACACGCCTCATAATCAAATCCCTATGAGAGCAGAATCAGACTCACATTCTGACTACAATATGAGTATGACGATGTCAGGCTAGAGAATAGGCACACTAAAGCATAGTTGAGTGTGTTGATGCTCATGATGCGCATGCGCTGTGTGTTCAGCGTAGCGCTGGTTTTGTTTGTTTTTCCATCCCAGTGTAAATAAGCTCTGGAGAACCAGGTGCTTGAAATAATTCACCAAAATGAAGGGACATGAACTCTGTTGATGATAGAAATGTGCAGTAAAGCTCAGTGCCAACAACAACAAATACATTCAATGAAACTGATTTCAGGTCTTATTTTTTAGCTTTTAGTTTGATGTTGTATTCATGACTCATTAGCATTGGTTTTAGTGAATGTGGTTTGTTCCAATGGTCCACTTTGATACTTTAATAACTGTCTGTGTTTGGGCATTCCAGGACAGGTTACTTGGTGCTCTAGTTAGGAATCTTTAGACCATTTTTTGCAGGTTACATCAATAAGTGCCAAAAAATTACTGTGTTTATAAGTGATTCATTCAATCATTTCACAAATAGCAGTTGGATAGTACTGTGTGCACCAGAGTTTATTTAGACAAACAAAATAAGTGCTTATAATAAACAATATATTACTTCTGCTTCGCTTACTGTCAATGCGCTGAACGGCCAAATTGGTTTTACAGATGCAACTTTGACTTGAGTTTCCAGGTTAAAGGGTTCGTTCACCCAAAAATTAAAATTAAGTCATTAATTACTCACCCCCATGCTATACCAACCCCGTAAGAAAAGGAATAGTCGAATTAGGTCTTTATTTTTCTTTGTTTTTCCGCCCAAAAAGTATTTTCGTCGCTTGATAAACTTATAGTTGAGCCACTGTAGTCACATGGAATATTTAAACATATTGTTCATTGACTTTCTGGGCCGTCAAGGTTCGATCCCTTAGGGTGCCTATGTAGCAGTGATCCACCTCTCAAATTTAATCAAAAATATCTTAATTTGTGTTCCGAAGATGAACGAAGGTCTTACTGGGTTGGTACAGCATGGGGGTGAGTAATTAATGACTTCATTTTCATTTTTGGGTGAACTAACCCTTTAAAATTTCCAACTGGGAACTCAGGACTTTCCCACTTTTGAGGACAAATGGAACACAACTACGATGTGGCATGCTTGTAATTTTATAACCACCAAATTACCAACTCACAATGTCGCTAGTACGGTCTCTTAAACACAGATAACCAAAAACATTCCAGTTACATACTTGTAACATTAGATGCAAAGTAACTGAAATGTCATATGTCTGTAATTTCATTACAGAATGTCATTACATTCAGTCACAAAATGTAAATTTCCCTTAAGATTTTTGTTGTTGTTTTTTCGTCAAAGCTGGAGATGTGGAAAATATGCAACTATCTCTATAAGTGATTTGATCATTCACACAACCGATTTGCTAAAATTCATTCAGGAAAGCCACGGCAGTCCCAACAAACACAGAACGTTTCCCTAATATTCCCATATGGTTCCCATTTAATTCTTTGTGTTCTTTGAAAAAAATATGTGCCCATATTTTGGTGAAATTCATTTCTTCAGCTTCAGCGATCCATTCATTTTTGAATCAAAGCCAGAGCAGCAAACTGTGCCAACTGACTGTGACAGACTGCCATTTTGTGAATAGTTTTGTGTCCTTGTAATGCAGTTTAAATGATTTACAAAGCACGTCTGCATAGCTTAAGCAGTTGCCTGTGTTTGCAGGTAACCCTCCCTCGGGCCAGAGAAAAAAGAACATGAAGCAGCGCTTCCTCAAACTCCTGCCCTGCTGTCATGTGGACTCAAGACCAGCTGTCAGGCAAAGCAAGTGACCCACTGTCTGATGCTTTCCTTTCCTTGACTGATTAGACGTCCAGGTGAAACTCCAACAATTAGAATATTGTTACATGCAAAGTGAGATATTTCAAGCCTGTATTTGTTGTAATGTTTCATGATTATGGCTTACAGCTGAAAACCCCAAATTCAAATTAGAATATCAATTAGAATATTGTGAAAAGGTTTTTAATAAGTTGTAAGCCATAGTCATCAAAAGTATAATTTGAAATATATACTTGAAATATCTTACTTTGCATATAATGGGTCTCATTCATGAAACATTCGTAAATATACGAGTAAATATGAGAGTGATTTGCGCGTAAAGAGACCTTCCCGAAAACTCTTCTCCTGATTCACAAATACTTCGTAAACGTCAGATGTGATAGTGAAATGTGTGTGTGTGTTAATGAATTCCAACCAGTCGTAAATGGGATGCGCGTGCACGTTCATTCTCAATTACCATAAATCCCGCCCATTATATTCGACTGACATCTATATATAGGCATATAATAACATGAATGCGAATGAAAAGAAAGATTTCTCGGATGCAGAAATTGAAGTTTAATTATCAGAAGTTCATTCAAAACGCCACATTTTATTTTTAAGCGTACATAGTGGCGTATCAGGTCCTATAAAAGGAAGCTTGGTTGGCAGCATATTACAGATGCAGTTAATGGAGTTTCATCTGTTAATCGAACAGTCCCAGAAGTGAGAAGAAAATGGTTCGACATTAAGCTTGACAGCAAAAAAAAACTAATTAGTTCACTTCGGCAAAATTGTATTCAAACTGGAGAAGGACCGTCATCGATCACCAGATCTGCTACTTATGGAAGCTTGTTTCCCCCATAGGATGAAAAATAAAAAAGGTAATTTGCGACTTTTTATCTCACAATTCTGACTTTATTTTCTCAGAATTCGAGATATAAAGTAGGGGTGGGGAAAAAAATCGATTCTCGATGCATCGCCGATGCGGACGTGGACGATCCTGAATCGATTCACAAATATCCCAAAATCGATTTTCCAAAAAAAAAAAAAAAAAAATTAAATATATATTTATAAAAACGTAATATTGACGGAACGCGAAAGACGGAAGTGCAGTGACCGGACCGTCTGACGCGTGCACATAACAGAGACGCGATGGCGCGCAAGATCCAAACACCCTCCTTGTTAGGTTAAAAGCTGACGTGTGGAAATATTTTGGCTTCTGACGTTGAAGGGGGAAAGGAACTGGGCAAGAGCCACGCTAGTTGTAAGCTTTGTAGAATAAAACTAACGACGGAAACACGACAAATATGACAAGCCATATGATGCGTTTCCAGCCAGAGGAGGAAAAACACTCGGCTGTACCGGTCGTTATAATATTAATTTACTACAAGTAAGTTAAAGTTATGCTCCTAGTTCAGGCACACGTTTATTTTCCTGTTGGTTCTTTGGAATGCTAATAAAATATATTGTACGTTAATTCTTTATGGGTCATTACTTTGTACATTTAAAGGAAAGTATTTATAGTCACACACACAAAAGATTTTCAATTGAAGGAAATCACAAAATGCATTTTAATGCTGTCAATTAATAGAAGAACCAGGTGCCTTTGCATTATAATGCAACACAATTGTTCAAAAAATTATTTAAAGATAATGGGTTGCCTAAGTAGTAGACAACAAGCATGTTTGCATGTCTTCACTAACCATCATTACATTTTCATTGAATATCAAACAAATAAAAAGTGCAATTAATACCAAAATGATGCTGCTGCTAATATAATCATATGTTGGTCTAGTGTATTTTTGTTTACTGTTGTAAAATGGAAAATCAATAATCGCTAATCGAGAATCGTTAATAATCGAAAATCGACTGTAATTGAATTGGGAAACTAAATAATTGTAATTACGAATTCAAATAGGAAAATCAGACAGATTAACCACCCCTAATATAAAGTCGAAATTGTGAGATATAAAGTCAGAATTGCGAGATATAAAGTCAGAATTGCGAGATTTAAAGTCAGAATTGCATGATTTAAAGTCAGAATTGCGAGATGTAAAGTCAGAATTGCGAGATGTAAAGTCAGAATTGCGAGATATAAAGTCAGAATTGCGAGATATAAAGTCAGAATCTGTGAGAATATAAAGTCAGAATTGCGAGAATATAAAGTCAGAATTGCGAGATATAAAGTCAGAATTGCGAGTTATAAAGTCAGAAAATTGCGAGATATAAAGTCAGAATTGCGAGATTTAAAGTCAGAATTGCGAGATTTAAAGTCAGAATTACGTGATATAAAGTCAGAATTGCGAGATATAAAGTCAGAATTGCGAGATATAAAGTCAGAATTGTGAGATATAAAGTCAGAATTGTGAGATATAAAGTCAGAATTGCGAGATATAAAGTCAGAATTGCGAGAATATAAAGTCAGAATCGCGAGATATAGTCAGAAGCTTGTTTCCCCATAGGATGAAAAATAAAAAAGGTAATTGCGACTTTTTATCTCACAATTCTGACTTTATTTCTCAGAATTGCGAGATATAAAGTCAAAATTATTAGATCTAATAGTCAATAATTCGAGATATAAAGTCAGAATTGCGAGATTTAAAGTCAAAATTGCATGATTTAAAGTCAGAACTGTATGTAATTACTTTGCTAGGCTATATAAAATATTTTTTCAAAATGTTGTTTAATTATGCATCCGATTAAGGTGAATTAAAATGCAGCTTTATTAATGAGCAAAACGTTTGGATGTTAAGCGTCACCATTTACGCTTGCCTGGGAGCAGGTGTAGATTTCAGAACATTTGGAAATACGAACATTTTAACGAATTCGAAAATTTACGCCAGAACCACTTTGCACACGATTTACACATCAAATTCGCTCTGCTCGTGTTTCATGAATGAGACCCAAATGAGTCTATATAACATATTAGTTTCACCTTTTAAGTTGAATTACTGAAATAAATGAACTTTTGCACAAGATTCAAATTTTTCGAGTTTCACTTGAATTTCTCTAACATAATTTCAGTGCTATTTCTGCAGTTTAATGTTTCCATCTGTCCATATAGACAGCATTGAGGAGGATTTTGAGGTTGCTACGGTGTGCTACAGGCCGGATAGTGTGGATAAACTGATGGAACTGACCAAGTTCACCAGAGCAGAGCTAAAAGTCCTCTACAGAAGTTTCAAAAGTGTAAGAAACTTAATGCCTTTTTAAGTTCCTCACCAGTTATGCTAAAATGGTAGGTTTGGTTTGATTAAAGTGAATTCTGGTACGATTGCTTTAATTGTAAGTGCTGTAAATTTGAAGAAGTGTGAATGCTGCCTTGCGCAAAAGACCAAAGACATTTAAACGAGGACGTGGTGTCAAAAGATGCGACCCTAAAAATGACAGAAAGCTCAAGCACACCTGCTTCTTCTCATCATAGTTCAATTCTTTCAGTATATTTATGTTTATGAGTATTTTATTGTGCCTTAGGAATGTCCCACTGGAGCAGTAAATGAAGAGACTTTTAAGTTAATCTTCGCTTACTTTTTCCCTCAAGGAGGTGAGTGAATAAAGCATGAAGGTGATTAAATTGAATTCATTTGTTCCAACTCTTTAATTAATCCCTCCTTTGTTTTCTCAAATTAATTCTAATGTTTCACGCTCTATCTTTTGAAGATTCTAGTGCTTATGCTCATTTCCTGTTTGAGGCTTTTGATCGACGCAAGAATGGAGCAGTTAGTTTTGAGGTCAGTTATTCATATATATATATATATATATATATACTTATTTGAATTCATTTTAAACCATATAGTAATATACAATAGTTATGTCAAATTAAGTTCAATTACATGGATTTTATGCCATACTGGCAATGATTTTATATTTAATTGTTATTTATACCAAATCAATAGATGATTTACTGTTATTATCATAAATATGTTACGTGTTTATATTATATTTTCTATCTTATTTCTCACTGGCTGCAGGACTTTGTGGTTGGCCTGTCCAACATCCTGCAATGGGACCGCCACCGAGAGACTGTGCTTGGGCCTTTAGCTTTGTATGATCTCAATAAAGATGGCTACATCACTAAAGAGGTACTTCATGGTTTTAAATGTATTTTAAAAGGTATTTTGGATTTATTTTAACCTTTATTTTGTCCATTGTGAACCCATTACTGTATTGATCCATTTATTCTGTCTATTTTAGGAGATGAATGACATTATGAAGTCCATTTATGATATGATGGGGAAGTATACGCATCCGTATATGAAGGACAGTGCGCCTACTGAACATGTTCGAAAGTTTCTTCAAGGTATTTTCAAGTATCTTCTTTCACGAGGCAGAGATTCATAGAATTAAAGCAGGAAGCCCCAAAGGATGTCAAAACTTAATGTTTTACAGTCTTAAAAAGTATACTACAATGTTTTATTTATTAGTTCTGCAATATATATTTGTTGAACTGTTTAAATTAAAGTTTGATAGTGATAATGTAACCACAAAATATACATTTTTGCATTTTATTTCAAATTAAAGGTGCAGTAAGCGATTTCTGAGAAACACTGTTGAAAATTCAAATCTGCACCCAAACAAACAATTCTGTGAATATCTGCTCTATGTCTGGTCTGTGTGTAAGTTGAAAAATAAAATTGTGTACTGGCTATGTAAATAGGAGGTAAAAACAAAGTGGATTGGAAGGATCCACGATGCACCAAAACACTCTAGTAGCCAATCAGCAGTAGGGGGTGTGTCCACTCATAATGGGGGAGGAGAGAGTGAGCCAATCAGCAGTAGGGGCGTGTCCACTCATAATGGGGAAGGAGAGAGAGTGAGCCAATCAGCAGTAGGGGCGTGTCCACTCATAATGGTGGAGGAGAGAGAGTGAGCCAATCAGCAGTAGGGGGCATGTCCACTCATAATGGAGGAGGAGAGAGAGTGAGCCAGTCAGCAGCAGGGGGCGTGTCCACTCATAATGGGGGAGGAGAGAGAGTGAGCCAATCAGCAGCAGGGGGCGTGTCCACTCATAATGGAGGAGGAGAGAGAGTGAGCCAGTCAGCAGCAGGGGGCGTGTCCACTCATAATGGGGGAGGAGATCGAGTGAGCCAGTCAGCAGCAGGGGGCGTGTCCACTCATAATGGAGGAGAGAGAGAGTGAGCCAGTCAGCAGCAGGGGGCGTGTCCACTCATAATGGGGGAGGAGAGTTGGAGTGAGCCAATCAGCAACAGGGGGCGTGTCCACTCATAATGGGGGAGGAGAGAGAGTGAGCCAATCAGCAGCAGGGGGCATGTCCACTCATAATGGGGGAGGAGATCGAGTGAGCCAATCAGCAGCAGGGGCGTGTCCACTCATAATGGGGGAGGAGAGAGTGAGCCAATCAGCAGCAGGGGGCGTGTCCACTCATAATGGGGGAGGAGATTGAGTGAGCCAATCAGCAGCAGGGGGCGTGTCCACTCATAATGGGGGAGGAGAGAGAGTGAGCCAATCAGCAGCAGGGGGCGTGTCCACTCATGATGGAGGGGGAGAGAGAGTGAGCCAATCAGCAGCAGGGGGCGTGTCCACTCATAATGGGGGAGGAGATTGAGTGAGCCAATCAGCAGCAGGGGGCATGTCCACTCAGTAATGGGGGAGGAGATTGAGTGAGCCAATCAGCAGCAGGGGGCGTGTCCACTCATAATGGG
Source organism: Hybognathus amarus (assembly GCA_030378365.1). Taxonomy (NCBI): domain Eukaryota; kingdom Metazoa; phylum Chordata; class Actinopteri; order Cypriniformes; family Leuciscidae; genus Hybognathus; species Hybognathus amarus. The sequence continues at coordinate 232,380 of JAQIUQ010000255.1, read as the reverse complement.
GGAGGAGATTGAGTGAGCCAATCAGGCAGCAGGGGGCGTGTCCACTCATAATGGGGGAGGAGATTGAGTGAGCCAATCAGCAGCAGGGGGCGTGTCCACTCATAATGGGGGAGGAGATTGAGTGAGCCAATCAGCAGCAGGGGGTTTGTCCACTCATAATGGGGGAGGAGGAGATCGAGTGAGCCAATCAGCAGCTGGGGGCGTGTCCACTCATAATGGGGGAGGAGTAGTAGCCATACCTTCAGACTGACATCTCGGCTTTCATTGTTCTGCAGAACAGCCGTACTGACCCGACGTGTAAAGCCTGTTTTATGCTTCTGCGTCGAATCGACGGCGTACCCGCAGACCCCTATCCGTCGACGCGAACCCCTCTCCGACCCCTCCGCCGTAGCTTGACGTGCACCTCCAAAAATTTGTAACTGCGCGTCGAGGTGACGACAGACAGCAAGGGCTTTGATTGGTCAGATTATACATCAATTCAAGAGTGTAGCTTTTCCGGTTTCCTTTTTAACATTTGCACCCTCGTACTGATAATTATAATACTCTTAAAAGAAAGTAAATAAAGAATTAAACCTAAATAAACTGTTGGTTTTTATTTCATTGATAATATATGTCTATAACTGTTATTCCTTTCTTTCTTTTTTGCTTACAATAAACATCAATCAATAAATCAACGTTTGTTTTGAAACACAGTTTGTTGTTTATTTTCAATACAATGTTCACGGTTAACTTACATCATTGATAAAATACTAACCAAGTCTGCCACGGGACACATTATCCTGCCATAGCACAGTTCCATGTGGATACTGAAAAAAATACTTCCAAGTCATTCAGAAAAGCTATCGTTTTGGCAGCTTGGGTGAAACCTTTCTTTTACTGTCTATGAGTGGAACGGGCCATGGACATCCGTGTTGATTCTTTGGGGATAAAGTTTGTGTCGTCTTGTTAGCTCCAGCTGACAGCTGCAACAACATTCTCTCTCTTTCGCTCGCGGCGCACGGGACCATTCGCGAACCACACACCCCCTAGCGTTCTGGCGGTGAAATGCACCGCGAAGCACCACAACCTCACGCAGAAGCATAAAACGGCCACGACGCCGCAGCAGTGACGACGTAGCTACGCCGTGGAGTTGACGCAGAAGCATAATGAGGCCTTAAAGCAATCACAGTTTTGTTTCGCATCATGTAAAGTCGATGTCCCAGATGATAACAGACTGCAGCTAATAAATTATTCACTCAAGAACATTGCCAAGTTTACTGCAATAATGGCGCCAAAAACTTTACATACTTTTCGAAAATCCAGCGTTTAGTTCATCCTGAAAACACAACTGCATCTTCTTCCATGAGGGGGTTTGGCTTCACGGCGTCTGTTTCCAGGCAGACCGTTAAAGATAATCCTGCGAAAATCTCCCAGAAATCCTGTAGAATTCCCACCAGTCAGATGACTGAAGTGTTTCCCATGTTGTGTGCCATATGCATCAGACATTCAGCCAGACGGTCCGTGAGGCCGGAGACTAGGACCCGTGGTAATACAGGGAAGAGCGCCATCTGTCTGATGCGCTATAGCTAGCTTGTTGCGTTATTCGTGTAGGAGCAATGAAGTGTCGGGGTGGGGTGTGTTTCTCTTCGGCTCATAGCGTGTTTGTTTTGGGTGTTGATTTCAAATATCAACAGTGTTTCTACAGAAATCGTTTACTGCCCCATTTAAGATATGTTATAAAATGTTGCCGCGAATGAGCAAACATTCTTCCAGTGACGTTTAATAGGATTCGCTCAAAATTATTTGTTTTTTAATAATGTTCTCTATTTGTACATCGTTCATTGAACATTTTTTTTCTGAAAAGTTTTAAGCTGTATGTTCGCTCAATGTTCTTTAAATGTCACTACACGATTAAAGAGTAACAAAACACTTAACCAACTTTTTTTAGTTAATGATCTGTTAGAATGGAGCTTCATAAATGCTGTTCATTTATTCGAGTACATTTTTTGACAGTTGGCAATAAAGTCTTTTAATTTTCAAATATATGGTGTAAAAATGTCTGAGTGCTGCCCTCTTCAGGTTAAACGGAAAGCTCCTGCAGCAGGGGTACTCTCTGACGTAGCGAACTCTCTGACACTACTCTGTTCACGCCCTTGGTGCGAGCTCACCACGCCCTTGGCAGCCCCTGGTATAAAAGCATCTGGTTCCGTCAAAACTACTCTGAGCGAGTCAGGAGTTGGATTTATGAGTATTTAAAACGATCAGGATAGCATCATAGAGAACCCGAACTCAAAAGATGGACTAATCATTTCTCTTTCCGGTGCTGACAGCATAGACCATGGACTAGGAAGAACGAAAGACTCGCAACTCGGCCGAACTTTGAGAACTCGAGAGATGAACTAATCTTTATTCTTTCCGAGTACTGCTGTGCTATATCGCACGGCCGCTTCCTTTCGGCGCCCATGCTTAAGCTATGGTGTCGTTCACACCAGACGCGGGAGCGCCGCGGCGAGGCGCAGCCGGCCCGCGCCGTGAAGCGCCAGTTTCGGCGTCTAGTCTATTTTTTCCGCGAGCCGCGAGTGATCCGCGTCAATTCCGGAAGGAAGTTACACCAAGACAAATCTTGACCATCCGGTAAATGTAATCGAAGATTTTCGTAAGTAGCCTACTAGATGTTTTGGAATATTTAACATGACATTTTAATTATATAATAATGAAATGAACGAAATGATTCGATAAAAGATTCGTTCATTTTGCTGAACGAGACTCAAAGATCCGAGTCAGTAACATGATCCGAACTTCCCACCACTACAGCTGTCAATTAATCCGTCACTGCGGGTCTCATGTGCACGCTCCCCGCTCAGCCCCGCCCTTGGCTCGTCCCCTCTTCTCCGCTGGGGTCTGCCCACTTTTTTAGCATTTTTCAAATTTTGCCAGTGGGTGGAGTCAGGCTTTGACCAGGGGTTTAGTTACACTTTAAATTAAAAGAATTCAAAATGTTTGAATAACCAAGAAAATACGTTTTTAAAACTTTTTAAAATCTGGACATTTGAACGTTCAGAGATCATCCAGAAATAACGTTTTGCAAAATGTTCTTAGAATGTATTTTTTGTTAGCAAGGAGTACATACATATTTTTAATTTATAATTTTATTATTATTATTTCTAATGCTCACCATGTTTCTGGCACAATATAGGTCTCAAACGATTGATTGTTTTTTTCTGTGTGCACTCAGAAAATGGATCGCAACAATGATGGCATCGTCACGATAGAGGAATTCCTGGAATCGTGTCAAACGGTACAAGCGCGACGCCAAAAACAAACTATTATTTCTATATTTTTGATGCTTTTGGTATTAAATAGAAATATTGTGACTTTTTGTTGATTGTGAATGTGACTACTCATTATAAAAACAATGCATTTTAAATGAATTTGGATGATACCTACATGACCTGTAATGATATTTAATATGTTCTTTGTTTTGTATTTTATCTTTTTACAAATCATTTTTGCTCAGGATGAGGCCATCATGGAGTCCATGCATATGTTGGATCATGTAGTTTAGCTCTGTATGATGACTTCTGGCAAACATTGCTTGATGACTTCCTCCATCTTGTACCTACAAATGACTGGTGCAATGTGAGCATGCCACGTTATTTCACACCCTGAGGATGAAATTATGTCTTTAAAGATCAACTGTTATATGCCACTGTCTTTGCATTTTTTATATATTTTAAATATAATGTGATTAGATATTTTAAGCCCATTCAACATACAAGGCACCTAAAATGTGAATCTTTTTATTTTTTATTTGTCTGTCAACAAAAACAAAAATTTACAAAAATGATTAATGTCAGATGTTATTAATTCAGTTGTGTTGTGTAATACATTTTTTAAGATTATTGTAAATATATGCACAGCAATTTACAAATATTATCAATGAGATTTGACATGTGAACTATGCAAAAGTGAGACTGTTGGAATGGAGCACTGATACATTCTCATTAATTAATTAATTAATTAATATATTTTTTTATTCCATTAATGCTGTTTATCTCTGATCATAAGATGTTTGAACACTTTGACCATGCAATTATTTAGACTATCATAACATTTTCAGTAGTTGATACCTATTTCATGTGAATATATTGTCTTTTTTGTCAACATCAAATGTTTGTTTTATTTATTTTTAATTTAAAATAAATGTATGATTGCTATGCACAGCAGTGTTGATTGCATTTCTATATGTGCTCATAAAAGCCCTCTTACAATGCTTAGCTGCTTAACACCTGAATGTAAACATTTTAGCAATAATAAAAAAATAGTAAATATAATATTTTTATTCTAATATTGTTTTCTACTATATATATATATATATTTATATATATATATATATATATATATATATATATATATATATATATATATATATATATATATATATATATATATATATATATATATATATATTTATATGAAGTGTCTAGGGTAAGGGAACTCATTAAACAAGACTGTCTTTTATGGATGATCCCAGAACTGTAGACATTTGAACCGACCAATCAGCGCTCAGAACACGCGCCTGGCCCCAATGCCCCTCCCACTTTCCCCTCACTGCCCAATCATGATTAAGCGTCGGTTAACGCCTCAGCAGCGGCGGATTCAAACTGAAGATGAAAGATGGCCGCGGAGAAAGACACCGATGTAAATAAACGCGACAGAAGGTAACCAATATTTATTTACAAAAATGTTCCCTGCATATACATAGTCTGAAAATACAGTAAAATAGTAATACTTTTGAATAACTACATAGAAACGGGTGAATAGGAGCACCGAGGTGAACACGACGTAGTGCTTTATACACAAAGCTTTGTGTTAACGTTACAGTTTGAAACTCAAATGACACAAAAATAACATTGAGTTCCTGTCACATAACCTAAGTAAATGTAGATATATATGTAGAGGGAGTTATATAGATTAGATATATATAAATATATAGTTTCTTTTGTCGTAACTGCGTTAACACAAACAAAGTACCAAAGTAAGTTAACGTTATTCTTTGAGGAGGCGTATAAAATCATGTAACGTTAAATGTAAAGTTATTTGTGAAACGAATCTGTGAATCTTTCTGTGCGTGATAGTACTCCATGGTATTACCATCTGAAACAACTACTGTGCTTTTCACTGCCATCGAAACTAGAATGAATTCAAGTGACACTGACAGTCATATTCAGGAAGAATCCGTAAGTTACATGTTTTCCAAGCCATTGTAATGCTTGGGAAAGTGAAATGACAAAAACAGAGCGTTTATACCGATTATAGAGAACAACCGATCATTTAAAAAGTCGTTCGTGTTTTAAAACCCTCAGAAACACCATCATAATTGATATTTTCTTGTACGTTACTTGCTCTGAAAGTAATTTACCACAAGTTCAAGCTCTTGATTCTTCATTCAAGGCTTCCTGTCACTATCTTTGCTGAATAAAATGAGAATTTATGTTCATTTACAGTTTAAGTCCTTCAAGAATCTATGGCAACGTTATGCAGGCTACCATTTTGAAGTTCAAATTCAACTTGATCTCATTGTTGTGTAACTTGAACCATCAAGTGAAAAGGAATAAAATATTTTCCTTACATCTTAAATATATATATAAGTGTAAAGAAATTAATTTTAAAACGTTTTTAAATATATTTTTCTTTTTAAAATGTTTTTCACTAGTATAATTATGAAAATATTTACATTTTTGGACAGCTGCTTTGCACAATGTTTTACATTGTGGCCTAACATCGCCTCGTTTTATTTAAATGATCAGATCATTTAAAAATACTTATTTATGTCGACTAACATTTCCTATATTATATTTGTCCTGCATGTTGGTCGCACTACATGACAAAAGTTTTCAAATATGAATAAAAATTCAAGCAGTTTTGTGCTTACTAAGGTTTTAATTCGCATCCAAAATAAAAGTTTGTGTTTACATTATATATATGTGTGTGTACTGTGTAATTATTTTTTATAAACACACACACATGTATGTATATATTTAAGAAATATTTGCATTTATATATCATTCATTTTATATATAAATATTATATATATATGTAATATATTTTTCTTAAGTATATATGGCGTGCCTTTTTTTGCAACGGCAGTTATGTTCACGGAAATAAAATAACGAAAATCTAATATACTTTTTTCAGTTATTGCATTTTATAGGTAAGTTTGCTAAAGGGCAATGTCATGTTTTCTAATTTATAAAATTAATTTAATGCATTTTAAAAACAGTGTCATATCATAACTGCTATTTATAATCCTACTAGCCTGTTGATACACTATTTCAAGTAATCCAAACGCAAATAAACTTCGCCTATTACAGAGAAATGTTAATGTCGCCGTGGGATTTGTTTATCCGGTGTGCGTTGAGCGTTAGCTTGGGCTGGGCCGTGCCGCTTTGCTCACCTGCTTTGCGCATTACGCTACTCCTGACCTCACAAGTTGCACTTGATATGCAAGTAGACTGCGTTTTGGCCGGAAGCTACTTATTTTACTTTATATTTTTTTTAAAATGGTTATTTTTCTTACACAAATGCATGGCTGTGCTTCAGAAAGGCCTTTATTAACCCTCTCGGAGCCATGTGGAGCGCTGAGCGCTTTTATCATGTATGGTTGCAAATTTACTGTCATAAAGCATGGAAAAGCACGGATACTTTTTATATATATAACTCCAATTGTATCTGAAAGGAAATTTCATATATGCATAGGATGGCTTTAGGGTGAGTAAATCATGGGCTATTTTTCGTTTTGGGTGAACTATCCCTTTAAGTCATATGTGTGTGTTCACAGGGGCACGGTGTGCAATGTTGTGAACAGTCATGATGAGTCTGAAGCGGGCGGCGGTGGAGACGGCCGGCTGCCCATCATCTTCAACCCGGACTTCTTTGTGGAGAAGCTGCGTCACGAGCGACCCGAGGCCTTCACCGAGCTGGTGCTGAGTAACATCACGCGCCTCCTCGACCTCCCGGGGGCCGAATTCTCACAGTTACTGGACGAGGAGCCCAAGACCCCCAACGGCACTGCGGCGGGAGGCTTCTTCCGCTCCTTCAACTTCCTCAAACGCAAAGGTCAGGAGGTTTTGGGGAGTCGTAGCTAGTTTGCTTGTTGGATTCCATTTCTGCCAGCATAAATCATCCTCATGTGTTGGAGAAATTTACAACCAGTCCATTGTCAATACGCCTTCGAGCTTATAAAGGAGGCGCTGGTGATTTTTCTGCGGGAAGACCTCAGACTCTATTGACTGAATCTATTGAACAACCTTCAGAGTGAGAATTAGATCATCTGTTTTGGTTCTCTGACCGCTCCTCAAGTTAGTTTCCTGCCGTTGGCTCCTGCTATTGACCGGCTAGCTCTAGATTCATTACCGGCTAGCCAACAGTAATGGGTGAAACATAAGTCAAGACCTCAATGCGGTTTAAAATTTGTGACCAAATTTGGTTCCCAAAACAAAGGAAGACTATTTTATAGACGAAATTCAACAAATTTCTTATTCTTCTAAATGTCAGAAAATCATCTGGATGGATTCAAAACGGTAAAACACAACTGTTTAACTCTATTTCCAGAAAAAGGGGAGTATCCCTTTAACAGGTAACAAGTGTATAGATGATAAAATTGGTATTATATGATCATTTTATTGACATGTTAAACTCAAACAGGTGCAGAAACAACCAGCTAGTAAAGCATTACAGTAATCAAGCCTTAAGGTCATGAATGCATGAACTAACATTTCTGCATCAGAAACAGCATGTTACGTAGCGTAGTGATGTTTCTGAGGTGGAAGAAGGCAGTTTTTTGTAGCATGAAATTTTTGAAAGAGAAGTTGTGGTCTGGAGTCCAAGAGATTCTGTGTACAGGTTTTAGGTCCAATTAGTAATACCTCAGTCTTATCTGAATTTAATAGAAGAAAATATACATGTCATCCAATATTTGATATCTTTAACACACTCTGTCTACTTTGATAATTTAGAGAATTCATCTGGTCGTGATGGAGTATCATCGGCATAATAGTGGAAATTAATTTTGTGTTTTCTAATATATATTACCAAGTGCAGCATATAAATCGAAAATAGCAGAGGACCTAACACAGAGCCTTGCTGCACTCCAAATGATAACATTCACACTGTCAAACTCTCTACTGTAAGTCAACTCGGTTACAAGGGAGGGGGGATGACAGTGATCAATACTTTTTTGACACAAAGTACTATAGTAACGACTGTAAAAAATAATCCTGTAAAAAAACGGTAAACTACTGGCAGCTGTGGTTGCCAGCATCATACCGATAAAAATATGGTACGTTACTGTTTTTGAAATTAACAGCTAAATACTGTATTGTCAGTTAGAGTATATAAAAATAATAATTTAACGGCTATATGCTCTAATACAGAAACGGTAATTCACCGTATTTTTATGGTATGATGCTGGCAACCACAGCTGCCAGTAGTTTACCGTTTTTTTACAGGATTATTTTTTACAGTGATAAATTCCCTGTTACAGAGCTGAATTATGTAGGCAGTATTATGGCAAACATAATGAAATATACAATATCTTCTATACATTCCTAACCCTTGTGCATCCTTGAAGACATTTTCGTTTTTTTTTCATAATCTTCATAATGTTGCCTGTGTTATAGCCAACCGCATACATTTTGGCACGAGTGTGTGTTTTTATTGGAATTTTACTATTTCACCCTCACTTCCGTTCATAAATTTATTGTAAACTAGAAACACACATTAGTTCTACTTAGGACCAAAAATGTCCCCATTGAAACTGATGTAAAAATTATGCATTTAGTTAGACTCTCATTCTATTGGCAAAGCTTCAAAATGGAAACCTTTACAATTTTTTACAAGATGTTAGTTAGCAGAAGTTTTCTGCTTCTGTGTATAATAGAGCCAATTGGATAAATTATGCAGCTATATTGTGTAGTTGTGTGTCGTTGGTTTGGATGTCAGAGTGGGGTGTGTGTGTGTACTTAAAAATTGTGTGTTTCTTTGAGAGAGAAAATCTGCTGTAGTGCAAATCACAAATCCTGCTGGCATCTAATGGAAAAAAGTTTGGTTCTCCAACAACCAAACAAAATCTTTCTGAAAGCTAATCTTTTTTAGATATAAACCTCAGTTTGAAACATTTATGGCTTTGATTTCCAGCAGTTTTCGAGTTCAGCATGTTTTACTAAATATAGATTTTATATACAATATATATTGTTCAAAAATAATTTTCACAACCTCTTCTTTCACTTTTGTTTTTCTATTTTCACTTCAACAATAATCTGTCAATCTGACAATCTGTCACAGCTCTTTAAAATTGGACCAAAATTAAGCCACATTATTATATTATTATAACCTCAGAATATTACTGTTTTGCTGTATTTTTTTTTCAAATAAAGTCAGCCTCTGTGAGCAGAAGAGACAGACTACTTCAATAGCCGTAGTGTAACCATAGTGTAAAACAAAAAAAAAGATGATGCATAAATTTGGCATTTTACATAAATAAATACATTTATTTTCAAGGTATATTTATCTCATAATTCATTAGGTTTATCATTCAATTAGTATTTTTACATTTTACTTGATGCCTGTCTTATGTATGCATTTCATTTTGCACTTTCATTTATTTCAAGTATTTTCTGGAATATATTTATTTTGTTTTAAGCTGATTTCATATTTTCCCCTTCAGACCAAGATAAGTTTATAAAGCTGAATAGAAACATTTTTATGTCAAATGTATTATTTATTTAGACGTTTTACAACAAATAAAGTATAATTTATACAGGGAATTTTGCCCTCCAATTCCTAGTGAGCAAGCTAAAAAAACAAAGATTGGAGACAATGATTTATTATTGGAGAGGAGGTTTCATTGTAAAAAAAAATATTTATCTTTATTTCTTTATTTGGCAGATAAGGGTGGCATGCCGCTCACGGGAGGAAGGAATAGGCCACATTTATCAACTCATCATGTACCTCAGCAAAAGTAAGTCCAGGATATTTAATCAAGAATAACGGCCTGGTAGAGTTACGAAATTACGCCAAAAATGTCTTGCTCTCACTTGAAATTCCTGATTTCTTTTCCAATGATTTTGTTGGATTTTGCTGGTGGATTTATACTTGAATAGCAAGCAATGTGTGCATGATTAAATCGCTGCATGTGCAATGTCAAGTAAGGCAAATGAACTCAAACACGCCTTGCTTCAACTTTTTTGGTGCTTGGTACAAAAGGAAAACTCATTGAATGAGCTACAAGGTAAGTCTGATATAACAATTAACTCTAGAGCCAGACCGATAAATCGGCAGGCCGATATTAGGCATTTTCCAAACTATCAGTATCGGCAGTTATAAAGGCCGATAAATGAATATTTCAAAAATAAAATAAAAATGGACGAAACATGCTTGAACCATGTCATGAGTGTTGGAGTTGTAAAGTTTGTCCACCAGAGGGCACTCTACACAGTCCCTGTTGGCAACACTCGTTGAGTTGGTCACGAGACATGCATTGCTTGAATAACAATTAAAAGGACACCCCCATCAGTTCTCTTAACTCAAATAAGCATGACAAAATTTGTGATTATCATGTCCAGTTTTGCTGCTGTTAAATAAGCCGAGAGTGAAGCGGAATTAGTTAGTAATAGTTACGTTACATTGTTACAGTGTAGTTGACTGACTGTCCTTTTAACTTTTGACAATGTGACTGAAGTATTTCTTTAATAGTGCGTGACCGTTATAGCAATGAGACGTATCATCTCTCCTTGGCCTGTTATATTGAAAATGTATGTTTTACAATTTGCAGTATGACGTTATCCATTGCTAAATTATGGCTCATCATAGACTAGCTAACCTCAAAGCTAGCTAATGCCGCTATCATCAGTCTGTTCTGTTGTGACAATAAAATAAACAAGTTTCTTTTTTAAATGCATTGTCATAGTATTTTAGTTAAAACTCATAAATAACTACAAATAACTAATGTTAGGTAAATCTGTTAATGTTTTGTTGCGCGTTTCTGAAAAAAAAAAGTAAATATCAGCCGATATATCGGAATATCAGATTTTAAAAACAACAAATATTTGTATCGGTATCGGCCTTCAAAATCCTTTATCAGTCGGGCTCTAATTGACTCTGAGACAAAATTGCAATGATGGCAAACATAGCACTGTTCAGCATCTAGCGCAGTGGTTTTTAACCTTCTCCTGCAGGGAAACCCAACAGGACCTGTCTTTGTTTTCAACCTGAAATTGCACACCTGATTCAGTTAGTCAGCTACACATTAAGCCTTTGAGTAGAGCATGTCTAATAATGGGAGAACGTCGACTCTCAGTAAACGTCCGGGTTCTGAACTGGTTGCAGTTCCACTCTGGTTCCATATGAGGGCGCTCACAGGACATGTGCAGAAGGAATGGAGGTCAATGGAGCTATCCCCTCAAAATCCACTTTCTCAGGATATAATTTTTTGTTTAATAATTTGAATGTTGTATTCGAAACAAGATGCAAAGAATTTACACATTGTTGGGTGTTGTAAAACTAAAGTTCTTAACATTTTGGTCCCGCTTTGGATGCTACGATGCCATCAAGCGGTATCACTGGTTGTAATCGGTCCTTCACTGACCGATCAGCGTCCATTAGCAGAATGCTAGTGTCTTTTAGGCAACAAGAACTCAACTGGTAAGAAATCAAAAGGACATAAGTACTCGTTCATTCAACTTTCGAGCTTTCATAACCCATGTTGGACTTGGGAAATCTACTTTCAAATCTGAGATTTCTCAATGGCAATCGGGTGAAAGAGACAAATTTATCCTTCTAGCCCCATAGACTCCCATTCATGGGTGATCGCCCCTAGTGGAAATCTGGTGGAACTACAACCAAAATTCATTACTATAGGACTTAATAGGGAGTGGTCAGGCTCTCCGTAGACGGGCTCTGCTTTGAGCCTTTAATTAATTGAGTCAGGTGTGCCATTTCAGGGTTAAAAAGAGGCCTGTCAGGGTGTCCCTGCAGGAGAGGTTGAGAACCACTGATCTAGCGACTGCAAGCGAGAAACATGCGGATGCAACGGTTCGACCTGTTTGGTGTTTTGCTATTTTTGACCATAGTAATATTAGATACATTGTGTCTAGAAGGGAAATAATCGATGTGTCATTATCATGACATGTCATAATCGTTTTAAGCGTTTCAGATGTACTTCCCTACAAAATCATTCATTTTAATAGAGCTATATAAGTTAGTTGTTTGATCCTCTTCTGTCACTTTCTGTCACATATGAAAACTTGGTACGATTTTTTTGGTCACACTTATGTTCGCAGTCAAACATGAGTTCATTGGAAACGAATGCGAAGATGAATTTCATCTAGTGGAAACTTTTGGTACTGCGACCAAACAAAATCTTACTGTTTTTTTGAGATCTCAACCTCAAATTTGGAACACAACTTGTGTAGATTTATGGCTTTTGGATTTTTCTCAGTATGAAAATGGAATGTAGTATTTCTTTCATAACTATAATGTTAAACTTTTCACTTCTCCAATAATCTACTAAGTGTCGTCTTTAAAAAGAGACCTAACTGAAATCTGTGAAATCTGTGTGTTCACACCGGACGTGAATAGCGCGTCAAATTCGCGCCTGACGCGTCTAGTTTGACGCTTAACCACTTTTGTGTTAATTCGCGTGTCAAGAGTGAAACTGACGCGTGTAAAAACGTTACAATTTCAATTTGTCAGTTACAATTGTCAGAATCTAAATCCGTTGGTGGCCATTTTTTTTATGTCGACCGAGCATTCATCGAGAGAGTCACCGTTCTGTATTTACTCTGGAGAGCAGAACAGCGGCGTGGGAATCATCGTCGCCATATATTTGTGTCCACCGGACGAAGGCGGAACCCGTTTGGCGAGTTTCACCATTTTCTCGGTCCAGGAGCTGCGCTGGATGACGGCCGCTGTCAGGCGCGACCAGTTTGATGACCTGTTGTCCCGCATCCGCAGCGAGGATCACCCTCGCCGTCATCCATCAAAATCTAGCTGTCATTTATTTATTTTTATTACAAAAAAAAAAAAATTTTCTCTCTCACGTCCAGACACGAACTTATGCACATGTATGTTGGATGTCTTTACATCATAATACTATTTCGTATAATCTAGATATGGAATGAATAACATTCAATACAAAATGAACATGTCTCATATATAAAAATAAAGTTTTAAGTGATAAAATATTTGCTTTGTTGTGTATAATCCCACCATGCATTTAGTCATATTACAAAATTATTAATTGAAGCATCCAGATCCTTCACCACGTGAGCAACCAGCTAGGCTACTGATTGGTTAACGCAGCACAGAATTGACGCCAAAGTTCAGATTTTTCCACTTGGGCGGCAGGCGCGAATTCACGTCAAACGCGTGAATGCACAAATGGCACTGACTAAATCATTCGCGCTTAACGTGCCAGACGCTCAATTCGCGCAAACTTGATGCGCTATTGAGGCGTATTCGCGTCTTCCGCGCCGCGCTCTACGCCTAATTTTTTTACGTGCGAAATGCGTCTTTTCATTGACTTAACATTGAAATCATTCGCTATCGTGTCTGGTGTGAACGCACCATAAAGCATTCAAAATGTATGACAATTTTCAGGTATATGTCCAAAACGTGAATGCATTATAATTATGCTGCATACAAATAATTTAGTATCATAAAAATCCCCTAAAAACGTAACTGACACAAAATATAGTACATTAATTTAATTGAAATTAAAAAGCACCAGAGGGTAAAATCATTTTCATATCGCAGTATAATGTATATCCCAGAGGATCAAACTATTGCAGTGTCCGTCTTTTCCAATACTGTGCAGCCCAAGAGATGTTCGGTCTGCTTGTTTCCGGCAGATCTGCATGTCGAGGGTCTTTTCCGGGTCCCGGGAACAGCCTGAGACAGCAGACGTTGAGGGAGCAGCTCAACGGGGGAGCCGACATTGACTTCGCCTCAGGTGACTTCCACCCCAATGACGTGGCCACGCTCCTCAAAAGCTTTCTGGGAGAACTGTCCGAGCCCCTGCTGACGCACCGACACCTGCACGCTCACCTGAAGATCACAGGTTGGTCCGCTTTCCCAGCACCTCTCTCGCTGCCGTCCGTCACCCACTGACGGGGCTCCCTCTGTTCTCCGCAGAGCTGAAGCTGTTCGACGAGCGAGGGATAAGACGAGTGTGCCGGATAAGGAGCGTCAGATCGAGGCCCTGCAGCTGCTCCTGCTCCTGCTGCCCACGGCCAACCGCACGCTCCTCAAGCTCCTGCTGGACCTGCTCTATCACACCGCCAAACAGCAGGACAAAAACAAGATGTCTGCACACAACCTCGCACTCATGTTCGCCCCGCACGTCATCTGGCCCAAGAATGTATGTCGGTGGTTTCTTTTTTTTTAACCGTTAAACGTCCAAGCATGCGTCATGTTTCATGTGTTGCTTTCTTCAGATGAATGCCAGTGACCTTCAGGAGAACCTGAAGAAGCTGAACAGCGGCATGGCTTTTCTCATCAAACATTCACAGAAGATCTTTCGGGTACTTTTTATCTTTTCTGTTCTCTGATACTTTATCATTTGAATGTGTTTTTTTTTTTTTTTTCTCTTTGAATGAGCCTTAAGTTAGTTATTAATTTTGCTTTTGTCACTTTTTTTTACATTTCTCTTTAGCTTTAATTTATTTTTATTTCAGGTTTTTTCCATTTTAGTGCTTCAGCTTAAATATATTTATTTCAGTTAGTTGCCAAGGAAATATTTGTAAGTTTGTTCGTTCAGGTTTATTATCGGTAAACTGAAGCCAAAACTAATAAAAACTTTTCTGTTAAATTGAATAAAGCTGAAATTTATGGAAGCTTGTTTCCACCATAGAATGAAAAGTAAAAAATGGTAGTTGCGACTTTTTATCTCACAATTCTGACTTTTTTTCTCACAATTGCGAGTTTACATCAAGCAATTCTGACTTTATTTCTCAGAGTTGCGACATGTAAAGTCAGAATTGCAAGATATATGGCAGTTCTTGCAATTCTGACCTTATATCTCACAATTCTGACTTTATATCTCGCAATTCTGACTTTATATTTCACAATTCTGACTTTATATTTCACAATTCTGACTTTATATCTCACAATTCTGACTTTATACCACGCAATTCTGACTTTATATTTCACAATTCTGACTTTAAATCTCGCAATTCTGACTTTATATTTCACAATTCTGACTTTATATTTCACAATTCTGACTTTATATTTTACAATTCTGACTTTATATTTCACAATTCTGACTTTATATTTCACAATTCTGACTTTATATCTCACAATTCTGACTTTATACCACGCAATTCTGACTTTATATTTCACAATTCTGACTTTAAATCTCGCAATTCTGACTTTATATTTCACAATTCTGACTTTATATTTCACAATTCTGACTTTATATCTCGCATTTCTGACTTTATAGCTCACAATTCTGACTTTATATCTCGCAATTCTGACTTTATATCGCGCAATTCTGACTTTATATCTCGCAATTCTGACTTTATATCTCGACAATTCTGACTTTATATCACGCAATTCTGACTTTATATCACGCAATTCTGACTTTATATCACGCAATTCTGACTTTTTATCACGCAATTCTGACTTTATATCACGCAATTCTGACTTTATATCACGCAATTCTGACTATGTCACGCAATTCTGACTTTATATCACGCAATTCTGACTTTATATCACGCAGTTCTGACTATAACACGCAATTGTGAGATAAAAAGTCACAATTATTATTATTTTTTTTTTATTATTCAGTGGTGGAAACACGCTTCCATAGAAATTAGATAGAATCTTTTAGTTGAAAACTTGCTTTGGAAACACAGTCAGTATTGCTGTAAATGCGCTACAGTTGTGCTAGGAACTTTTTTCTCTGCTGAAATGGAACAAAAACAGTCAATATTGTTTCTAAAATGTAAGTTACTGATATTAACTACTTGATTTCAGAACAGTCATATGAAATTAGTGTCATGTTTTCAATGGTGATGTGTTCAGGAAAACGGTGCTCTTGCTGTGTGATATTGCTTAACTTTATCACATTTTGAATGTTTTACCGCAGTACGTTAACTGAGTTTCTGTGTGTTTCTTTTATCCCGGACAAGCATTAATGTCGAGCCTTGACTAGTTTAAGTTGAAAAATCTAATTTTTTAAAATTTTATTTCAGCTTTATTTAAATTCTTGAAGACAATTTTGAACATTTTTAGTTAACAAAATCACCAGTGACATGATGTTTAAAGGATGTTTATGTGTTTTACTCTGATTGTGAAATGAACTTGTCTTCTGTTGTCTTCTCTCATGTGAAGGCACCAGTGTATCTCCGGGAACACGCCAGACTTCACTTCGCCAACACCAAAATTATCCACTCCAAGGTTTGTGCCGTTTATGCTCGTTCTAAAGCTGGTGTGAGACTGCAGTTATCTCTCCCGCGTGTGTGTGAGTAAGATGATGCTCTCTCTCTGGCTGCAGGACGACCTGGAGCTGTTGGCGGTCAGCGGATCTCCTCTGGGGAGAGGAGCGGAGCACGAGTGGGGCTCGAACTCAGAGAATCACACAGAAGAGGCGCTGCGAGAGCTCTATCGACACGTCACCGACAACATGCCACACTCCGCCAAGAAGAAGAAGCTCATCAGACAGGTGAGGCCACACAGCGGAGCGGGGTTTTCTCTTTTTTTTGGTGATTTTGTTTTGTTAAAAATATCTATGATTTTTATTATTATTATACTAATGATAGTAGATTCATTGGTTGCTTGTTGGATGGTTTTAAAGTCAGTCACTCTATTTTAATCTGAAATTTAGCATTATTTGAAAAATGTAGTGTACATATTGCTTATAAATATTGCATGGTATCATATAATCCCCTCTGGAGTTCTAAATAATACAAATATTTACTGGAAAAAAACGAAAAAAAAACATTATTCGGGCCCTTTGGACCACAGAGAGCCCAGAAGGCTAGATTTGATTTTGTTAGTGTGCATTTTTGCTATAGATATTTTATTTATATAAAAAATGTTATTATTATCATCATTATTTACACTATTAAGTATTATTATTGTAATATTATTATACTTATTATTATTATTATTATTATTTACTTATTATACTTAATAAATAATACTTAAGTATTATTATTATACTTCTGATAGCAGATTCCTTGAGATGGGAATTTTATTTTGTTAGCATACATTTTTGCAATAATCACTTAATAATAAAAAAATGATTCATTATTATTATTATGATCACTGTTATTGTTAATACTTTTTATTTTTTATAAAGCGAACTAGATCATGCTATTATTATAGGACATATATTTTATAAGTGATTTATTTATAATTATTTGTTATTTAATTAAAAACAAATCATGCTTCTTGTTGTTGATTATTATTTTGATGCTAATGGCAACAGAGGTGTTTTTTCTGTTATTGTATTTTTATTTTTAGCAATTTTTGCTATATTTATTTTATGGTTGTCTTTAAAAAAAAGTTTTTTTCGTTCTGTTAGCACGTTTTTTCTGATGTGATTTCAGCTGGGCAAGCAGTCGACCCCTGTGACTCCTGTCAGTGAGAATACGACTCCTACCAGTAAAAAACACACACGCTCGCGCTCCTTCGGCGGCCTCATCAAGGTCAGCACAGGCTATCATGTGTCCTTTAACTCAAGCCTTACATCCTATGCTAGTTACAAAGTACTAAAGTCACACTGTAACAATCCTAGCAGCCTAGTGTCTGAAAGAGTGTGTGAAGCGGGTGTGTGATGAGTTCTGCTGTGTTTAACCGCAGAGGAAGGTTTTGGGGAGCCAGCCTGCGGTGGACAGGAGAGGGCGAGTGTCTCCTCCGGGGAAGGAGAACCTCAGCAGCGGGACACAGAGCTGAGGAAGAGGATGAGAGGTGAGCACCCACAGCACACACACTCTTTATTTATTTCTACATTTTCTTTTCTTTTTTATTTCTGTTGTTATTCCAGGTGTGAAATGTATTTTATTTTCTTTGTTCTAATTTAATCTATTTATTTAATTTTTTTTGTTCATTTGTGTTTTTTTTTCTTCAAAAGTTATATTTATTTTTGTTTTTAAAAGTAAATTTTAGTTTTTATTTAAAGTGTCTTTTTTTAAATATATTTTATTATGTAGTGTCATTTGTTTTTGTATTATTTCACAAGTGATATTAAATTAGTTTTCATTCTGTTTGAATGATTCATTGAAAGGTGTGAACTGGTTGTGAATGTAATGTCTTGCTTGTTGTTTTTGTCTGTAGTGTGCATTCAGTCTCAACAGAAGACTTCATCCTAAAAAACCAGGGGAGATAGTTTTATTCGAATTATTTTATTTATATTTTTATATTCTGTATTATTTTAACATGGGAACTAATTTTGATTTAACGTGACATTATTTTCCTTCTTTTTTTAATCCGCTGCGAGTTTTAAACCGTTACGTCAGGTGTGCTTGGGTAAACCACTAGTTAGTTGCACTGGGAGTTGTTAACTGACCCTTTGAGCTCATTTATTTGCAGTCTGTATATGTGTAAATATATTTGTGTGTGCTGATATCTGGGCCGTACGTTAACACACAGTCCATGCTGTGGTCAAACGTCAAGAGAACGATTTACTCACAAAAGAGCATTACCGTTATTCACAGCAACTGGTATTTGTTTACATATTGAAATTGTCTTTATAACACTGTGAACATTCGAAATATGACATTTTGTGACTAGAACGATACGACTGTGATTCATTTTAAACCTTCTTTGTTGTAAATCATCAGCAATTTGACCACTGAGTCAAAGAGATTAATGTATTTTGTTCAACATTTAGTGATTTTTCATAATTCATATGGTGAAGTCGTGTTTCTCAATGAAAGCTGTTACGTCTTGTTGCGTGTCAAGGGTCTTCGTGATGTGTCTTGAAGGTTTGTGTAAGTTTGGACTGTGGGATTCTGGGAAGGATGGTAATTGTGGCTGTGATTTGAACAGCGGGAATGTGCCGTGTGTAAGTTTGCGCTTGGATCTGTGGGAATTAAAGGATGTTGTGGAAGGAATGACTGTTAATGCTGGTTCGGCTTTGATCCTGATCGTCTCGTGTCGTGTTACTCCTCACAGTGCTGTGATGTCACTTCCTTACATATATAACAGATGCACATTCCCTCCACTATAAAGATTTGTACATTTTAACTGCTGAATCGCTTATTTATATTAGTATTTGCAATTTTAATACACATGTATGGCTTTCCTAAATCTGTGTTTTAAGCCTATAATGTTGCAAAAGGGACAGTTCACCCAAAAATGGTCATTCTGTCATCATTTACACACCCTCAAGTCAGTCCAAACATGAATATGTTATTAATTAAAACATTTTCTGGTCCCTGTGAAATATATAAATATATATGGAAGTCAATTAGGTCCAGAAACTGTTTAGTTACCGACAGTCTTCAAAATATCAGACCGGTTTGGATTGGAACGACTTAAGGTGTGTAAATCATGACAGAGTTTCTATTTTTGGATGAATTGTCTCTTTACATTTTGTTAAATAAGCAAAACAAGCTCATCTTTTAACATGGTACAAGCTGTGTCGAGTTTAATATGGGGAGCTGATGATGGACATTTACAAATGTAGAAATTGGAACAACTTTTCACAGAAGTAGTTCTTAAAGTGTTTTTTTTTAAGTGTAGTCTTTATTATTTTTATTTTTTTTATATATAGGTTGTATAGGTGCCACAAATGTATCATTTGCATTGTGTAATTGTTAAGTGGGATGTTTGTTGTAATGTGTGTGTGTGTGTGTGTGTGTGTGGATGTGAAAGTTGGGCAGGTTTTAACATATTGGGAAAGTCATTGATTTGGAATAAATTTTACGCAATTTTTACACTTTCAAAATAAAAGGATTATTATTTTTCCTTTTAATGTTACAACTGGAGGGTTAAAAAAATCTATTTGATCTGTGAAACATTTGTATTTTGTACATGATCTGCTGTAATGGGTGCTTCTGTGTATTTAATTTTTTATTAAAACTTTTACCAGCTGAATTGAAACTTTTTTTTTTTTTTTTTTTTTTCTTCTGTACAATCATATATACAGAGATGTGTATATATATACTATTGGTCAAAAAGTTTAAAGATTGGTAATCGATTTTTTTATGTTTTTCAAAGAAGTCTCTTCTGCTCAAGGCTGCAATTTTTTATAAAAAATACACAAAAAACACAGTAATATTGTGAAATATTATGACAATTTAAAATGACTTTTTTATGTTAATATATATTAAAATGTAATTTATTCCTCTTAAAAAAGCTGAATTTTCAGCATCATTACTCCAGTCTTCAGTGTCACATGATCCTTCACAAATCACTCTAATATGATGATTTTATGCTCCAAAAACATGTATGATTATTATCCATGTTGAAAACAGTTTTTTATATTTTTATTTCAGGATTCTTTGATGAATAGAAAGTTCAAAAGAACAGCTTTTATCTGAAATGGAAAGCTTTTGTTACATTAAACACTACCCTTTAAAAAGTTTGGGGTCAGTAAGAATTTGTATTTTATTTTTGGGGGAAATAAATAAGAAATCAATACTTCTATTCATCAAGGATGAGTTACATTGATCAAAAGTTACAGTAAAGACATTTATAACGTTAGAAAAGATTCTAATTAAATAAATGCTGGTCTTTTGAACTTTCTATTCATCAAAGAATCCTGAAATAAAAATGTAAAAAACTGTTTTCAACATGGATAATAATCATACATGTTTTTGGAGCATAAAATCATCATATTAGAGTGATTTGTGAAGGATCATGTGACACTGAAGACTGGAGTAATGATGCTGAAAATTCAGCTTTTTTTCAGAGGAATAAATTAGTCATTTTAAATTGTCATAATATTTCACAATATTACTGTTTTTTGTGTATTTTTTTATTAAAAAAATTGCAGCCATTGTGAGCAGAAGAGACTTCTTTTAAAAACATAAAAAATCTTACCGATCTTAAACTTTTGACCGGTAGTGTATATTCTTTGAGTTGTACTTGATGACTGCGAGTTAATGTTTGCTCGCAGTTCCAGGGCTCTCCGCTAGAGGTCAACGCAGATCAACTCATAACCGGCACTTGTACTGCTGTCAGAAATATGATTGTATCACTTGATTGTATTATTTATTAAGAAACATCACAAATATACTTTCAAAAAGATAACTAAAAGATTTCCATTTGCTAAGATAAAGGATTAGATTCCCTGAGCGGACTAAATAAATGCAATCGCTTTGGCAAACAGTTTGTGTTGAGATATCAGAACAGTTTTAGCTATTTTTAAAACTTTTTTCCCACCATTTGTTAACTTATTCACTTACTGCAGGAGAATTTAAAATTATTTTAATCAGGCGGAGACTTAGTTAATATTAATGAAATGATTTTATAATCAGGCTGTATGTGTTATCAGATTATAAGAATCAAGTACAACGCTTTGCATTCAAAAATGTCTGATTTGCTCAGTTATAAGTACATTTTACCAGTTTACTAAATGGTTGATTTTATATTTTCATTAAACCACACAATGAGACAAGCCTCTGTTATGTTTATGAAGATGTAGTTTATAGAGATGCTTTAAACGATTTTGGTTTGATTTAACATACAAAGAACACAGATGTGCGTTATAGCTTGCTGCCACATCAACATTTTCAGACCTTTTTTTTTCTAAAATAATGGAATGGATGATATAATTTGAACTCTTGGCATAAAAACAAACTGAAGTTTCTACCATTTTTTTCCAAAATTTTCATGTTCATTGCTGTTTTAAAATAAAGGTATGAAAAGATTCTTGTTGGTGAATTGATAAATTCGGCTTTTCTGTAATTTTTTTTGTAAATCACTCACCATATATGGAAACTTTAGATTTTAAGCTTTCAAATGATTTATAGTTTGTCAATATTACTTAAGATTTTTACCGAGATATTATTGTTTTAAAAATATAATAGCAAACGTGTGGTACCCCTTAACTGTCACTTTACCACTAAGGGGTAAAACTACAGAAAACACTCAAAAATAGGATTTGTTAAATGCATCCTCTATCTCAACCTAAAAAATATTTCAGAAATATTTTTTTGTATTGTTTGTGTGGCTCCATATCCTATCTATGGTTTAAATATTAAAATATTTTTCCATTAGAAATCAATAATATGTTTGTTATATAAAATACGCATTTTAGTCCAGTTTTTACTCAGTCCTGCTACTCTCACACATTGCCCCCTCTATAAACCTTGGAAAATGCCACCAGACACATTTTCAACAGGAGGTTGCATCATCTGGATCTTATGCAGGCCACGCGAAGACCAAAAGTAAGTCCTCTCATTTTAATATCTGTATGATAAAATTGTAACTAAGACTGGGAAGATCAATCTAAACGTACTGTCCTGTTAGCTAATTTATGCCTTAGATTTAGATTTATGTCTTAGTTATTTGTCCATGTTAAAGTTGTATCAACATTTGTTCCTTTTACGCAGTGTTCATTCCTGTTAGCCAGTATTTGTTCCTGTTACCAAGTGTTTATTCCTGTTACGTTCATACCCAGTGTTCGTTACTGTTACCCAGTATTTGTTCCTGTTACCAAGCGTTCAAACCCAGTTTTCATTCCTGTTACCCAGTGTTCAGTCCTGTTACCCAGTGTTCTTTCCTGTTACCCATTGTTCTTTCCTGTTACCAGTATTTGTTACTGTTACCCAGTTTTCATTCCTGTTATCTCGAGTGTTCGTTCCTGTTACCCAGTATTTGTTCCTGTTACCAAGTGTTTAATCCTGTGAAGTGTTAATTCCTGTTACCCAGCGTTCATACCCAGTGTTCATTCCTGTTACCCAGTGTTCTTTCCTGTTACTGAGTGTTCATTCCTATTCCCAGTATTTGTTCCTGTAACCCAGTGGTCATTCATGTAACCCAGTGTTCATTCCTGTTACCTAGTATTTGTTCCTGTTACCAAGTGTTTATTCCTGTTACCCAGTGTTCATACCCAGTGTTCATTCCTTCTACCCAGTGTTCATTCCTGTTACCCAGTGTTCATTCCTTTTACCCAGTGTTCATACCCAGTGTTCATTCCTTCTACCCAGTGTTCGTTCCTTTTACCCAGTGTTTTTTCCTGTTACCTAGTATTCATTCCTGTTACCCAGTGTTTGTTCCTGTTACCCAGTGTTTGTTCCTGTTACCCAGTGTTTGTTCCTGTTACCCAGTGTTTGTTCCTGTTACCCAGTGTTTGTTCCTGTTACCCAGTGTTTGTTCCTGTTACCCAGTGTTTGTTCCTGTTACCCAGTGTTTGTTCCTGTTACCCAGTGTTTGTTCCTGTTACCCAGTGTTTGTTCCTGTTACCCAGTGTTTGTTCCTGTTACCCAGTGTGTGTTCCTGTTACCCAGTGTGTGTTCCTGTTACCCAGTGTGTGTTCCTGTTACCCAGTGTGTGTTCCTGTTACCCAGTGTGTGTTCCTGTTACCCAGTGTGTGTTCCTGTTACCCAGTGTGTGTTCCTGTTACCCAGTGTGTGTTCCTGTTACCCAGTGTGTGTTCCTGTTACCCAGTGTTTGTTCCTGTTACCCAGTGTTTGTTCCTGTTACCCAGTGTTTGTTCCTGTTACCCAGTGTTTGTTCCTGTTACCCAGTGTTTGTTCCTGTTACCCAGTGTTTGTTCCTGTTACCCAGTGTTTGTTCCTGTTACCCAGTGTTTGTTCCTGTTACCCAGTGTTTGTTCCTGTTACCCAGTGTTTGTTCCTGTTACCCAGTGTTTGTTCCTGTTACCCAGTGTTTGTTCCTGTTACCCAGTGTTTGTTCCTGTTACCCAGTGTTTGTTCCTGTTACCCAGTGTTTGTTCCTGTTACCCAGTGTTCGTTCCTGTTACCCAGTGTTCGTTCCTGTTACCCAGTGTTCGTTCCTGTTACCCAGTGTTCGTTCCTGTTACCCAGTGTTCGTTCCTGTTACCCAGTGTTCGTTCCTGTTACCCAGTGTTCGTTCCTGTTACCCAGTGTTCGTTCCTGTTACCCAGTGTTCGTTCCTGTTACCCAGTGTTCGTTCCTGTTACCCAGTGTTCGTTCCTGTTACCCAGTGTTCGTTCCTGTTACCCAGTGTTCGTTCCTGTTACCCAGTGTTCGTTCCTGTTACCCAGTGTTCGTTCCTGTTACCCAGTGTTCGTTCCTGTTACCCAGTGTTCGTTCCTGTTACCCAGTGTTCGTTCCTGTTACCCAGTGTTCGTTCCTGTTACCCAGTGTTCGTTCCTGTTACCCTGTTTTCGTTCCTGTTACCAAGTGTTCGTTCCTGTTACCAAATGTTCATTCCTGTTTCCCAGCGTTCATACCCAGTGTTCGTTCCTCTACCCAGTATTTGTTCCTGTTGCCAAGTGTTTACTCCTGTTACCCAGCGTTCATACTAGGGATGTGCACGAATATTCGAATATTCGATATGTAATTATTATTTGAAAAATAAAATACTATTCGAATTTTGAATACGTTGCTTTGCTGGCCATAAATGCAGTGAGTCCATGAACTAACTCGCAGTTATAATTAAATGCACTGGATGGCGCTGTGGAGTGTGTTAACAAGTTGTCTGTATTTGATCACATAATGTTGTCGTCTGCTTCACGAAGTTTGGA
Source organism: Hybognathus amarus (assembly GCA_030378365.1). Lineage (NCBI taxonomy): Eukaryota > Metazoa > Chordata > Actinopteri > Cypriniformes > Leuciscidae > Hybognathus > Hybognathus amarus. The sequence goes on along the minus strand of JAQIUQ010000255.1, from coordinate 207,716 downwards.
ATTAACGTTACTTGAAAAGGATCTTACTAAACGGAATTACTTTTGATCAAATTAATTAATTAGTCCGAGTTATGATATCATCAACATGAGAAATCTCATGAAATCCAAACAGTCGAGTCAGGAAAGACAGCTGTTCATCATTGCATCACAACTGCAGGTAAGCGCAGCTGGACCCCGCGTGATCAAAGATATTAACTTATCTAATAGCAAAATGATTTTGAGACATACTTCCTTTAAGTTTCGTTAAGGGAGACCAGTTTTAGAACAGAAAATGCAAAGTGCTGTTAGAAACACCATTCTCTTTGTGTCTCTGAAACGTCTGTCAGCGCAGCGTCTTTTCTCACTCGAGCATAAAGTGCTGGCGGCGCCCCTGCATGTAAAGTTAGATATTATTGTTTTTCTCAACATAAACGTTAAACAATATAAACACGATAATCAATCATTTGCTGACTCGTGTGTAGCATGTGTGTACGTTCTGTACGATATCTGACGCAATCTGCTTTATTAGGGTTTTTTCCGCTCGCGCTGCTTGAGCATGCTTTTAACAATGCTTTTTTATATATTTTTTGTTTACACATACACCTAATGTTTAATGTTTTCAACTAAAAGAAAACTTTAATCACTATTGTAAGCTTGTTGTGTATTGCCTAATTGTAAGCTCGTCCAGAAATGGTGACAAAAACGTAAAAAAAAAACTTATAACTAATAACGTCTTTTTCGTTAAACATAATTTAAATAAACGATTATTCAAATATTCGATTTTTATGAGCCCAAATATTCGAATGCAATATTTTTGAAAAATGCCCATCCCTAGTTCATACCCAGTGTTCGTTCCTGTTACCCAGTGTTCGTTCCTGTTACCCAGTGTTCGTTCCTGTTACCCAGTGTTCGTTCCTGTTACCCAGTGTTCGTTCCTGTTACCCAGTGTTCGTTCCTGTTACCCAGTGTTCGTTCCTGTTACCCAGTGTTCGTTCCTGTTACCCTGTTTTCTTTCCTGTTACCAAGTGTTCGTTCCTGTTACCAAATGTTCATTCCTGTTTCCCAGCGTTCATACCCAGTGTTCGTTCCTCTACCCAGTATTTGTTCCTGTTGCCAAGTGTTTACTCCTGTTACCCAGCGTTCATACTAGGGATGTGCACGAATATTCGAATATTCGATATGTAATTATTATTTGAAAATAAAATACTATTCGAATTTTGAATACGTTGCTTTGCTGGCCATAAATGCAGTGAGTCCATGAACTAACTCGCAGTTATAATTAAATGCACTGGATGGCGCTGTGGAGTGTGTTAACAAGTTGTCTGTATTTGATCACATAATGTTGTCGTCTGCTTCACGAAGTTTGGAATTACACGTTACGTGCACGTTACCCAGTGTTCGTTCCTGTTACCCAGTGTTCGTTCCTGTTACCCAGTGTTCGTTCCTGTTACCCAGTGTTCGTTCCTGTTACCCAGTGTTCGTTCCTGTTACCCAGTGTTCGTTCCTGTTACCCAGTGTTCGTTCCTGTTACCCAGTGTTCGTTCCTGTTACCCAGTGTTCGTTCCTGTTACCCAGTGTTCGTTCCTGTTACCCAGTGTTCGTTCCTGTTACCCAGTGTTCGTTCCTGTTACCCAGTGTTCGTTCCTGTTACCCAGTGTTCGTTCCTGTTACCCAGTGTTCGTTCCTGTTACCCAGTGTTCGTTCCTGTTACCCAGTGTTCGTTCCTGTTACCCAGTGTTCGTTCCTGTTACCCAGTGTTCGTTCCTGTTACCCAGTGTTCGGTTCCTGTTACCCAGTGTTCGGTCCTGTTACCCAGTGTTCGGTCCTGTTACCCAGTGTTCGGTCCTGTTACCCAGTGTTCGGTCCTGTTACCCAGTGTTCGGTCCTGTTACCCAGTGTTCGGTCCTGTTACCCAGTGTTCGGTCCTGTTACCCAGTGTTCGGTCCTGTTACCCAGTGTTCGGTCCTGTTACCCAGTGTTCGGTCCTGTTACCCAGTGTTCGGTCCTGTTACCCAGTGTTCGGTCCTGTTACCCAGTGTTCGGTCCTGTTACCCAGTGTTCGGTCCTGTTACCCAGTGTTCGGTCCTGTTACCCAGTGTTCGGTCCTGTTACCCAGTGTTCGGTCCTGTTACCCAGTGTTCGGTCCTGTTACCCAGTGTTCGGTCCTGTTACCCAGTGTTCGGTCCTGTTACCCAGTGTTCGGTCCTGTTACCCAGTGTTCGGTCCTGTTACCCAGTGTTCGGTCCTGTTACCCAGTGTTCGGTCCTGTTACCCAGTGTTCGGTCCTGTTACCCAGTGTTCGGTCCTGTTACCCAGTGTTCGGTCCTGTTACCCAGTGTTCGGTCCTGTTACCCAGTGTTCGGTCCTGTTACCCAGTGTTCGGTCCTGTTACCCAGTGTTCGGTCCTGTTACCCAGTGTTCGGTCCTGTTACCCAGTGTTCGGCTCCTGTTACCCAGTGTTCGTCTCTGTTACCCAGTGTTTGTTCTTGTCACCAAGTCTTAATTCCTGCTACCCAGTGTTCATTCCTGTTACCCAGTGTTCATTCCTTCTACCCAGTGTTCATTCCTGTTACCCTGTTCATTCTTATTACCCAGCGTTCATTCCTCTCACCCAGCATTTGTTCCTGTCACCCAGCTTTCGTTCCTGGTACCCAGTCTTCATTCCTGTTACCCAGTGTTCGTTCCTGCCACCCAGTATTTGTTCCTGTCACCCAGCGTTTGTTCCTGTTACCCAGTGAATATTCCTGTCATCCAGTGTCAGCCAGTGTTCATTCTTGTTACCTAGAGTCACCCAGTATTCATTCCTGTTACCCAGTGAACATTCCTGTTACCCAGTGTCAGCCAGTGTTCATTCTTATTACCCATTGTCACCCAGTGTTCATTCCTGTTACCCAGTGCCACCCAGCGTTTGTTCATGTCATCCAGTGTTCGCTCCTGTCACCTAGAATTCTTTCCTGTCCCCCAGCGTTCATTCCTATTACCCAGTTGTTCGTTCCTGTCACCCAGTGTTCGGTGTCCTGTGACCCGTCACCTAGTGTCCGTTCCTGCCACCCTAGTATTCGTTCCTGTCACCAAGCGTTTGTTCCTGTTACCCAGCATTTTTTTCCTGTCACCCAGCATTTGTTCCTGTCACCCAGCGTTCGTTCTTGTCACACAGCGTTCGTTCCTGTCACCCAGCGTTCATTTTTGTTACCCAGCATTTTTTCCTGTTACGCAGTGTTCGTTCCTGTCATCCCGGGGTTCGTTCCTGTCACGCAGTGTTCTTCCTGTCACCCAGCGTTTGTTCCTGTCACCCAGTGTTCGTTCATGTCACCCAGTGTCTGTTCCTGTTACCCTGCTTTCGTTCTTGTTACCCAGTGTTCGTTCCTGTCACCCAGCGTTTGTTCCTGTCACCCAGTGTTCGTTCATGTCACCCAGTGTCTGTTCCTGTTACCCTGCTTTCGTTCTTGTTACCCAGTGTTCGTTCCTGTTACCCTGCGTTCGTTCTTGTTACCCAGCATTTGTTGCTGTTACCCAGCATTTGTTCCTGTTACCCAGTGTTCGTTCCTGTTACCCAACGTTCGTTCTTGTTACCCAGCTTTCAATCCTGTTATCCAGTGTTCATTGCATGCATGTATGTATGTATGTATGTATGTATGTATGTATGTATGTATGTATGTATGTATGTGAGCAGTAGTGGGCAATATTTGTAAAAAAAAATAATTCTGCAAAGTCTTTTTGTTCTTATGTTTCTGCACCCTCTTCTTCCTCCTCCTCATCCAGAGCAGCAGAACGTAATTACCCAGAGGATCATCATCGCTCTGAACTGCAGGACTCCCAAAATTGGGACTGTGGGTGTATGTATGTGTGTGTCTCTCTGTGTGTCTCTCTCTCTGCCTCTCTCTCTGTGTGTGTGTGTGTGTGTGTGTGTGTGTGTGTGTGTGTGTGTGTGTGTGTGTGTGTGTGTGTGTGTGTGTGTGAGAGAGAGAGAGTGTGTTTGTATATGTGTGTGTGACCGTTAGAAACCGTTGGAGGGTGTAATATTGACGGGGAGGAGTCAGAAGCTGTGATTTGTAGGTCCTTTGATGGATGATTCCTGTATGTGAATGAGGGAGGACGCGTGTGGGAGATTGTACGAGTCTGTCTTTTTTTCCAGAGCTCTACCCTGGAGGAAAGAAAGAGAAAGAGAGAGAGAGGGGGAACCACTAAAGAAAGACAACGCAGCACAAAGACTAGACAGAAAACAGCCCTGAGAGAAGAAAATAACAAGTGATCTTGTTCCTGAGGGATCTGCGGTGTGTTATCTCCACTTATGTTTCCTTCCTCGTGAGTGTTTTAAGAGCTGATGCTTGTCCTGTAGTTTATGTTTGGGCATTTACAGCTCCAGTAGAGGTTCAGACCCGCGTCTTTGGGCTTTGGTTTGGAGATGCCAGTCAGGACTGGCAGTCTGAGCGCTGGACTGATGGTTCCCGGCTGTGGTTTGTGTGTTTGGGGTTTGTTGAGCGCCCTTCTTCTCGCGGGTCACTCGGGAGCATGTCCTCCTCACTGTTCCTGCACGGGCACCACTGTGGACTGCCATGGACTCGCATTCAGAAACGTGCCACGAAATATACCAAAGAGCACAGAAAGACTGTGAGTATCATAAAAGTGGGACGTTTGTGCTAGTTGTGTCTGTGTCATTGTACGTCACTAATGCATGTGCATGTTTATGAGTTCATGAATCATGTAGGATGGCACTGAGCATGATTTTTTTTTTAAATGTGCCGATTCATAACTTGAATCATTAAAGCACATCTAGTTTTATTGGATACTCCAAAAGTTGCATCTAACAACAACAAAAGTTGCATCTAACAACAACGAAAGTTTTGGGTTTAAAGCTATGTGGAAAATACTGCAGAAAATAATTTCAACCTTGCAGCTCAAGTTGTTGAAACTGTAATTAGAGATGCACACTATATCTGTACAATATTGATTATCAGCTGTATTATTAATAATTTTTATTAGTGGATAATTATAGTATATTATATTTAGGTTATAATATCTTGTTTTGTCAAATAACTTTCCTTATAGTTAACCATATAAACACAATACTAATTTAATAACATAGTTAAATGTAATCTTTAGAAAGTATTAAAATTAATATACCAATATTAATATAAAATTAACATACCGTGATGCTTAAATTCACTTGTAGTTATTGATAGAATTTTCACACATATATTATTTTTATATATTTTTCTTTTTATTTAATATCAATGTTTAATATCAGATATCAACGATAACCAATTTTTTGTTAATTTTAACAAACTAAAACCATTAAAATAGTTTCCAGCAATTTAAATGTTTAAATAAAGGAAAATACACATTTTAGATGAAAAACATTTTTCTAAAATGAAGCTAAATACAACTTTTTTTAATGACAAAATGAAAACTGAAACTGAGCTTATATATATCAATACTAACAAATGTAGTTACAGGACTTGAAGATTGCATGTAAACATGATAAATCACTGCTAGCCTTGTCTGTGCAATATTAATCTAATCTTTCAACTGCTGTCATGACCATGTAATAAAGATAAACTCAGTAAGATTTGCATGATGTGCTTAGGAAGTCCAGAAAGGCACTGTTTTCCCTGAGAAAAATCAATTTACTGGAATTATTAACCAAAAAATGAATACAGTTATTGTGTTCTGGATATGTTTACAGTATCAGCCTTTAAATTATGCACCGGCTCGGTATATGCATGTTTGTGTGTCTCAGAGGTTAGAGTATCTCGTGTCAAAGTGTGTCCATCAAAACATGTCAAATGTAACTGATACTACAGGACATAATGTCCATTGATTTAGAGGATGTAGTTCCGGTTATCGTCTTCCTCAGTCGTGCTTTCAGATCATATTGAGATGTATCAAATGTTTGCTTGCTGAGATTGTTGTGTTTCATGTTGCAAATCTTACACATTCCAAACCAGTTTGACTTTCTTTCCTCTGCGCAAAATAAAAGAAGATATTTGAAGAATCAATGGGGTCCAAAAATGTCAAAAGGTAGCGTAAAAGTGCACCATAGAATTTTAATCCAAGTCTTCTGATTCACTTTCAATACAGCAAACTTAAGTGGTTATTAATTCACAAATCGAATCAAAACATTGATGAACTCTCGTATTCAGAGCCCCAAATCAAATATGGCAGCACGTGAGTAACATCAAACCCCATTGGCACTGATGTAATGGCATGCAGGATTACCTTTACGCTTCCTTTGTCCTTCAAAATTTTGGGTCCCAACTTATAATACAGACAAAAATAACAAACATTCCACAGAAAAAAGAAAACCAAACAGGTATTGACAATCACCCGACTTAAAGTCTTTTAAAGTCGTAAAATAACTTTTCAAAATGTTAAATGCTGCATTTGGACATTTGGTCTCTAAGGTGAACCCAAGAAACCAATTCCTTTTTCACGAAAGAATTTCACGTACGACATAACTCACTAATTCACTACTATAGTACAGTATTATGCATCGTTGAAGAAATACACTAGCTTGTCTCGAGTGTTTCCCGAAAACCATATTGGCGCAAAGTGGTCGTTCAATCGTGTTGATTTATGACGTCGCACAGGTGTTGGAGTAATAATTCCTTTGAATCTGTTTAAGATCGAATTAATGCTAGATGTTTTGCTTTAAACTCAGACATTGCATCTGAGGACTATTTTTCTTTTTCTCTGTTAGTTTTTGCTTTATTTCCAAAATTCAATCATAGGCTCATTCCTACACACTAGAGCACATTCGCACATGCAGACCTATATGACATTTGTATGTATTCTCAATAAACGATATAGATTGTTCTGAATGTCAGCTTGCTTGTTTGGCTCAAGATAAAGCTTTATTGAGTCCACATGTCATGAAAACAAGAAACTTTGCTTCTAACCACGGGTCGAGAGCTGTCTGGTCCAACCACACAACTTTGTGATGCTGTTTGCGAATTTTTGTTGGAACGATGTTTTCGGGAAACACCTGACTCTATTTGAAGAAATGGTTCTATTTAGAACCAGAAATGGTTCCATCCCACGCTTCATATATGAAGAGTTCAGATGCAAAAGCCTCTAAGTGCCATTTGAAATTTTCTTCTAAAATGATCATTTTTATCAAGCTTGTATATTTAAGTTCAGTAATTTCACTTAAATGGCAATGAAGATTACCTTTTAATTGCCATTTAAGTGAAATTACTGAACTTAAATATACAAGCTTGATAAAAATGGTCATTTTAGAAGAAAATTTCAAATGGCATTTAGAGGCTTTTGCATCTGAACTCTTGATATGGAACTCTAAAATGGTTCTATATAGAACCATTTTTTTTGGTAAAAGGTTCTATTGGCCAAGTACGCAACCCCAGGGTTCCATATAGAACTCAGAGGAACCCTTTTTAAGAGTGTATTGAACCTTTTAGGGGTTCCAAATACATAGCGCTGATATAATTTTTAAGGTTCTGTATAGAACCTTTTCTTCTAAGAGTGAACGGCTGATAACGATGGAACTTGCGACCATAGTTGGCTAACGATGCTTTTGGGAAACGCACCCTTGGCTGGTTTTGTGAATTAGAATCTGATTCATTAAAAAGATCTGAATCAGCAGAACAATTCATACATTGGACATTGCTACTTCTAAGCATAAAGTTAAGCTCACATTTGCTAAATTTCATAAACATTTGGCAGGCAAAAAAAGATGTACGATGTATGAATCGCAGCTCACACAGAAGTCACATTCAAAGCAGGTTTCTGTTGGTCAATGGGGGCTAATCCACGTGGGCAACTTGAACTCGTTGTGAAGTCCGCATGGGGGAATCTTTCGTCCTCATGGGAAATTCCAGATCACTGCATTTGACTGGGTTTTACTCATGAAAATTTGCTAAACCCAGTAAATGTGACTGCACCTTAACAGTAGCACTGTTTCCTCAACTGGAATGATGTTTCAAGACCAACAAACAATTCAGGAACATGCTGCAATGAACAATCAAAATGCATTTAGATAAGGTTCAATGTGTTCAATCCTGTTGAACAATTAGCAGTGAAAGCAATATTGATAAAGGCCAGCAGCTCTATAGTGAGAAGGACATTCCCTAGGCGATGTGTAGCAAAGAGAGTCATTTATCAAGGAGACTGCACTAGCCAAATAATATCCCCCATGGTCCCCTGAGCTTTGCCCCTGCAGTGGTAAAGAATGGAGTGGAGGCGCTGTTATTTGAGTTGACTGGAGGGATGGAGGGGGGAGGGGGTCAAAAGCTTGCTGAGGGTAGCAGTGCTCAACATGATATCACTGGCCAATAATAGAGTTCAGAATGGACAGGATATCTGTGTTCAAGCTGTTTTTGCCTTTCAAATTAAATGAATTGTAGGTAAATGTAAACTGACTGATTAGATCATCTGGGTAATGGGATCTTATATCTCAAATGTTATGTAAAAGAGATCTATGAAAGCCTAGCTGTTGCATAGCATAGCAGTCGAAGCCGAAGCGATTGGTAGGGGCAGAGGTCTCTGGAGGTGCGAATATGCCGGAATGGGTAACAGGGCTGAAAATATAACCTAAATTAAACTGTCACTTAGTAGATCGGAATTAAAATAAAGTTAACTTAAATAAATAAATAAATAAATGTACTTATATAAAATAAGAGGTTGAATCTGAAATATGGCTGATTTAGAGGTCGATCTCTGAAGGTGCGTAGTTACATATGACAGAATGGGTAACAGGGTTGAAATTTAACCTAAATTATTTTGTCACTTAGTAGATCTGAGTTAAAATAAAGTTAACTTAAATTAATGTACTTATATAAAACAAGAGGTTTAATCTGAAGAATGACTGATTGTTAGGGGTCGATCTCTGAGGGTGCGTAGTTACATATGCCAGAATAAGTAACAGGGTTGAAATTTAACCTAAATTAAACTGTCACTTAGTAGATCTGAGTTAAAATAAAGTTAACAAAAATAAATGTACTTCTATAAAATAACTGGTTGAATCTGAAGTATAGCTGATTGTTAGGGGTCGATCTCTGAAGGTGCGTAGTTACATATGCCGGAATGAGTAACAGGGTTGAAATTTAACCTAAATTAAACTGTCACTTAGTAGATCTGAGTTAAAATAAAGTTAACTTAAATAAATAAATATACTTATATAAAATAAGAGGTTGAATCTAAAATATGGCTGATTTAGCGGTCAATCTCTGAAGGTGCGTAGTTACATATGCCAGAATGGGTAACAGGGTTGAAATTTAACCTAAATTATTTTGTCACTTAGTAGATCTGAGTTAAAATAAAGTTAACTTAAATAAATGTACTTGTATAAAATAACTGGTTGAATCTGAAGTATGGCTGATTGTTAGGGGTTGATCTCTGAAGGTGCGTAGTTACATATGCCAGAATAAGTAACAGGGTTGAAATTTAACCTAAATTAAACTGTCACTTAGTAGATCTGAGTTAAAATAAAGTTAACAAAAATAAATGTACTTATATAAAATAACTGGTTGAATCTGAAGTATGGCTGATTGTTAGGGGTCGATCTCTGAAGGTGCGTAGTTACATATGCCGCAATGAGTAACAGGGTTGACATTTAACCTAAATTAAACTGTCACTTAGTAGATCTGAGTTAAAATAAAGTTTACTTAAATAAATAAATATACTTATATAAAATAACAGGTTGAATCTAAAATATGGCTGATTTAGGGGTCGATCTCTGATGGTGCGTAGTTACATATGCCAGAATGGGTAACAGGGTTGAAATTTAACCTATATTAAACTGTCACTTAGTAGATCTGAGTTAAAATAAAGTTAACTTAAATAAATGTACTTATATAAAATAACTGGTTGAATCTGAAGTATGGCTGATTGTTAGGGGTTGATCTCTGAAGGTGCATAGTTACATATGCCGGAATGAGTAACAGGGTTGAAATTTAAGCTAAATTAAACTGTCACTTAGTAGATCTGAGTTAAAATAAAGTTAACTTAAATAAATGTACTTGTATAAAATAACAGGTTGAATCTAAAGAATGGCTGATTGTTAGGGGTCGATCTCTGAAGGTGCGTAGTTACATATGCCGGAATGAGTAACAGGGTTGAAAATGTAACCTAAATGAAACCGTCACTTAGTAGAGATTAGCTAGTTTGGGACTGGATGTTGGTTTATACAAAAATAATGTCCATTAAATTAAATGTTTGTTTTAGTGTAAACTTAGCTGTTTCATAAGAGGTCAAATCCAAAGTACAGTATACCTGTTTGTTAGCGGTTCGAACTCTGAAAGTGTGTGACAGGGTTTCAAGAAACAAGGTTGAAGATTTAGCCTTAACTTAATAAATTGTTTCGATGATCTTAACTAGTTTGTTGCTGGATTTTTGTGTCTACAAAAACAAAGTCCAATACAATATTTGTTTATTTTTCATCATCCATTTGGTCTGAAAACTTGAACTTGAGGTAGTCAACACTACAATTTGTGTAAAAATTGAGAAAACGTTAATGTACTTGCCATCATGTAAAAATGATATAATTTCAAAGGTGTCACAATTATTATGAATCTTTAATTTCCATTTTCTACTAAATAGTTCAATGCCTGTGTCATCCACCAGGATTCAGATTGACCAGATTTTCTTCTATTGTCAATTTTTAAAAAATATATGCGACAATTTTGTTTACCAAACGGTTTATCCACCGTTTAACCCTGGTGGATAAAATTAGATCTAAACTTGTAAAACTGTTAATTGTTCTAATGGTTTACAGTAATATTTCAAATCCGTTGCCCTGAGAAAAAATCCATCTCAAAGGTTAGTTGTTGAATAAATTCTGAAAAGAAAACAGTTTTTTGGGGTCAAACTAATGCTTATTTTCCTAATACATTTTCTCAAGATTACTTAAAGCTTCATAATGAACCACTGTAGATGCCTGAATTACATATAGACACTTACTACACAACTGTGCTGGTGGAAATTAACATTACTGGTTATGTATACATCTGTGACAAGCTTAGTTTCTTTTTCAAGCACAAGTGTAGGGATGTATAGCAGATGAAGAGATCAAGCTGCTTTTGTGTCCAATTTTCCACGTTAATGGTCCCGGTGTTGGCCGCAGATGCTGGACTAATTAAAGGATTAAAGGAGTCACCTTATTCACTGCCCTGATTGGTCACACCTGGGCTCTTTTCCACAGTAGTGCCATTACAGCCCATGTCCCAGGTGACACCAGTGTACATGTGTGTGCAAATGTATATTTCCACTACAAAAGGGCCAGTCTGTCAGCGTTCACCTCTTAACAATGAGCATAACCCTCCTTTGCATGCACAAATTATAGCCTTTTATGGATTTTATTTCTATTTCTCAAGGTTTATATTTATTCAGGCCTGTGCGCTGGTGTCCGAACAGAGTAGAGCGCCATTAATCTCATGGCTGTCAGGGACAAACTATTGAGGTATTAATAATATCTCCTTTTGAAATGCATAAACTGCATTATAAACAAATCGACACCTATTGTCCACCTCTTTTCACTTCCATTTATGTTTTTTTCCCTCTATATCATATTTCTTTTCTGTCCAACCCTCGTTGAGTATTAATACATGTGTGTGTGTGTGTATATATATATATATATATATATATATATTCACTCACCGGCCACTTTATTAGGTACCCCATGCTAGTAACGGGTTGGACCCCCTTTTGACTTCAGAACTGCCTCAATTCTTCGTGGCATAGATTCAACAAGGTGCTGGAAGCATTCCTCAGGGAGTTTGGTCCATATTGACATGATGGCATCACACAGTTGCCGCAGATTTGTCGGCTGCACATCCATGATGCGATCTTCCGTTCCACCACATCCCAAAGATGCTCTATTGGATTGAGATCTGGTGACTGTGGAGGCCATTTGAGTACAGCGAACTCATTGTCATGTTCAAGAAACCAGTCTGAGATGATTCCAGCTTTATGACATGGCGCATTATCCTGCTGAAAGTAGCCATCAGAAGTTGGGTACATTGTGGTCATAAAGGGATGGACATGGTCAGCAACAATACTCAGGTAGGCTGTGGCGTTGCAACGATGCTCAATTGGTACCAAGGGGCCCAAAGAGTACCAAGAAAATATTCCCCACACCATGACACCACCACCACCAGCCTGAACCGTTGATACAAGGCAGGATGGATCCATGCTTTCATGTTGTAGACGCCAATTCTGACCCTACCATCCGAATGTCGCAGCAGAAATCGAGACTCATCAGACCAGGCAACGTTTTTCCAATCTTCTATTGTCCAATTTCGATGAGCTTGTGCAAATTGTAGCCTCAGTTTCCTGTTCTTAGCTGAAAGGAGTGGCACCCGGTGTGGTCTTCTGCTGCTGTAGCCCATCTGCCTCAAAGTTCGACGTACTGTGCGTTCAGAGATGCTCTTCTGCCCACCTTGGTTGTAACGGGTGGTTATTTGAGTCACTGTTGCCCTTCTATCAGCTCGAACCAGTCTGGCCATTCTCCTCTGACCTCTGGCATCAACAAGGCATTTCCGCCCACAGAACTGCCGCTCACTGGATGTTTTTTCTTTTTCGGACCATTCTCTGTAAACCCTAGAGATGGTTGTGCGTGAAAATCCCAGTAGATTAGCAGTTTCTGAAAATACTCAGACCAGCCCTTCTGGCACCAACAATCATGCCACGTTCAAAGTCACTCAAATCACCTTTCTTCCCCATACTGATGCTCGGTTTGAACTGCAGGAGATTGTCTTGACCATGTCTACATGCCTAAATGCACTGAGTTGCCGCCATGTGATTGGCTGCTTAGAAATTAAGTGTTAACGAGCAGTTGGACAGGTGTACCTAATAAAGTGGCCGGTGAGTGATATATATATATATATATATATATATATATATATATATATATATATATATATATATATATAAGGTTGTATAATATATACAATCACAGGGTGTAACAGGGTTGAAAAAAAATCTAAACTTAGCTAATTTGGGGCAAATGTTGGCTTGTAGTTTGCCGTGAGTTAAGAAAATATTAGTTTGGTCATTTTTCTTGAAAAACTTTACAATAAATTTGGTAACAGGGTTGACAAATGCAGTTAACACTACAATTTGTACATTTAGAAACAAACTATTTCCTTGAACTACAGCTCATTGGGTGAAAAACAGTAAAAAAGGTCAAGGCCGTTATTCAACTAACATATTAAAATGCGTTTATAAATACTTATATAATAAGGAGAAAAAATAAATAAAACTTGGACATTTTGAACATATAGACAACTTTCCGAAATAAAATTAACAAAACTTTCTTAGAACATAAATGTGTTAGCTGGATAGGCCTATAATTTTTATTATACTATATTATAATTCATTATACTGAATATGAAGGTTGCACAAAGTTTCCATTTCCTATTAGTGTTGAATGACTTTTAAGCACAATGTAAAGAGATTTCTGCAGTTGATTCATTAACTTGTTGATGTAGGTATTTAAAGTGAGTGGTCAAGCTGCCTAGCAACAGAGTATGGAAAATTACCATAAAAATGTTGTTTATGATTAACAATTTCTCTTTCGTTTTGCTTTTAAAGGGACTTGAACACAAACAACCTCACACATATCGGCAAGGATGACTTCGCTGGCCTTAAGCACCTCTCGGATTTTGTGAGCTTTATTTTTTACACCAATCTTATTTCTAATGTATTTTCTAATTTATAGAGGTTTAAATGGACATACATATATATAAATGCCACAAAACAGAAGGGGAAGCAGACAAGCGCACATTTAACATGTAAACAACAATTAACATGCAAACAGTTTTATTGTATTTTAATTACAGTTTGTATGCTGTTTGCGTATAGAATATGTGGCCTTTTCTTTACTCTCCTCCATCCTCCACTATGAACTGAACATTTTAAAATAAAATCTTTTTAACCTTCACTATGCATTACTTCACCAATCTATACAGGCACCTCACGGACAACCAGATTGTCTCTATTGATAGAGGAGCCTTCAGTGATCTGAAGGAATTGGACAGACTGTGAGTTTAAAGTTATATATTTTTAATCTCTCTGTAATATAGTATTCTGTTTCAAAGGTTTTTATATTTTAATTATAGCATTTAACCCTTAGGTTATGTTGAAATTGGCTAATATTTGGGCTACCGGAAACCCCAGTGGTGTATGTGTCAAATTAATCAGTCATTTTTTTTAATTAACCTTCATTAATATATAAAGAGAGAGAGAGAGAGAGAGAGAGATAGTAGAGAGAGAGAGAGAGAGAGTAACCAAGTTGAAAAATATCAAAACTTAACTGGTTTTGGCTAATGTTGGCTTCTACCCAGCAAACAAATTTAGGTTCTGGGAACGTTCTGGGAACGTTAGTTTTTGGTTCCCAGAAAGTTCCTAGAACTTTCCCTTAAGGTTAAGGGAACGTTCACAGAACATTCCCCTTACCTTATAAAATGGAACTTAAAAATAAACTACATGGAACGTTCCTATAACGTTCTTGTTTGGTTCCCAAAAAAATTACCTTATGGGACCATTCAGGAACGTTCAGGGGAACATTCTGTGTTTGCTGGGTAGTTTACCATAAATTGTTTTGTTGTTTTTTATTTAAATAACTTTACAATATCTTTGGTAACAGGGTTGAAATACAAATAACACAAACATTTTTGAAACGAATTAGAAACCAGCTCAAACGTGTTTTTTCCTTGGTAAGCTACATCATGTTGGGACAATTAGAAAGTAATCTTCAAACTGGGTTTCCTGAATTGTGAGCCGTATGTCTTTGTGTTTCCCTTAGGCGTCTCAACCGAAACCGTCTCCAGCAACTCCCAGAGCTCCTGTTCCTGAAAAACCCCACTCTCTCCAGACTGTAAGTGACTATTTCCTTATCAGGAATCCATCAGGAAATGCTTGAGGTGGAACAAGCATGGAATAGCTAATTTGGCAAGCTTCTAACAAAACACCTTTTACATGTTAAACAAAGCACCTGGTATAGTGACTTCCCAGACAATCACGTATTAATAAGAGCTTAGGTTAGTTAGCTGTGCTTAGGCGTAGAGTTTTTATATTTTAATATAGATAGAGTTACAGATACAGTCTTCACTCAGAGGCATACAGTGGGTCAAAAAGACGGTTTACCCAATGTTTTCATGTGCTACTATGTATTTATTATGCTATGTTTATTAGCGTATCCCATTGTTAGCTTAGCTAACATGTTAATGCCAAACTCAATTGGAATCAACACTTGTGAAAAAACTTTTGAGATGTTAAGAAAAAAACTGGTAATGCTCTAGATTACAGCCTGGAATGTATTGCGTAATTAAAGCGATGTTACAGCGTAACCTTCGGTGTTATTAAATTATAGTGTACTTATAACGTACATACAATTTAAGTATAAGTGAACAATATTTTGAGTTTGGGGAATAAAGGGGTAACAACCAGGAGAAAATAAAATATTTATACTGTAAGTATTATAGAACTAAGGGGTACTTATCCATATTATTACTTTTACTTATCCTCGATCACATGCGGGGTCCCTCAAGGTTCCATCCTAGGACCAGCACTATTTTCAATGTATATGCTTCCCCTTGGTTCCATTTTTAAGAAATATAGCATTTCATATCATTTTTATGCTGATGACACCCAGATGTATCTGCCCATAAAGCATGGAGATGATAAATCTGTGGAAACACTTTTTGAGTGTCTAAAAGAGGTAAAATCTTGGATGAATAATAACTTTCTCCAGTTAAATAAGGATAAAACAGAAATAATTATTTTTGGCCCTAATAGTAGTACAAATAATATAGCTGGAAAACTAGGACCTCTGTCATCAAATTTGAAGACACAGGTTAAGAATCTGGGTTTTATCTTTGACACAGAATTAAAGTTTGATAGACAGATCAATTCGGTAGTGAAAAATAGTTTCTTTCAATTGCGAAATATAGCTAAACTTAAATCTATCCTATCATTCAGTGACCTGGAGAAAGTAATTCATGCTTTTATTTCTTCGCGTCTTGATTACTGTAACGTTCTGTATCTGGGTGTAAGTCAGTCCTCTCTGTCACGTCTTCAGCGGGTACAAAATGCAGCAGCAAGGTTGTTGACAAACACAAAGAAGAGGGATCATATATCCCCTATTTTGGCCTCGTTACACTGGCTACCAGTTCATTTTAGAATAAAGTACAAGGTTCTTTTATATACTTTTAAAGCTTTGCATGGACTGGCACCAAAATATGTGTCTGAACTTATACAGTTTAGATGCTCACAGAGATCCCTGAGATCACAAAATCAGCTGCTCCTTGAAATTCCTCGGTCACGCTTAAAAACTAAAGGAGATTCGTGCTTTCTCAGTTGCTGCTCCTAAGTTGTGGAATGGGTTACCAATATTCATCAGATCTTCTACTTCTGTAACCATGTTTAAATCTCAGCTTAAGACATATTTGTTTGATGAGGCCTTTGCTGACCGCTAGACTTTGATTTTACATTTACAGTATTTTATTACTTCTTTATTTTACATTGTATTCTTTCTTGTATTTTATTGTGTTTTATATATAATTTGTTTGAAATTGTACAGCACTTTGGTACACTATGTGTTTTTTAAGGTGCTTTATAAATAAACTTTGATTTGATTTGATTTGATTTATGATACAACAATCTTACATTTGTTAGCAATTTAGCAAGAATATACACTGTGTACCTTTTTGAAATAATGGTGAACCAGTACATACCGTATAGGCTATTGAAAAAATTACAGGGTACACATCTATGCATTTATACAGTAATCTTTTTAACAAAAGTGTACTGAAAACTTAAAGTATTGCAACGTTTTATTTAAATATTAAAAATTTGAGAAAGATACTTGTTTCATGTATTGGTGCGTGTTACCCTTTTATTCCATGAAGTTATAGGGTAGGTACAATTAAAAAAAGCATACACAATCTTATTTCACTGACTCGAAAACCTTTATTTATTATACAAGCACCCTGTAACGACATGAAACCAGATATATTTCCCAGTATATGTAAAAAAAAATCGCAGTAGTCTTTCTGGTCTTGAAACATGTTAGCCCAAACATAAATATCTGCACTTTTATATATATATTAGGGGTGTAACGGTTCACAAAATTCACGGTTCGGTTCGATACGAATACACTTGTGTCACGGTTCAGTTCGGTACGTTTCAAATACAGCAAAAAGAAATGGCAGAGAAATTTCCTTGATTTAATTTTTTTAATTATATTTTTATTAAAACTAACATCATAAAGTATGATATTTTTTAACTTAGAGCAATGATGGAACTAAACTTGACTTTTCTTAGGAGCATTTAAAACAACAGCTCTTTGGACAAAATGAAATGTAATATTGTAGTAGTTATAAACAAAGGTTTATTTTAGTTTAGATTAACATTTGAGGGCAGCAATTGTATTGATAATGTCAAAATACAACAGACGTGATGTTACTTGAAAGCATTATAGCCTACTATTCCTGCCAAACTTACAGATAGTAGTGTTATACAGTAAATCCTTGGTGATGTTGCTGATCTGTGGACACTGGATAGTTCATTCATGGCACAATGTTTCTTCCTGGTTTCCACGTCAGCGCTGTTTGATCCGTTAATAACGGAGAAATGTGAATGTTTCTCACTAGATCTCGCAGCGATGTTATTAACGTTACTTCAGTGGCGAATTCAAATGTTTTCTTCACTGGATTTAGCTGTGTAGTAACAGTGCTGATCAAGATCGGCTCGCGCTGCATTGGTCCAAACTGCTAAACGGTTCGTGATCCAGACAACCACACAATAACGAGTAGCTCCAGGTTTGTTCCGCTTACATTACATTTGCCATTTGATGTTGGACAATGTTGTGGTCACGCCAGCGTCTCTTACATTATGAACGCGCTTGCCACGCGCGATGCGCCTACATTTGAATAACGGAAGGTTGGTCGGCAGGACAAATGAACCGAACGAACCGTTTGGTTCAAAAATGCGTACCGAAAACTGAACCGAAAGCCTCGTACCGAACGGTTCAATACGAATACGTGTATCGTTACACCCCTAATATATATATATGTGTATGTGTTTTTTTTTTAATATTAGAGCCCGACTGATAAAAGATTTTGAAGGCCGAATACCGATACAAATAATTGTTGGATTTAAAATCCAATATTTCCGATATATCGGCCAATATTTTTATTATTATTTTTTATTTCAGAAACGCGCAACAAAATATTGACAGATTTCCCTAACATTAGTTATTTGTTGCTATTTATGAGTTTTAACTAAAATAATATGATAATGCATTTAAAAAAGAAACTTGTTCCTATTTGTCACAACAGAACAGAGGTAACATCAAAATATATAAAAGTTCTGATAAATAAAATAATAATTAGTCCCTACATTGCCTTATAAGCTACCTTATAATTACAATGTCAGCATGCTTTTTAAAATTTTTAAATCACTTTTTAAATTCTTTCCATCAAGCCACATCAAACCATTTTCAATCATCAGTTGCTGCCTGCCTTTTTAAAACCTACTATTTAGCGATTCTAATCTAAATCCATTACAGAAGTATCCATCCATTCAACTCCAACACTCATGACATGGTTGAAGCGATGATTCGTCCGTTTTTATTTAATTTTTTTAAATATTCATTTATCGGCCATTATAAATGCCAGATACCGATATTTTCGAAAATGCTTAATATCGGCCGATAATATCGGCCTGCGATATATAACATCTGGCTTTATTTAATATAAATGCATAGATTGTGTTCCTTGTAACGTAAAAAAAGCCTATGTATTGCTCCACAATTATTATGAAAAGGTACGCAGTGTCTGTTCTTGCTAAAATGCTCCCAAATGTAAGATTGTTGTATCATAATAGTAGAATAAGTACCACTTAGATTTATAATACTTACAGTATAAATGTTTTTTTTATTCTCCTGGTTGTTACCCAAACTTTACATATTGTTTGCTTATACTTGCATGTAAGTACTTTATAGGTCTATAATTACAGAAAGTTACATTGTAAAATCCTCTTAATTACACAGTACTTTCTCGGCTGTAATCTAAAGTGTTACCAAAAACTCTTTGTATAGTGACTTCACCTCTCGATACGAACTTAGGTTAGTTAGCTGTGGTTGGGTGAAGAGTTTTTGAATAAAGATTGAGTTGGAAAAGTCAGGGCCAGTGGGTCAAAAAGGGAAATATGTAGGAATGTGTGGGAGTACAGAAAGAGGCATAATGGGTGTGAACAAATAGTCAGAGACAGCTGTGTTTGCTTGTTATTTGGTTGTTTGTTCATGCCATTTCACACGTTGCCTCATTAGAGAGTTACCATATGGATGTGGCGCGTTCAGTCAATCTGCCTGAGAACACCCCATCCTCCCACACATGCCTTTAGGGAAAGATGTCTACTATTATAAATGAAATTCATAACGTATTTTTCCTTCGGAGACAATCTGTATGGTAAACCTCAGGAATATTGATTTATGAAAATATGGGTCATGATAGTTTTTTGCATTTTTCGTTCCATGTTTGGACATTTTGTGGAGTGCACTTAAACAAAGCAAGATTTAGTTCATTAAAACAAGTAATAGTCTCCTAAGATGCATTACTAATTGGCACCATGCTTGCGTTCTCCACGCACAATTAATTACCACAGTTTCTTAAGAGAGGAAATAACAGGGGTGATGGCTAATTATGATTCGTTTCAAATTAATATGTAAATTTTTCTTCAAACCTGTCACTGAGGGTAGCAAAATTTTTAATTTGTGCTAACCGGGTGTGAACTTATCTAAGAGTGTTTATGTTACCAACCAATGACGATGAAAAGAAAATACCAATTATTCTTCATGTCATTCCTGTCTCTTACACCTCAGGAATTGTCTTAATTTGACAGGATCCTGTGGCGGGAAGTGCTGCGTTTCAAAACCTAGAGAGCTGCCTATCAAGAGCATTTTAAAGCAATAATAAGTGCTCTGAAAAACATATGGTGTAGAAACAATTTTCACTCACAAATTGCAAGTAAATTACATGAACATTTACAGAGAAACGGCAAGTAAATGCATAGAAATTCATATAATTTAAAAGAAAATGCATAGAAAGTAGTATTTTCTTGTAAAACATACGCCAATAATCTTTGTTTTTATTTACATACATTAGCTTTTATTTTCATAAGTTTGTGACAAAATGTGTCACCAAAGAGGACTCTCTTTAAGTACACTTAAGTGGCCTTTTATTTCTATTATACAGAGGAAAGTATTAGAAACCCGAACTCGAGTAAAAGTACAAGTGCTCTATCAAAAAAAGTGACACTTTAGTAGAATTACTAAAGTATTCAAGATTTATTGCAAGTAGTTTATCTTAAAATTCACTACTTAAGTACTAACAGTAAAAGTACAAGTATTGTGTCATGTAATTATCAAAGAAAGCAGTCAAGAGTTTGAACTAGCAATCAAATAAGGCACTTTGGCAGGATTCAAATTTGCTTTGGTGGCCGGCAAAAAAATTTCATTGCAGGAAAACCCCTGAATTAGTTGTCAATGTGTGTGTCAATCAATACCATTAACCTATAAAACTGGCGTGTGATTTTGGCAGCATGAAAGCCAACTTGCAACGAATGATTTGTAATTTTTTTATAATTGTAACGAGTGACTAGCAGAACATTAAATAAAACATTGAAGTAAAAGTATCAAATTCATTAAAAATATCTACTGAAGTAAAAGTAGAAGTATGAGAAAAAAACAATACTCTAGTAGAGTACAGATTCAGCATTTTAGTACTTAAATACAGTACTTAAGTAGTTCTACTTCGTTACTATACATCTCTGATTATATACTATTTTTATTACTATTTTCTTATCTTTTTTTAAATGTACTGCTAAGATTTGTAGTAAAGTACAGGTGTGCATTCAATACAATTAAGTGCACTTCTTTGGAAATTTAGGTAATTGATATTTAGTTTTAGCCAAAATCACATAATTTGTAAATAAGAGTTTGAGTTTTGAGTGCTGTGTGTTTATGATGCTGTTTATTAGAGTATCTCATTGTTAGCTTAGCAACATGCTAATAACAATCTGCGAACAGCTTGTTATGGGATATTTAAATGCATATAGTGTTACTCTAAGTGTAGTGTTTTGTAGTGCTAGCAGTGAATGTTATATTAGCGTGACATTATCAAGGAGAAGGTTTGCGCTTCACAGCAGACAAAGATCTGTGTTGCTTGCTATCAATTTTGTTGGTCTTGGAGGAGTCATTAAGTTACAAAATGGCCAATAAACTTAGACATTTCACAGAAATCTTCTTGAAAAATTAAGCAATAAGGGCTCATTGAACGACTTCTTCCAGTTCACTGGCTGGTCACACCAGATGTGCTTAAGTTAGACATTTGCCTAGTCGTAGCGCAATGGTGACGTGAGGAATTATTTATGACGGTCTATTGAATTATTGAAAATTAATGCTCACCCAAGGTTGTAATGTGAAACAGGGTTCAGTTTGATCGATGTTCCTAAAATGCTCTTGTATTTTGAATATCACTTAACAGTATGCTATTACGAAACATAAGCTAACAAAAACAATTTTAAAGAATAAGAAATGTTTAATTTCACATACAAATATGTAACAATTTAAAAGATGCAATGATGGGTACAAATTCATTCTCATGTGAAGACATTTTCTCTCTGTTTACTGTTTCTTCGCTGTCTTTGAGCTCTGATGAATGAGTTTTGCCCTTGCTAACATTTAATATCCCTCAGTAAACACTGTGTTAGACACAGAAAGACAAGTGTAAGAAAGACGAGGACTAACAAAAGAAAACCAGTGTGGCTAGTCGCAGTCTCTTAGATCCCACAATTTGTTGCTCATTTTTCCCTCTCAGGCCTCTATTGTCTTCGTCGTCTTACCCTCTGTCACGGGCTTTCAAACAAAAGATCTGGAGTGTAATATTTGCAGAGGTTGAGCAGTCTTACTATCCGTAATGTTTGCCTTCACTTCTGGATGTTAGCCGGGTTTAAACCGCAAACTGAACATCCTTGGTAAACATCTTTGATTAAAGGCGGTTACCAGGAAACCCCACTGAGAGGTTATTCTTCCCAGAGGTTTTTGCTGGTTTTTCTTCATTTTTCAAGGATGGAAATGAGTGTCAGAATATGTTTGAATCACTCTGATGTGATACAGAATTGGCCGTGTTACATAAATAATGGAAAGCTGTATTGCATTATCATGATACTTTTGCTGCCTTATTGCATTTGAGTTCTGTGTATATTCAGGGTTCAATACAAGTTAAGTGCAAATGCAAACCCTCTTTTGGCATTAAAAACTGCTGTCAGGATTTACTGAAGATTACATTAGATCCTGTGCTGAACTTTCCACTCCCATCTGCGCTTTTTTGGTTTTGCTACTTATTTTAACAGTGAGTTTTTATTTTATTTTTAAATTTTTTGACAGATTTGCGTCATTCATTCCCATTCTAAGTGTCAGATTCTAGCTTTTAAAAAGAAAATGAGTGGAAATCAACATTTGTGGTAATTAACATTATACCACATAATATTAAGTGATTTTGATTAAGATTAGCTCATTTAGTATGTTTTTTTAAGCCAGATTAGTTCCTTGAGACTATTGAAACAACATTTAGCAAACATTAGCATTCTACTCAAACAGTATAACTAAACTGAACACTAATCTAACTCAGGGGAAGGTTTGATGGCTCAAGAGGTTGCAATTGAGACATACTGTGAGAATGCAAAGCAGCTTCATTCCTGAATCTCCTGAGGAATGTATTAGTTTATACCGATATCTCTTACTTTTTTGACACATGAGATTACTGGGGTCTCAAATGTTTCTCTGAGTGGACCTGTAACCAGTGGACAGCCTTCACAGGTCAATGAAATTGGTTGCTCTTTGGTGCATAAAACATTGCTTACATTAACACGAGTGACAATAACAAATTAGTTTAATTTGATTAACCCTGGAACGCTTATACAACTGATGTACCATAAAGTGCATGTGTGGGTCAAATATGGGTCAATAAAAATTTAATTTGGTGCTCTTTTTAAAAATAAACCTTTATTTATTTTATAATAAACAACATATTTATGTGTAAATCATTGTAAAACGCTTATGAAACATAAACAAATCATCCTATGAAAACCGTTTTATAATTGAACGTTGCGTTACCATAGAAACTGTACTTATTTTATCAGTCTCCTCCCTTTGGGCATCATTATATTTCATAATTTATGATCAAACCTTTTCTAATCTTGACAAAACACATATTGTCAGAAAGGTCTGAGTCTCAAGGTTCCAAAATTGGTACAAGGTACAAAATTGATATTTGGACAGAAATGTATTAATTTGTTAAGGCAGAATGTATACAACTGAATTCAATGGCACCCGGTGGCTATTTTTGGTACTACGCCTAAACAAAATCTCATGGGAACTTAAATTTTTGTGATATCAACTTCAAATTTGGAACATAACTTGGTTAGATTTATGGCTTTGATTTTATAGCAATTTTAGAGTAAAAAGATATTTTGTAAAATACATATTTTATAGGAAAATAAAAATATATATAGTACAGTATATTTGATTTACTGTCAATTTAAACTTCTATAACTTTTTCATACTTTCATTTTTTTAAGTGTTTTCACTTCAGCAATAATCTGCTGAGTGTTTTCTTTAAAACAAGACCACACTTGGGTATATTCCAAAGCATTCTTGAATTACAACCATTTAAGTGTGCATTTTAACCCCCATTCTCAAAAAGGGGGTGACAGGTAAGGGGTTAAACAATAATACATTTGACCCATATATACATTCCAGGATTAATGGTACAAACTGCCTTTTAAAATTAATAATAGGAACTACATGATGAGAAAAATGATCAAAGACAGTTTAAATGAGTGATTCCTGTAATGTCAGGTGAAAACATACCATATTTGCACTGAAAAATACAAGAAATTGGACACACGCCTTTCTAGATCCACATTCATTTCAGAGTTAGATAGCTAAAGGTTTTTGTTTATTTTGATACTTTATCTATAAAGACCTGATCTCCCTCAAGTTTAACTCTTTCCCAGCCAGATTTTTTTAAAAGGTTGACATGCCACCGCTAGCATTTTTGATCATCACAAAAAACTTTCATGCATAATTATTTTTCATCAACACTTGAATGTGGGTATGTTTTATTAAAAAAATGTATAAAAAGCTGAGAAAATCCCTCCCCTCCCCCCAAAGACTACAACGTGCATAAGCAATGCTTAATGCTTTATTAAGTGTTTTGAATCTGTACTCTTTCATAAGTTGTGTAATTGCGCCCCTCACTGTAAAACAGTGAAAACATGGAAAGACGCAAATTCCATCAATGGCAGGGAAAGAGTAAATATATATGCTCTGCAATTTCTCATTCCTTCACACTGAATTTCACACTCCATTACAGATTTCTGATTGTGTGTCTGGTTTGTTGTTGTTAAGTGGCCTGACCTCTTCTGGAAATAGTGCTTTACCAAACAGCGCTAATAATACAGCTAATGCTCAGCGTCTTCTGTTAGCTTTTAGCTTTTTACTGCATTTTACTCTTTAAACTAAGAAAATAAGCTTTAATGTGCAGTCCTTGTTCGTCCTGAAGGACCATGAAAGGCTTTCATCAAATGATGACTGTAGCTTGAACCAATTGCGGGGAACTTAACAACAGTTTGCAATTGCAGCAAAATTCACATGCATTAGGGAAAGGTCACTGATGGCTTTCACATGGATAGGAAACAGATGAAATGACATTTAGGTATCCAGATGTTCTTTTATTAAATGCCAATTTCCTTAGTCTGCAGAACAGCACTGAGCATGACTGGATATGAAATATACATAATTTTCAAAACCATTTC
This sequence comes from Hybognathus amarus, assembly GCA_030378365.1. Taxonomy (NCBI): domain Eukaryota; kingdom Metazoa; phylum Chordata; class Actinopteri; order Cypriniformes; family Leuciscidae; genus Hybognathus; species Hybognathus amarus. Next base: position 182,900 of record JAQIUQ010000255.1, on the reverse strand, counting down.
AAATCCACAGCAGTGAGATTGTGTCATGCTCACTTCATTTCTCAGCTAGAGAGGCTTTATAGAGGCTTTATTTTTATAGTTAAAAGTTATAACAAAACAGCTGTTACATCTCATGAAAGTCTCAAACTGTGCTCTGATTTGCCAAGATTTATCTGATATATGATATCAAGGAATAGATAATGAAAATAAAGGAACTTGTATTTATGATAATTTCGATAGCATGTGAAGGCCATTCCTGTCTTGTCTATTAAGTTATCCCAGGTGTTTCTGATTAACCACGCCCCCTTGTTATTTTGTCTCGCTCATTTGTCCCTGGTATTTAAGCCCTGTGTTTCAGCTCTGTCTTTGTGAGTCCTTGTTTGCGTCTTTAGTGTGATGTTGGTTGTTCTGTTCCGTTCCCTAGTCTGAGTCTAGTCTGGAGTTTATTTAATAAAGTTGTGCTGCATTTGGATCCTACTTCCTCCTGCTTCTTTAGCCGCAATCATCACAGAAGAACTCTCCAACAAAATGGACTACGAAGACTGTGTTTCACAAAATGGTCTGTCACTAGAAGACTATGTGGAGGTGTATCTCGACCTTTTTCAAGACGCAAATTGGGATGAAAAATCTCTCAAACAACAATAATGGAGTGGGATGGACAGTCTACTTACCCAGATGCTGCTGTTGGGAGACCTCCAGCTCTCATTTGTCGAGTTCATTGACCACATCTTATAGGTTTGACCCTCATTGTGCGACTCGTCAAGAGCCTGCCGATATTGAGCTTCACATCATGCCCACCATGAGAGTGGGAAATTCGGTGGAGCATAAGGACTGGCTTATAGACTGGGATACAGAGCCTCCACCGCTGGTCCCGTCCAGCTCAGATCCTTCACCGCTGATCCTGCCCAACCCAGAGCCCTCACCACTGGTCCCATCCAGCCCAGCCCAACCTGAGCTCCACGTCAGCGTTGGCGGAGCCTGAGCTCCATGTCAGCCTTGCCGAGCCTGAGCTCCACGTCAGCCTTGCCGAGCCTGAGCTCCACGTCAGCCTTGCCGAGCCTGAGCTCCACGTCAGCGCTGCCGAACCTGATCTCCACGTCAGCGTTGCTGAGCCTGAGCTCCACGTCAGCCTTGCCGAGTCTGAGCTCCACATCAGCATTGCCGAGCCTGAGCTCCATGTCAGCCTTGCCGAGCCTGAGCTCCACGTCAGCGTTGCCGAGCCTGTGCTCCACATCAGCGTTGCCGAGCCTGTGCTCCACGTCAGCGTTGCCGAACCTGATCTCCACCGTCAGCGTTGCCGAGCCTGAGCTCCACGTCAGCCTTGCCGAGCCTGAGCTCCACGTCAGCGCTGCCGAGCCTGTGCTCCACGTCAGCGTTGCCGAACCTGATCTCCACGTCAGCGTTGCTGAGCCTGAGCTCCACGTCAGCCTTGCAGAGCCTGAGCTCCACGTCAGCGTTGCCGAGCCTGAGCTCCACGTCAGCGTTGCTGAGCCTGAGCTCCACGTCAGCCTTGCCGAGCCTGAGTCTCCACGTCAGCCTTGCCGAGCCTGAGCTCCACGTCAGCCTTGCCGAGCCTGAGCTCCACGTCAGCCTTGCCGAGCCTCGAGCTCCACGTCAGCCTTGCCGAGCCTGAGCTCCACGTCAGCCTTGCCCGAGCCTGAGCTCCACGTCAGCCTTGCTCGAGCCTGAGCTCCACGTCAGCCTTGCCGAGCCTGAGCTCCACGTCAGCCTTGCCGAGCCTGAGCTCCACGTCAGCCTTGCCGAGCCTGAGCTCCTCGTCAGCGTTGCCGAGCCTGAGCTCCACGTCAGCGCGTTGCCGAGCCTGAGCTCCACGTCAGCGTTCCCGATCAAGAAACCGTTCAGTAGTAGAGGGGCAGTAGGTCCCGCAATGTGACCATGAAGGCTGCACCGCTTCACCACCTTGGCTGCCCGAAAGGTTTTCACCACCGTGGCTGCCCAAAGGGTCTCTCTGCCCTGGCCAGCTGAACTGCCTGATCCGCCTCAGTCGTCCACACAGCCTGATCTGGCCTAGTTGCCTGCACAGCTCCGCGCATGCTCCACGAGCCAGGTCCACCCATGCTCCATGGCCCAGGCTTGCCATGGTAATGTCCTGGTACCGTTCCACTATACAGGCCTGGTCCTCCTTCCCTCCCCCAAGGTCACCTCTACTTCACCACCCACCTGAACTTTTGTGTGTTGGTTTTGATAAGTTGTATTAGTGTGTTGTTGGTTGTTCTGTTCTGTTCCCGAGTCTAGACTGGAATTTGTTCAATAAAGTTGTGCTGCATTTGGATCCTGCTTCTTCAGCCGCAATCATCACAGTAGTGCTATACACTTTCTGGATGTCATATTTGTCTATATATTTTTAAGGGTCTGTGTAAGGAAAATCTGAGACAGCTGATGTGAAACTTAAACATAGTAACTAAATGACTAAATAATAATGTTATTTATTTTCAAGTCTATGAAAAAGCAGTAAAAGTTGAATCTTGGTTATGCTGTTTTGTTTTTGTTGATGTTGTTAGTAATGTTTTCTAACATAAACTTGCAATTCAGTTGTATTCTGCATGAATAAATATTGGTAACCTTAACTGTATATTTTACAAACTCTTTTAATTAGGGACTTCAGTGAGAATTTCATCCAGATGGTACCAAGAAGAGCATTTAGAGGAGCCACTGACATCAAGAACTTGTGAGTTAAAGTGCACACAACTTTAATTATCTACACATGATTCTTTTTATTTTCCCAATAACTTTATTTCAATTTGACCTTTAACTCATCAAATGTTTTGTGTGCCCCTGTGTTGCTCTCAGACAGCTGGATAAGAACCACATCAGCTGCATTGAGGATGGAGCGTTTCGGGCCATGAGAGTCCTGGAGGTCCTGTATGTACTGACCTTTGTGTTGTAGAGAAAGTAAATGAGTTAATGCAGTTTATTGTTTGTAAAGTATACATACAGTGTGTATGGATAATATATCACCTGTTTTTCTTTGGTTCTCCTCCATAGCACACTGAACAACAACAATATCAGCACCATCCCCATTTCCAGCTTCAACCACATGCCCAAGTTACGCACCTTGTGAGTCCAGACCTTTTTATTTTCTCACATAGAAGTTAAAATCAAATACCTAAAGTATTGGTAGTTATAATAGTGATGCTTGCATAATAATGATGTTCAGACTAATATCACTTATTCAGCCGTTATCAGCCGTTTCCCCTGTTGTTTCCTCAGCCGCCTGCATTCGAACAGTCTGCGTTGTGACTGTCACTTGTCATGGTTGTCTCAGTGGCTCAGACAGAGACCAGCGCTGGGACTTTACACACAGTGCACTTCACCACCCAACCTTCACGGACTCAACCTGGCCGAACTGCAGAAGAAGGACTTCACGTGCTCTGGTAAATCTAGACTCCTTTTATCAGCTGTTCATGCAACATTTACCTTCTAATCTAGGGGTTAGTTTTTTAAAAATTTATAAAAACTGAAAACTTTTATTAAATAAATTTTTATACATTTAATTTAAAACTAATAGCGTTATTAAAAAAAAGCCTTTTTCTTCAAAAATTTTTCTTTTTACTTTTGGATGTTGTATTAATATCCAAAAGTTAACATACTGTATATATCCCATTAATTTATTGTATTATGGTCACATTAAACAGAATCTTCACTGTAAAAATATATATGATCAATAAGTTATGACAACATATGTTTTTACATTGCTTTAACTCATTAAAATAAGAGGTTTTTAAAATACATAAATATATTAAGTCAGGTTATTGCAATTTAAGTTGCATATTGTTTAAATATTGTTCTTAAAAACATAAGGCAGTACCTTTTTTACGTTTTTTAAAGTTTTATCATAAATGTTTTTTTTGTTGTTGTTTTTTTACTACTTTCTGTATAAAATTTGGGAATTGTTGTTCCAACCTCAGACTTTCAATGTTAATTATGTATATTATTACATTTTTGCTACTATAATCTTAACAAAGACCTAAACAATCATAAACATTTCAATACGTATTATGTGAAAACTATATATTTAGATTTTACTCAAATTATGACTGTCCCTAATTTGTGGCATCATTTTCACAACAACCATCACTTTTGCTATTATTTTCAAGTGTTAGTGTTACTTGTTTACTCTTGAATATTATTTTTTTTTGTGCATATTTCTGATCAGGCTGTAATTTTATATAAGAATTTCATCAAAACTGTTATTTAATTTTGTGGTGTAATTTCCACAACCATCAATTTTGCTCCAGGAAATTCTTTTCAACTGTATGTATATGTATAAGTGTATATATATATATATATATATATATATATATATATATAAGAAGTTGTATCTGAGCTAACATGAAAAATGAAAAGTTACCCACTTTTTGGTTTAGAAACATGATACTGTAGTACATAAAAAAAACACACCAAAAGTGCCCCAAATTAATGAAACTCCCAGACTGATATCACGCAAACATTAAACTGATCAATTTGTGTTTAAGACTAATATACATAATGTTTCCTTCTTTTCCTAGGTATTTTTGATTCCAGTCCTCAGCCCTGTGGCCTTGCTTCTGGATCCTGTCCCCCAATGTGCACTTGCAGTAACAATATTGTGGATTGTAGGGGAAAAGGTCTCACGGCGATTCCAGCAAACATGCCTGAAAGTATGACTGAGATGTGAGTGATTTATTTACTGAGAATATTTAAGATGTTTCTTAAGGATAAAGATGAAGCCTGTTGGGTTTCAATTATTTTTCTGTCAGGGGCAGATAAAAATGTGTAGGATGCATTGATTGAGATTAAACTTATGAGCCATGAGAGGTTGTGCCAGTTTTCCCAAGGTTAAAGGGCAAGTGAAAGAAGTGCAGAAAATGTTACTTAATTAATGGTAAAAATCCATTATGCCACAAGTGGCTTATTACTTTTATTAAGCAATGCTCACTACATAATTATAGTTACAAAAAAAATCCAGCGTACTTTTAAAAAGAGTACTTATTACGGCAGTAATGTAATGTTTTTGACACTTAAGTTAATTGCATGTTAATTGCAATTAAATAAAAATGATTTAAATTGATATTAAATGCAATCTTTACATGTAATTTCATAATTGCCTTTAAATTATGGTTAAAATGTACTGACAGTCATATGGTAAACTAAAATACTTGTCGTGTATTTAAATATATATTTCTAATGATGAGGTTTAGTATATAATTTAGTATATTTAAAATGTATTAACTTTAAATATAATCTGCAATATGTACTTGGTTTTAAATAGAGTGTGCTAGAAAGTTACTTAATTAGTAATCAAGTACTTTACATGTGCTTTAGTGTGTACGTCAATATTTAAAAATAAGTGTATTTCATTAAAGCACGACACAAGATTATTAAAACAGAATGTTTTTAAAATTTAAAGTATTTGACATTATCACAAAGTTCACTTTTAAAAGTATAAAAAAACATGGGCGGATGAAGAACCAAATCCAGGGTAAGGATAGAGATGTGCTTCTTTCTTAAAAACACATTTAAATAGAAAATCATGAAATATGTCGATCTATCAATAACCTGCACATCATAATCCCAGCACTCTTGTAATGCATTACCGCTTCAGATTTTAGAGCCAGAACAATTAGTTTTTAGGGCTGTCAAACGATTAATGGCGATTAATCGCATCCAAAATAAAAGTTTGTGTTTACATAATATATGTGGGTGCACTGTGTATAATTATTTTGTATATATATAAATACACACACTTGCGTTTATATTTAAGAAAAAAATATTTATATATAAAATATTTATATATAATATAAATTATATATAAATCTATGTACAGTATATATATGAAAATGTTTCTTAAATATATACAAGCATTTTTGTGTATTTATACTATATATATATATATATATATATATATATATATATATATATATATATATATATATATATATATAATTATACACAGTGCACCCACATATATTATGTAAACACAAACTTTTATTTTGGATGTGATTAATCACGAATTAATCGTTTGACAGCCCTAAAAATGACATTCGAATTCAATTTTGTAATGTAATTATATATCTATTACAAACTCATACATTTTCACTATGCAATATGGCAATATACACTCACCGGCCACTTTATTAGGTACCCATGCTAGTAACGGGTTGGACCCCTTTTGCCTTCAGAACTGCCTCAATTCTTCGTGGCATAGATTCAACAAGGTGCTGGAAGCATTCCTCAGGGAGTTTGGTCCATATTGACATGATGGCATCACACAGTTGCCGCAGATTTGTCGGCTGCACATCCATGATGCGAATCTCCCGTTCCACCACATCCCAAAAATGCTCTATTGGATTGAGATCTGGTGACTGTGGAGGCCATTTGAGTACAGCGAACTCATTGTCATGTTCAAGAAACCAGTCTGAGATGATTCCAGCTTTATGACATGGCGCATTATCCTGCTGAAAGTAGCCATCAGAAGTTGGGTACATTGTGGTCATAAAGGGATGGACATGGTCAGCAACAATACTCAGGTAGGCTGTGGCGTTGCAACGATGCTCAATTGGTACCAAGGGGCCCAAAGAGTGCCAAGAAAATATTCCCCACACCATGACACCACCACCACCAGCCTGAACCGTTGATACAAGGCAGGATGGATCCATGCTTTCATGTTGTAGACGCCAAATTCTGACCCTACCATCCGAATGTCGCAGCAGAAATCAAGAACTCATCAGACCAGGCAACGTTTTTCCAATCTTCTATTGTCCAATTTCAATGAGCTTGTGCAAATTGTAGCCTCAGTTTCCTGTTCTTAGCTGAAAGGAGTGGCACCCGGTGTGGTCTTCTGCTGCTGTAGCCCATCTGCCTCAAAGTTCGACGTACTGTGCGTTCAGAGATGCTCTTCTGCCCACCTTGGTTGTAACGGGTGGTTGTTTGAGTCACTGTTGCCCTTCTATCAGCTCGAACCAGTCTGGCCATTCTCCTCTGACCTCTGGCATCAACAAGGCATTTCCGCCCACAGAACTGCCGCTCACTGGATGTTTTTTCTTTTTCGGACCATTCTCTGTAAACCCTCAGAGATGGTTGTGCGTGAAAATCCCAGTAGATTAGCAGTTTCTGAAATACTCAGACCAGCCCTTCTGGCACCAACAATCATGCCACGTTCAAAGTCACTCAAATCACCTTTCTTCCCCATACTGATGCTCGGTTTGAACTGCAGGAGATTGTCTTGACCATGTCTACATGCCTAAATGCACTGAGTTGCCGCCATGTGATTGGCTGCTTAGAGAATTAAGTGTTAACGAGCAGTTGGACAGGTGTTACCTAATAAAGTTGGCCGGAATGAGTGTATGCCTTAGCTTCACATCTAGTGGGATTGAACCTTTCTTGACCCGCATGGGTGCAATTGGTTGGTGTGTGTCTTTGACATTGACCAGTCCTAAAGGTTGTGCCCTTCACAGAACAGTCTCCATGGTAATAAGAAAACCATGAGGACACTAGTTGTAACAGTGCCAAACTGTTAAAGCCTCTGCATCCACTTGACCAGTTCTCTGCTTTTCTCTCTTTCAGACGATTAGAGCAGAACGGTATAAGTCTGTTCCTCCAGGAGCGTTTGCTTCCTACAAGAGACTGCAGCAGAATGTGAGTGATCAGCGAGAGAACTAACTACAGAATAAGCTTTAACACAAACAAGCTTTATTACAGTTCAGTCATTTACAAGAATCACTGTGCGTGCAGTTTTTTCACATGTAATTGAATAATGGTATAAACTCCTTTAGGATTTTATGAAACTGAGGTTTGTTTCCCCCTCTAATAATAGCCAATTACATTTCATATATTTCATAATTCTGTCTTTACTCCACAGTGATTTGAGTAATAACCAAATATCTGAAATAGCCCCTGATGCGTTTCAAGGCCTGCGCTCGCTCAACTCGCTGTAAGTGTGCATTTATAATTCTGTCACTTTTTTATTGTGTCTGTTTTATGGGTTTACATGCCTGACAATAGAGGGATGAAAATCCTGTTAACACAATTCCATCATGTCATGAATTGTTTTTATACGTAAAATTTATAATATTTTATGATTTGATAAACTCTTTTTCTAAAAAGATAAATTTTGATTTGAACGATTTTAAATGTAAATATGATTAGACTTCCCCTACCTAGTCTAGTGATGTGCTTCCCCTTAAGGAGTAGTTCACTTTAAAAAAAAACTTTTGCTGATAATTTACTCACCCCATGTCGATCCAAGATGTTCATGTCTTTCTTTCTTCAGTTGAAAAGAAATGGAGGTTTTTGATACACATTCCTGGATTTTTCTCCATATAATGCACTTCAATGGGAACCAAAAGACAGTTTCAGTGCAAACTGTTCAAAGGGCTTTAAATGATTCCAAGTCGATGAATAAGGGTCTTATCAGAGAAAAACGATCGCTCATTTAAAAAAAAAAAGTTTAAGTTTTATAAGCTCAAATTCTCGCCTTGCTCTGTTCTGTGATGTGCGTTCGTGACTCTCCTGTTCAAACTCGTTCATCAAAATGAACAAATCTTTTCCAGAGTCAACTTTCCGTCGTTGAATAAATGATTCATTCTCATTTTAATGAGCGATCAATTCGCTTGATAAGACCCTTATTCATCATCTGGAATCATTTAAAGCCCTTTGAACAGTTTACACTGAAAGTGTCTTTTGGACCTTGAACCAGTTTGGTTAACAGTAAAGTGCATTATATGGAGAAAAATGCTGGAATGTGTTCATCAAAAACCTTAATTTCTTTTACGACTGAAGAGAAAGAAAGACATGGACATCTTGAATGACATGGGGGTGAGTAAATTATCAGCAAAAGTTTTTTTAAAGTGAACTACTCCTTTAAAGTGTTTGACCAAGCGTAGTTATAAACTGCAGAGAAAGCTGCCTTACGTTAATTCGTCTGTAAAATAGAACCTTTTCTGTTAAAAAATAGAATCCTCTCGTCATCAGTAGCTTCTATTATCTGTGGGGTACCTCAAGGCTCTATTTTTGGGACGTTTTATTTTCATAATATGTGCTTCCTCTTGGTTTTATTTTTTAATCTTTTTTGTGTGTGCTGATGAAACCCAGATGTATTTGCCTTTAAAGTCTGTTTTTGATACAGCATTTGTTAAATCACTTTTGAATGTCTAAAAGACCTAAAATGCTGGATGAAACACTTTCTCCAGTTAAATGAGAAAAAGACAGAAATTATACATTTTGGCCCTAGTAGCTGTGTAAATAATATAGCAATTAGCCTAGGACCTCTGTCATCTATTTTGCATAGTTATGTCAAGAATCTGGGTTTTATTTTTGACACAGAGTTAAAGTTTGAAAGACCTCAGTTGTGAAGAAAAGTTTCTTTCAACTGCGAAATATCGCTAAACTTAAATATGTCTTATCTTCATTATCAATGCTTTGTACCCGAGTCGAATCTTCAGAATGGTGCAGCAAGGTTGATATAATATAATATAATATGAATAATTTTAGCAGTCTAGGTGTTTCACTATATTTAAATAACGTTTGAATAACATGTGGATTTATGAGCCCAATCTCATGAAAGTTCGTATCTATAGAACGAATGTTATTTCTCGTGTGATTTATACACCAAAAATAGTTTTTGCGTCTATATGATATGCAGGTTTCGCGTGCATATGATACGCACTTTATGCCGTGTAATGCGCACAAACTCCCCACCCCCTCCCCCCAAACCTACCCAAGGGGTTTTCAGTGCGTAGCATATGCACGCAAAAAACATTTTTGGCATATAAATGGCACTAGAAATGGCATTCGTTGTATAGATATCGCACTTTCATGAGACTGTGTTGGGATTTATATATCAAACAAACTGTCTTTTAGAAAGCATAAGCAGCTAGAAATAGACCTTGCAAGAAAATGATCAAAAAAACTCAAAAGTGGTGTGCTTTTAAAGGAAAGACAGTGAAAGAAAATTGAGGGACATGAAATGACCAAGTCTAAGCTCTGATCATTAACCTATTGATGCAGAGGCCAATAAAGCCCATATACATCATACTGTATAATACAAATCTGCAACAAAAATGTTAATGTGAACATTATTGGTAATATGTGATTACACAATACTGACCTACAAGAGGAGATTCACACTAGAGTGGCAACAGCGGTATTTATTTTTATTTTTTCAAAGCAGGAAATTTCATTTTCAACCATATTTTTTTAAGGATTGGAAAGCCTTCATAAACCGGCAGCAACTCCAATAAATAATTTCATGTATTAATAATTAAAATGCCGAAAAACCAATGTTCTGCAAAGTAATATAGTGCATTATCCTGACTGTATGCTACGCTACACTTCACACATGAAAATTTAATGTATAATCCTAAATGCGAATTTTCATTATTATTTGCTTAATTAATTGGCTCAGTGGTGTTTACATGATCGTTTTGAGAATTAGATTTCCATTTATTCAAATGTGTAAAAAAACAGCCTTCGTGGGGTGTACATTACACAGCACTCATGCATATAATCATTTAATCTGAATATGACTGCTATGTATATTTCCAACATGTTCATGCTTGCAAGCTTATTAGTTCTGTTGAATTATACATCATGCTGCACAGAAGAGCCCTATGTAAGTGTGTTTTGGGAACATCTCACCAGGGGTCTGATGTAGAGAGTGTGTGTAAATATATGAATGTTTGTCTAGCCTCCAGCATATATGCCTTATATGGTTCGACTGAGTGAGGATGCATGTGATTCAGCTCAGTGGAAGACAGATTCTTGTCTATGTCTGCCATGTTCTGTGTGGCTTTTCTAAGAAATCAACTTAACTTTAACTAACTTTAATAAATTGGGCAATAAAATCTCGTAGACTTACGTTTAGTCGTATAGTCTGATTCTTTTCGCTCTTTCCGAACAGTGAATCAAAAGGTTATGTGTCATCTAGTCTGATTAACTTTAACTAACTTTAATAAATTGGGCAATAAAACCTCGTAGACTTACGTTTAGTCGTCTAGATCTAGTCTGATTCATTTATTCTAATCAGCTCTTCTGAACAGTGAATCAAAAAATGATTCAGCAGTTCATTAAGTAACAAGATTTGATACATTATTTTTTATATTGGAAGAAGTAAATTGGGCAATAAAATCAATTCATGAATATCAACTCTACGTTCTATTCATCTTTAGAACTAGTACTGAAATCTCGTAGACTTACTTTCATCATATAGACCTAGTCTTATTAATCATGTAGATCACCTGATTTTAGTCATTATAGATCTAGTCTGAAATCTCGTAGACTTACGTTTAGTCGTTACTAGACCTAGTCTGAAATCTCGTAGACTTACGTTTAGTCGTCTAGACCTAGTCTGAAATCTCGTAGACTTGACTTTTAGTCGTCTAGACCTAGTCTTAAATCTCGTAGACTTACGTTTTAGTCGTCTAAGACCTAGTCTGAAATCTCGTAGACTTACGTTTAGTCGTCTAGACCTAGTCTGAAATCTCGTAGACTTACGTTTTAGTCCTCATAGACCTTAGTCTGAAATCGTATGTAGATCACTCTCAGTGTCTAGACTAGCATTATCGTCGTAGATCACCCCGTTAGTCCGTCTAAATCTAGTCGAAATCTCTAGACTTACGTTTAGTCGTCTAAGACCTAGTCTGAAATCTCGTAGACTTATGTTTAGTCGATACTAAGATCTAGTCTTATTCGTGATGTAGATCACCTCGTTTAGTCGTCTGATCTAAGTCGTTGATTAACTTTAACTAACTTTAATAAATTGGGCAATAAAACCTCTTTAGACTTTTGTTTAGTCGTCTAGATCTAGTCTGATTCGATTTTATTCTAATCAGCTCTTCCGAACAGTGAATCAAAAAATGATTCAGCAGTTCATTAAGTAAAAGATTTGATACATTATTATTTATATTGGAGGAAGTAAATTGGGCAATAAAATCTCGAAGACTTGCGCTTGTAGTCGATCTACTGATCTTAGTCTTAAATCTTGTAGACTTACGATTTAGTCGATCTAGTATCTACGTCATGATTCGTGATGTAGATCACCTCGATTTAGTCAGTCTAGATCTAGTCTGATTAACGTTAACTAACTTTAATAAACTGGGCAATAAAATCTACGTAGACTTTCGTTTAGTCGTATAGTATCTAGTCTTGATTCGTTTCTTCTAATCAGCTCTTCCGAAGTCAGTGAATCAAAAAATGATTCAGCAGTTCATTAAGTAAAAAGATCTGATACATTATTATTTAAATTGGAGGAAGTAAAATCTAAAATAAGGCACAGATTGTTAAACATTGTTTAAGTATTTAGTGTCCAACTCATTGTTGAGTCAGACCTTTTCAATTACTCATATGAACTGGTTCACAACTCAGTCTGATTGAACCATTTCAGGTCAAAGAATCGGTCAGTTGTTAATCTGACTTATTATGATGATTTGTTTGTTTGCTTTTCTTTGTGAATTAATTGTTCAGATTGGTTTTGTGTGAACCACATTCATTCAGTCATTCAGAAATGTACAATTCATGAATGAACTGTTCTATTGAGTCAATTTTTTCAGTGAATCAGTTCACCAAGTTTACAAACTTGAAACAAATCAATTCTTGGTCCAATAACTCGTGAGTTGTTAATCCAGCTCATTATGATGATTTGTTTGTTTGTTTTTCTTTGTGAATTTATCGTTCAATTGGTTTTGGGAACCTCATTCATTCACAATTTTATGAATGAACTGTTCTATTGAGTCATATTTTTTTCAGTGAATCAGTTCACCCAGTTTACAAACTCGAAACAAATCAATTCTTGGTCCAAAGTCTCGTAAGTTGTTAATCCAGCTCATTACAAGTCATACATGTCCAAAAGATTTGATTTTGTAAGTCATTAGGTGTGTTCGACTTTGATTGATGTCATACACCACATATGTTGTTGTTCATATTTATGACTCAATTATAACTCTGACTTTATAACCGCTTGGACTGATTCAGTCTAATTTGCGAATTGGATCACTCTGACTGGTTTTGTTAACCAGTTCAGTTGATTCATTAAAAAGATTCAATACATTAGAATGACTCAGTCATGGATACTGAAGGAGGAAGTCATATATATCTTTGAGATTTTTTATTTTTTTGCATTTGCATTTGCAGCAAATTTCACACATGCAAAAATATTGTTTAACCTAATAGGGCTTTGTGCAGACATTTTGTTTGTGGCAGTATTTAAATGTATCTACAGTATAACCTTGCATCTGTTTTCAAATGACACCATCTGCACCATTGTATTTCATGTTCTTGTTTTGCCTCACAGGGTTCTTTATGGAAATAAGATTACAGATCTGCCTCGGGGAGTTTTTGACGGATTGAGTGCATTAGAGTTACTGTAAGTACTGAAAAGCGTGATGTAGATCACCTCTGATGCTTATGTCAATGCAAAATTACCACCCACATGAAAAATGTCATAACGGCGCTGCTTAATGGGCCGTGAATAAGGCAGCGCACTGAAACACCTTCATCCAGATTGTCATTGTAATGTTTTAGGTGTCTGTTTTTCTTCCTTTCTTTCTTTCAGACTGTTAAATGCCAATAAAATCCACTGCGTTCGTGTCAACGTTTTCCAGGACCTTGAGAACTTATCTCTTTTGTCCCTGTACGACAATAAGATCCAGACTCTAGCCAAAGGCACATTTACTCCCCTGAAATCCATCCAGACTCTGTAAGAGACTTTATATAATGAACATTGAAATAAGCACATGCTGTATATTCAAGAGGTTTTATTGTCCGCTTTCTTTTCAGTCACTTAGCTCAGAACCCGTTCGTCTGCGACTGTGGTTTAAAGTGGCTGGCGGACTTTTGCGGTCCAATCCGATTGAGACCAGCGGCGCACGATGCTCCAGTCCTCGACGGCTCGCCAACAAACGCATCAGTCAGATCAAGAGCAAGAAGTTCCGCTGCTCAGGTAGAATACACAAACACACCGTTATTTATACAGTATTTTGTACATTTACATTCATTTATAACTAATAATTCCGAACATTTATTTCAGTTCATTTTAAATTATGCTCATAACCTTTAATTGTGCACAATGTTTGGGTAATTTTCGGGTAAGTGTGTAGTACTTGTGTCTCGGAACTACACACAGATGGGTATAGTTGAAGCCCAGGATCTCCAAAGGCAACATGACATCATGACTTTTGCGTAAACATACTCGCCACTTTCAAGTCAAGCGCGTGTCTCTCTATTCTCGCATTTGAGCTATCTGCGTGTATCCGCGTGCATGCGTGTATGTCTACGCCATTAACGTCCGAGTGATTCCGCGTGTATGTACACGCCGTTAAATGTCTGAGCGAAACAAAGCAAAATGTAGATCTACATCTGGGGAGCGATATTTTTTCCCCTAGGATGGTAGGGGAAGACTCATGAACGGCGTTCATAAACACGCTGAAAAGCGATTATGCGTGTTGATGGCATGCCAAAAATGGAAATATGATTTGGCGTGTCTTACATACGCCATTTCATGAGATCAGTCTGCCAAAGGGGTGTAGCGGACTCCAAAAAGGGGTGAAACACACAATGCTGGTATTTTGCAATATTTTTAAACAAATCAAATGAGTGAATTATTACATATACTGTAGACAATTTTGTTTTGAAGACTTGCTTTACCAACAAAAGAAGTGCAACCAAAAAATAAAAATATTCATGTTAATTTGAAAAAGTTGGTCATCATCACATGTTATTTTAAAGGGGTCATGAACTGGCTTTTAAAATGTTTTTGTATTGTTGTCTGAGGTCAACTTATGACGTTCGCTTGGTTTTTTTACATTAAAAAACATCAAAATGAATTATTAATAGGGCTATTTTCTACCCTAGTTTTGAGCCTAGCTCAAAAACGCTCAGTTTTAATGGGCGTCTCTCACTGAAGACTTGAAGTAAACGCCTACTGCTGTGACTGGATAACAGTTTTGCATATAATAATGAGTTTCACTCTTGATCCGGTTTGTCATCACGAGGTAGGCATCTATGTTATTAGCTATGCACGGAATCGGTGGGCGGGGCTAAACCGGCCGTGTTGCAGTAGGCGTTGATCTTCTGCGGGGTGGTGTTTTAACCCCGTTGACGTCATAGTTTCCCACTTTTAAAAACGAGTCGTTTGTTGTAGCTGGTGTCAATAAAAGCTTTTATTGGAGTAACAAGGACGTTTTCAGTTCTGAAACTTACAGGATATTCTTATAATATGATGACCAAGATGTTAGATGTCAAAAGCTCAAGGAAAATTAGATTTCTCAGTTCATCACCCCTTTAATCAGTAAAGTTGGATTTCTTTAAGAGTGACTGAACATCACACAACCAAATAGACTTAAAGGGTAACTAAACACCTGATCAGAGCCTGACTCCACCCACTGGCAATATTTGAAAATGCTGAAAAAGTGAGCAGACCCCAACGAGAGATAGAGGGGACGAAATAGATGCTAAAACACTATCCTGATCGTTTTCAATACTCACAATTCCAACTCCTGACTCCCTATAGTGGTTTTGACGACACAAGATGGTTTTTTATACTGCCAAGGGTGTAGCTTAGCGTGTGTGAGCTGAAACCTGCATACGTCACGAAGTGCGGAACATCCAATAGGAAAATTTAACTGCAGTAGCCACCATTCAACCTGAAGAGGGCAGCACTAGAACGTTTTTACACCATATATTGTAGAAATAGAACACTTTATAAACAAATGTCAAAAAAGTATACTCGAATCAATGACTGGTATTAATAAAGATCCATCCTTACAGATCATTAACTAAAAAAAGTTGGTTTAGTGTTACTCTTTAAAGGAGAACTCTGGCGCAAAAATTAACCGTTGCTCTAATAACACATTGGTATCCTAGTCGACCGTTCTTTGAGATTTGTTTTGATGATAATCGAATGTAAAGAGTTTTATCTCTAAAAACTGTTGAGCGTTTACACTAGTGTATGGGGCAAATGATAAGTAAAAAGAAATGGCTGATTTATACCACTAACAAGGCTCAAAATAGCCACACACTAACACAGTAACATAATGAGGGTCCCTACATGCAAAACGAAGCATTGAGAACTTTTTAAGTGTACAGACAGTTTAATACAAAGATACTTTATAAAGTACTAGTGAAAACAAGTCTCGACAAGTCAAACCACGAACGATGTGCCAAGTCAGCTGAACTGTATGAAGTTCAGCGAACTTCTGCACTGTTTGAACAGCGTTAGTGGTTACTTATCGAGACTGTTTTCCAAAGATGCGCAAAGTGAACTGTCTTTATAAAGTATCTTTCAGAGTGAGTAAATCATGGGCTAATTTTCATTTTTAGGTGAACTATCCCTTTAATTGTCCAGCTTTAGGTCTCAAATCTAGATCTATGTTGTCTGCATGTTTTTCTGTGCTTTTATAGCAGCTGTATCTTCTGTTTTCTTGCATGTGTTGCCATAGCAGCCAAGGAACAGTACCACATCCCAGGTAAATTGTTTCTATATCTCCTTTAGACAAAAATGTCCCATTTATACTCTCCTGTGATGAATGGTGTTTCTCTGAAAGCATCTTTATATTTTGTCTCAGGCGCAGAGGACACACGTTTGAATAAGGACTGCAACAGCAAGCCTGTCTGTCCGCCCAAATGCCGCTGTGGAAGCTACTGTGGTGGACTGCTCGGATTTACGCCTAACCAAGTTTCCAGAACACCTTCCACTCTCCACAACTGAACTGTAAGAGAAACTCTGAACAAATAAATGACTTGCTCCTGATACAAAGACTGTTTAAGGAAGACTGTATAATTGTGCTGCCTTCATTTCTCCAGTGTGAAAATGTTTGTCCCAGAATGCATTGCTCAGTAAAAAAAAATCCATCCAAGATTGCGGATGAAGCAACAGAAATGATAATTCTTGTTTCAGTATCAAAAATGATTGATAAAGAAATAGTGTGCTGCCTGTAGTATTGTAGTATAGCTTAGCAACATGCCAACTCTACGTTTATTTCATTTTCTTTTTTGTCAGACGTCTCAATAACAATGACCTCTCTATCCTGGAGGCAACAGGACTCTTTCGGCCCCTCACACATCTCAAGAAAATGTGAGATTGACATTTATGTACTACGTAATATAATGAAGCAACACCAAAATACACTTTATTCCTTAACTGAACTGGACAGTAAACTCATTTTCTGTGCATTTCTCTCACAGAAACCTTAGCAACAATAAAATCACTGAGATTGAGGATGGAGCTTTTGACGGTGCGTCTTCTGTGGTTGAACTTCACCTGACCGCCAACCACCTGGTGTCCATACGAGGAGGGATGCTGCGGGGAATGGACGGATTACGCATGCTGCAAGTGTCCTTTTCACTATCATTTCTGCCACAGCATTTCTAGTAGTCTGAGAACATCCTTAACCCTAATTTATTGAATTGATTTATTGATTGATCGATTGACTGATTAATTGACTGGTTGATTGATTGACTGACTGATTGATTGACTGATTGATTGACTGATTAATTGACTGGTTGATTGACTGACTGACTGACTGACTGACTGATTGGTTGGCTGGTTGATTGATTGATTGGCTAATTGATTGGCTGGTTGATTGATTGGTTAGTTGATTGATTGACTGACTGATTGATTGATTGATTGATTGATTGATTGGCTTATTGATTGGCTGGTTGATTGATTGACTGATTGATTGATTGGCTGATTGATTGATTGACTGACTGACTGACTGATTGGTTGACTGACTGATTGATTGGTTGACTGACTGATTGATTGGTTGATTGTCTGGTTGGTTGATTGATTGATTGATTGATTGATTGACTGATTGGCTGGTTGATTGACTGATTGATTGGCTGGTTGATTGATTTGACTGACTGACTGACTGATTGATAGGTTGATTGATTGATTGAGTTATTGAGTATTTGGCTGGTTGATTGATTAATTTATTGACTGGTTGATTGATTGGCTGGTTGATTGGTTGCTTGATTGATTGATTGATTGATTGATTGATTAATTAATTGATTTGACTGGTTGATTGGTTGGTTGATTGGTTGACTGGCTGATTGATTGATTGGTTGGCTGGTTGGTTGGTTGATTGGCTGGTTGATAGGTTGACTGACTGATTGATTGATTGATTGGTTGGCTGGTTGGTTGATTGGTTGACTGATTGATTTGCTCGTTGATTATTGATTGATTGATTGATTGATTGATCATTGATTGATTGATTGATCATTTGATTGATTGATTGATTGATTGATTGATTGATTGATTGATTGATTGATTGACTGATTTGTTGACTGATTGATTGACTGATTGATTGAATGATTTGTTGGTTGACTGACTGACTGCCTGATTGATTGACTGATTTGTTAGTTGATTGACTGAATGACTGACTGATTGATTGATTGGCATGCAATTTTGCTCCACAGAATCAGCAACAACAATGTAGATATATCACAGAAAACCAAATGAGTCATCTTTATTGTTCATAACTGCGAATAATAGGATGATGATGTATTTGTATACGCTGTATAAAGGATTATTTACACACACACAAATCTCTTGAACAATTTGCTACAAATACATCAAAAAACAATCTAAGCAAGTGCTTAGTTCTGGATTTATTTTCATTGTTCCTCACAGTCACCCTGAGGCTACTCTCTGAATGCTTCTTTTCTTTCTGTCTCTGTTAGGATGCTGAGGAATAATCGCATCCGTTTGCATCCACAACAGCAGCTTCTCAGGCCTGCAGAACGTACGTCTGCTCTCGCTCTACGACAACCAGCTCGCCACGATCATGCCTGGAGCCTTTGACACGCTGCCAAACCTCTCCACCCTGTAAAAGACGCTGCTTTTTATGAATGTATGTGATCTAAATATGTGCTTTATGTTAATCTCCATGATCTCTTTTCAGAAACCTGCTTGCAAACCCTTTTAATTGCGACTGTCGTCTGTCCTGGTTGGGAGAGTGGCTACGATCTCGTCAGATTGTGACGGGAAACCCTCGCTGTCAGAACCCAGCCTTTCTTAGAGAGATCCCACTGCAGGATGTGGCAAAGCCTGACTTCCTTTGTGACAAAGGTAAATGGTCTCTTTGGGCCCTATTTTAAGAGCATGGTCTACAGCACATGGCCTTAAGCGCACTTAGCGTGTGTCCGAATCCACATTTGTTAGTTTAACGACGGGAAAAATGGTCTGTGCTCCCGGTGCATGGTCTAAAAAAGTTGTCCCTATTCTCTTAATGAGTAATGGGTGTGTTTTGGGTGTAACGTGCAATAAACCAATCAGAGTCTCATCTCCTATTCCCTTTAAAAGCTAGTTGCATTCGCGCTATGGCGAATTAGCAATTTGCATGGAGGAATTTGATAGTGGAAAGACTGAATGTGTCTCCAGAGTGCAAACCGATCACGGTTAAAGATCAAGCAGACCAACATATCAGTGACTTTATTATTGTCATTCTGAAAACACTGCACTGTTGTTCTGAACCCCAATCGCATGCTTCAAGGTATAAGTACATACTTACAACATGTTTTCTGCAAAATGTGGATTCTGCAAAATTTATAAAAGTTGCAGAATCCATTCTGAAACTTTTATAAATGTAAAAGTTGCAGAATGGATTCATTTGGAGACTTCGAAATCGGCAGAGATAGACAGGCAATGCAAAACAATCTTACAAGTTATTGCTTAGCTTCAACAACACTAGTCTGTTTTTTGGTCTCGGTCTTGGTCTCAGACTTGGTCTCGGTTCTCAACTTGGTCTGTCTTGGTCTTGGTCTTGTCTTGGTCTCGATACCCTCTGGTCTTGGTCTCGTGTTTCAGCGGTCTTGACTACAAGTCTAGTGTGTGTGTACTGTGTGTTGTGCACTCACCTATAGGCGGACATTACTAATGCGCTTTGAATAACAATATAAATACTGTGCCATTGACTTTAGACCAGGTTGGATTTGGTTAATGGCTCAGTCTATTTCAGTTGCCTCAAAATAGCAACGCGTCAACAATGTGCGTGAACACGCCCCGTTTTCAGACCATGGGCGCAAATGCATTTGCTATTTAACCCTCTGGGGACAATCCCTTTTTGGTCCATTTTCTCTATTTTCACATTTGGGCTTATAAATTATTTGTAATGGAGATGTGTTTGTAACGCTATGTGTTTGGTATCTATGGATTCAGAAGACCCTAAGCTAACATAAGCATGCATGTAATTTGTTTATAAAGGAAGTATGAGTGAAAAATATACAATATACTAGAGAATTTCAAAAACGGAAATGAGATTTTTGTCATTTATTTCTGAAAATCACACATCACGCAACAATAGTGAACAGTTTTTGAACAAAAAATATATTTGTCAAAGCCTTTGCTTGACAGACGTGTAATTGTTAAGTAAAATGTATAAAGAGCAATGAAAAATCTAACTTTATTTACAAATAGTCCCAGGAGTTTTTCTTAGAATTTTCTATGCAATGCTTTCTCCTCATCACTCTTTAAGTAATTGTTCCAGAGCCTGTTCCACCGTAAATCGTTTGTAAAAGTATGTAATTTTGGGCGGTAGCTCCCCAGAGGTTTAAACAACGTGATGCAGGACGTGAAATGATAAATGCGTCGGGTGCTGAATTGTGCCTAGTGTATGATAGGGCCCTTAGTGTCTTTTAGATTTGAGTTTATCATTGTCTCTTCTTCATTTTGCAGTTTGAATGCTTTTTTTCTTTTGAAAGTAATACATTTAATATACCATGCTGTTGTTTTTCCGACTGTATTTCTGGATGTATCTGTTCCACAAACTCTTCCAGTGGTGACTGATGAGGACAGGAGCTGCGTCCCGAAGCCCAAGTGCCCGGAGGAGTGCACTTGTCTGGAGTCGGTGGTGCGCTGCAGCAACAAACACTTGCTCGGTTTACCTCGCGGCGTCCCACACAATGTCACTGAACTGTGAGTCATGTTCGGGTGGGCGCAAGGGCTTATGCAAACGCTGTCGGGATTCCTGTCTGGCTATGTTTGGACGTCTCATGAACTCTCTCTGTCTCCATAGTTACCTGGATGGGAATCTATTTGCCGCGGTTCCCAAAGAGCTCTCAGCGTTCAGACACCTGCAGCTGGTGTGAGTGTTGACCTCACTCGGTTCACTCCTGCACTGCCATGTCCAGCCACCGGGGGCACACTCTGCTTATGTGCATATTCAACATCATCATCAGATCAGATTCATTGCTATTGTGCAGTTACTACTTAAGCACATGATAAAGTTATGTAATTTAAATTAAATGATGGTGTTTGAATATATATATATATATATATATATATATATATATATATATATATATATATATATATATATATATATATATATATATATATATATACTCACTATTAGTATTATTGTTGTTATAATATTATAATATTTCAACATTATATTAATAAATAATATATACATCAACATTGATAATAAAAATATTGTTATTAGATTTCTCAGTTCATCACCCCTTTAATCAGTAAAGTTGGATTTCTTTAAGAGTGACTGAACATCACACAACCAAATAGACTTAAAGGGTAACTAAACCCCTGGTCAGAGCCTGACTCCACCCACTGGCAATATTTGAAAATGCTGAAAAAGTGAGCAGACCCCATCGCAGATAGAGGGGACGAAATAGATCTAATAGAAAGATAATAGAAATAATAAATCTTATTATTTTATTATAATGCACTTGTTGAGATATATTCATTCTTTAATAGGACATTATTATTATTATTATATAATTTATCATGTACTCTTACTGTATTATATAATACTATATACATTGATTTATTACTAATAATAATAATAATAATAATTGTATATTATGTAATATATATTAATTGCGATTAATCGCATTCAAAATAAAAGTCTTTGTTTACATAATATATTTGTGTGTGCTGTATATAATTATTTTGTATATAAAAAATACACACACATGCATGTATATATTTAAGAGTATGTGTTATTCATATATAAAATATTTATATAATATAGATTATGTATATGTATATATATATATATATATATATATATATATATCACAGAATTTAAGCACAAATAATTCTTAAATATATACATGCATGCATAGGTATTTATATATACAAAATAATTATATGCAGCACACACAAATATATTATGTAAGCACAGACTTTTATTTTGGATGCGATTAATCGCAATTAACTTTTGCACAGCCCTAATTATTATTATTATTATTTTAGTTGTTGTTATAATTGTATAAACCGATATTGTAATATATATATATATATATATATATATATATATATATATATATATATATATATATATATATATATATTACAATATCGGTTTATACAATTATAACAACAACTAAAATAATAATAATTGTATTATTATTAAATGTTTCATGAGAGTACACATAATGACAAATTATAAATTAATACAAATAAAAATAATATTGAAACTAAAACTAAACTTACAACTAAACAAATTGTTTATTCTTGTAAAAAATAGTAGAATATAAAAATATTATGTTATATAATATTACACACTTTAATAATAGTAATTGTTATTATTCTTGCTGTTTTAATATATATATATATATATATATATATATATATATATATATATATATATAATAATATAATATTGCAATAGAATGTAGTATTATATACATGCAATAATTATTATTGTGTAATGTTTCACTTTATAAGAATACAAGAAAAGGATAAAATAAACAACACATTATTAAGAACAAGAAAAAAACTGTATATTATTATTATTATGTTTCACTTAATATCAGTACATGTAAAATATCTTTGTGCTTTATTTCAGCGACCTGAGCAACAATAAAATCAGTTCCTTGTCCAACTCGTCTTTCTCCAACATGAGTCAGCTGACCACACTGTGAGCCTGAAACACACACACACACACACTTGCCTGCTGCTGACTGTGAATGTGTTTCTATAATCATCTGGCTTGTGTTGTGTTGATTTCCAGCATCTTGAGTTATAACGCCCTGCGCTGTATCCCTCCTCTTGTGTTTAAAGGACTGTCCTCTCTTCGACTGCTGTGAGTTCCTCTGGAAACACTTCTGTTATCTTACAGAAATTCTTGTTTTTATGATTGTGAAAGCAGTTGGCTTTTACAGACATATAATCCTTTGACCTCACCTCAACCCACATGTTTTCTGCTCACTGTTTTCCTTTTTTTGCAGATCTCTCCATGGCAACAATATATCTGAATTACACCACGAAATCTTCAGAGATGCTGGATCTCTATCACACCTGTGAGTCACACCTGTTTGGTCTCTGTACAGACACACACACACACATGCAAACACAAGCGCTTCTCGGACGGAAAAGTTTAATCATTTGTTATGCGCTTTTGTCATTTTTTTTTTTTTCATTTCTATGTAACTTTCAGTTTTAGTTTTAACAATCTTTAGTCATTTATTTCAGTTAATTGCCAAGGCACTACTTTTTACTTTTAATTTGTGTTAGTTTTTAAGTAAAAATTTTCATCAAGCATAATATGTATCTAAATTTTGTATCTAATTAATTACATGATGTGCCGATTAATTAGTTTAATCGCAGGTTAATCTCACATCAAATTTGGCTGAGAATTACCCCAAAAGATCATTATTGTCTTAAGTGAAAAAGCATCAAATTGACAAAACGTAGCTTTAGAAAGAGATTTTTTATTTGATTCAACATAGAATTTATTACACTTTTTTTTCAGAAGCTGCATCTGAATTTGTATTTTTTTTGCAGCTGAAATTATTTTGAAATGAAATGACACTAAAAAGAAACTAAAAATGCCAGTAGGTGCAGTAAATGTTTAATGAGTAAGTCCTTGAGTCATTTGATTCGTTCATTTATTCAGGTATGAAGTAAATAGCAAAATTTTTCTTATTTAATTAATTTGTATTTAAGTTTTTCTTGTAGTTTTTAGTAATTTATTTCAATTTGTTGGCAATGCCTTTTTGCCTTTTTCGTTTACGTTTTTATTTTAGTTATTTTAATTACTATTTCAATATTTATATTTAATATAATTATAATTTTATTTAAAATTTAATTTAATTAATTTATTTTATTGATGTAATTATAAATGTATTTCAATTACCGAAATACTGATAGTACTATATATATTGTATATATTGTACTGATTGTACTGTAATATAATATATATATATTAAATTTTTCCCACAAGTAATTATTTTATTTTTATTTGGAAATTCTAAGTGCTTTACATAAATGTAAAGCTTAAATTAAGTTTAAAATTATTTGTCAGTTTTATTTTATTTTTTATGTTTTTTTTATTTCTTTCTTTATTGCTCAAATTAATTTTTATTTCAGTTTTAGTAATTTTTAGGAAGTCTCTCCAATGTTTTTTTTTATCTAATATTTTTATTTTAGGTTTATTTCAATAGACATAATTTAAAATGGACAATTAAAAAAATTATACAAGAGAATTTTTTAATAATTTTTAAATGAATGATACACAAAGTATAAATAAATGGACACTTTACAACTGCCAATATGTTGAAATTTGCATTTTGGATAAGATACGAATGCATGAATTTACTGTCAAACAAATACTCACCATGTCCGCCTCTTCGTTTGTTTTGCACTTTACATCCATGTGTTTTCTGCGACTAAATTTTTCAAGGGCCATTGGCGCAAACCCACTGTACTGTGACTGTCGGCTGCGGTGGCTTTCTGATTGGGGTGAAAAGCGGTACAAGGAACCCGGCATCGCCCGCTGTGCCGGGCCGCGGGGAATGGAGGGAAAACTACTGCTCACAACACCAGGCAATACCTTCCAATGCACAGGTGAGTGAAAAACATCAGAGAAAGAAACAACATTTCCCTTCAGGATGACGCTTGAGAGTTCTGATCTTCCTCAGGTCCAGTGGATCCGTCTGTGTCTGGGAAATGCAGCCCGTGTTCTTCAAACCCCTGCCAGAATCAAGGCCGGTGCCACGAGGACCCGGTGCACCAGTACAAGTGCAGCTGTCCGCAGGGTTACAAGGTCCTGATCATACATTACTGACAAATGCTACTACATATTCCTGCTTCACTGCATCGACAATATACCTGATATGCCATCAATTAACACAATCATTTAAGCTCGACCACAAGTAAAAAGTCTCGAAATATTCGCATGCGCTTTTTGGTTTTCTGCATTTGGTTTCTCTGAATTGTCAAAACAAATTGTCAACAAAATGTTTGCTACAAATGCAAAAAAATGCAGAAAATTCAAACCCAATCCGAATTTTGTTATGACGGGCGAAAGTTTTGGAGGGAGTGTGCAAACGTGATTGACACAACATATTGACGTATTTATTTTTTAACTAAGCATGCGTCAAAACCGTCGCCATCTTGGAACATGTGTCTTGTCATAGGAAGTAGCTAGGTTATGCTGCTATCTCTGCCTTTACTTCGAATTAATTGATGGTGGCGGACTTTTGTGCTGCCTATGATGTTCACGAAATTAAATCTAAACTACAAAGAATGTTTTTAAATATTTTTTTTCTACCCTATCTCACGACCAATTCGTATAAATTCGATGAATGATTAAAAATTGGCTAATTCTTACGACCTCACTCGTACAAATTCGTATCGATTTGTCTAAACCCACGTGATAGTTGGGTTTAGGGCGGGGAAAGGGGTAGGTCTTTCGTACGAATTCATACGAATTGGCCAATTCGTAATATATGTACGATTTAGCAAAATCGTACGAGTGAGGTCGTATGAATTGTTACGAATTAGCCACCTTGTAAAATTTGTACGAATTCCTGTGAGATCGGGCTGTTTTTTTTTTCTGGAATCAATGATAAATACATGTCTGACCGTTGAATGAACCAAAATAACGAGAAAATCGCATTCATGGTGATTTATGGTGATTTCTGTTAGACCGTTGTGTACATTGACACTGATGCATTAAAGTGGAGGGGCTCCCCTGTTCCAAGATGGCGGCTCTATTGACGCATTCGTTCTAATGAACTGCTGTAGCCAAGGCGACTTCTAGTGTATATATCTACGGTGTAAACAGTGCAGCACTTCCTGGTTCTGTCAAACGCCGCCTCACTATCTGGTCAGCTGCTGCGTCACTTGAACTGCGTCGGTCAATAGTGAGGCGTCAATTTTCTAACGCCCAATCTAATATTTAATTATATTTCACTTTTATTTACATTTCTGGGGAGAATTTTTTTTCCAAAAAGTTTGTAGTAAACTAGTATTTATATGTTATTTCAGCCTTATTTCAATTAATTTAAAATTTTTTTTTTAAACTATTTTAGTTAACACTAACTACGGACTCCAATTTTGACCACATAAAGCCAGTTAACCCATTCACAGGATTACTGAAACACACATCCAAGAAGAGCAGTCCGACTGCTAAAAGGATGGTTAAACTTCTCAAATCAATTAAACATCTGAAACGGCACACGTTTCTATAGAATATAAGCACCACAGAAAGCCCCGTATGAATGCCGTGCCCTATAGGCTTCCATTGAAAGCATATTATTGCAAAAACATTTTCTTTTTAAAGTAGGAATTATTTTCTGCAGTAACTTACAGATTCTGTGTTTTATTGCATTGGATGTTAAAGGGCGTTAAAATGAACATTCCTTGAAAGTCTGTCTGCTGCATGTTGGTATTTATAGGGTAAAAACTGTGAGGTTTCTGTCAGCGCTTGTGAAGGCAATCCATGTGTAAATGGAGGCACCTGTTACAGCGAAGAGGCTAGAAAAGGCTTCAGGTGAGAACACACACCTTGTTATTACCCAAGACGATCAAAACAAGAAACATGAAGTTGACTTTTGCACGTCTGTCTAGTTGCATGTGTCCTCTGGGATACGACGGTCAGTTCTGTGAGGTGGATGTTGACGATTGTGTGGATAACAAGTGTGAAAATGGCACCATCTGTGTGGACGGAGTGGGCAACTACACCTGTGCCTGTCCGCACCCCTTCTCAGGTACATGCTGATATTGATTTATACTCACCCAATGATTCATATGGACAGATTGTCCTTGTAGATAGAAAGTGATTGGAATGGTAAAGAAAGAAGTGTGAATGTGCCTTACAGGGCCAAAGTGTGAAGAGTATGAGGAAGATCTGTGTTATCCTGGCCAGAATCCCTGTCATCGTGGCTCTACTTGCATACCGACCGTCACAGGACCGAAGTAAGTGCTAGTTGTGCTGCGACGTTTAACTGATTTTTATTGGCCAGGCCATTAAGACGTCTTTATTGTTATTGTGAAGATGGTGAGGAATATTACAAGTTATGACGTAATCAAAAATGGTTGCTTCCGAATTCTGGGTTGCGACCCAATTCTGATGTGGTTGCATTCAGCTGGGAAAAACAAACAATAAAAATGCATATTATAAAAATATGATAAAAACCATATATATATATATATATATATATATATATATATATAATTATATATATCATATAAATAATAAAAATAAATCATGCATGTATTATTTTTTTGCTCACCAAGGCTGCAGAAAAATAGTAATACTGCGAAACAATTTTACAATTTAAAATAACTGTTTCCTTGTGAATATATTGTAAATGTACTGTGATGGTAAAGCTGAGCTTTCAGCATCATTCATTTTTTTCATTCATCCATTTTTCAGTCACATGATCCTTCAGTAATTATTCTGATATGCTGATTTGCTGCTCAAGAAACATTTCTGATTATCATCAATGTTGAAAACAGTTGTGCTGCCACACATTTTTGTGGAAACGGATTTTTTTGATTCTTAGATGAATAAAACGTTTAACCTTAAAATGCATAAATGTTTTACCAATCATTATTACATATTCAGGTCTTTAGTGACCCAGGTCTATATCTAACACGACTGGACTCTCCACCTGTCGCGATAATATAAAACTCTCCTGAAATTAGAGGAACAATTGGAGCTGGGAAGGGTTCAGTTTGGGCAGATGTTTATACCATCATCACCTACTATACATTCAGCATTATTAGCATCTTCATAATCAATATTTTGATTGCTGAAAGCTTCTTCACCAGGTGAAGCTACTACACCAGGTGTACTACTTTTTCTTTAGTTTTCTGCCTGCGGTAACTATGAGTGAAATGTCACTTCCCAATCAGTCAGACATTGGTATCTTGCCTGAGAACCCAATCACGTTGGAGTTTAACAAAACGAGCCAATAGACAAGCGAGATTTGCATCACAAAGCAGGTATATAAGGGAAGCTCAGTTGAGCTTTCGCTTCAGAGCCGACCGTTTCGTCGTTTTTTGCTCTGCAATCATTGATATGAGTGATCTATAAACCTGGAAGAAGTTCTCCAGAGAGTGCTGGTGTGACGGCGCACCAGGCAGGGCTGTAGTACTCGAGTCAGGTCTTGGACTTCGAGACCGTTTTTCTATGGTCTCGGACTTGTCTCGGACTCGCTGGTATTCGAACTCGGACTTGTCTCTGTCTCGGCCGCTGGTCTTGCCAATTATGGCTTTTGGTCTCGGTTCGAGTCCAACATTTTTGTATGTGTGTTCATTTATTACTAGTCTATCAGGGTAGCGTTAACTTAGACAATGCCAAAATTAACCGACCAAGTGCTCACTACAACGGAGCGCGTCTTCTCATGCTGTCACTATAGTTACTGGGTGTTGCGCACAATTCTAATACCCGCAGGTCTCCCATTTATAATGTGGATCGCAATCGTAATTTACACAGATTCTAAAATCAAATCATTCTTTTAATAACTATCTGCCAGACGCAATTTCACAAACTGTGTGAGTGTTCAGCGGTGCCGCATCTTCTCTTCTCTCAAAATGTGTTGTGGAAGCCAAGCATCAATACCATATCATAATAGGCTACACAATCGCGTTCAGGAGTCGAGACATGACGGAATATCACAATCGGGCCAGCAGTGCATCGTGAATAAAGCTTACAATTTGCACGTCTTTTTAAGTCTTACCAGTTTAAACATTCAAGCGATTTTAAACTGATCAGTGCTCACACGCTCTCTGGGATGATTTCTGCGCACATTCATAGAAAATCCGCCTCAAGAACAGCTGGCCAGTAAGAAAAGTTATTTTTCACGGATTAGTTATATTGCTTTTACACTCAAAACTGTGTCAACTTCGGTCTTTGTAAGTATACTCTAAACATAGTCGGTTTTGTCTTTAATAAGCATATAACGCATGCCAGTATAATGAACACAGAATCCATGCACTAGCTCTTAGAGTGGCAGCAACCATATGTGACGGTCATTAATTTTGCCGTCAAAACAAGAAAAGAGAGCTTTAAGTTAAAGGAATCAGGATTGATAGCCTATGTGTTTAATTTATTTAGGACAAAAATACTATCCAGTGTAATTTTCCATTTGATTACTTTATTCAGTTTCTGTCTATGAATACTAGTGTTAGACTTATTCAAAAACTTTTCTCTTTATTTGTTTTTTATTTGTATCTATTGTATTTATTTGTGCAACTTTTTTACAAGTTAATTGAACAATTTAAGTCAAGCCTAATTGTGTTGTGTACATTCTTAACAACATTACCCCATTGTAAAAAATGCAATGAGCACAAACATTTAGGCAACATAAATTTAATAATTTTGTTTTGCAAAAATGAAATTCAGGCCCTGAAGACTTTTTTTATTCCCTGTCCTGGACTCGGTCTTGACTCTGGACTCGAACCTTTTTGGACTCGGTCTTGACTTGGACTTGAACCTCTTTGGACTCGGTCTTGACTTGGACTCGACTAGTCCTGGTCTTGGACTTGTCTTGGACTCGACAAAGGTGGTCTTGACTACAGCCCTAGCACCAGGTGTCCACAAAGTGCTGCCGTTGGGCTGTGTAATCCACGTCTCCTCTCCGAGGCCTGTAAGTTTGTCTCTGCTTACGGGCAAGGCTTTCAGAGCTGCTTGACAGGCTGCCTCTGCCTGGCTATGGCCCTCCTGTAAGTCTACTCGGGCCAAGGCACTCAAAGAGCTGCTCGAGGGCAGTTCTGCCCCTGGGTTGATGCATGAACTGAGCACAGCGATGGACCTTGTCCTATGTGCGATGAAAGTCACTGCGCTGTCCCTTGGACAGACAATGTCCACTCTTCTGGTCCAGGAATACCATCTCTGACTGAACCTGTCAGATATGAGGAAGACAGACAAATATCGTTTTCTCTACTCCCCTATCTCCCAGACCGTCCTCTTGGGAGCAATTGTGCGAACACAGGGACTAAGGTGCCTCAGCCATCTTGGGATTCGGGTCAACTGGGAAAAGAGCAAACTCTCGCAGGTTCCTCCAGCACCCTCTGCAGTCAAATGCGACGGAGGCATCCGATGCTAGTTCTAACACTCGTGTGTATGCCCAGAAGGTCAGCCCTTGTGCTAGACTTGGAGACGGTACAGCTTCCCTATTGGTGATTGCCTTTCCATCTCTTTCCCTGCCATCTCTGCTCAGTATTGACTTCACCCTAGTTAGGCAGGATCTACCACAGGGACCTTCCATATGTAGCACTGCTCTAATGGTCAGGCCATATGTGCAATAGCCTCTATGCACGATCGCTTCCGGGTTTGTCTTAGCATGCCCAGTTACATCCGGTGCTGCATCAGTCTATGGTCAGAAGCCGGTTTTGCGTTAGGTGGAGATAGTGTCAAATTACACTTGCTGTTTATAAAAACATCCTGCGGTTAACGTGAATGATGTTAACAAAACTGTGAGGCAGTAGGCGGTCACACAAGAGTGAAAAAGAGAAGTTATTTAAATGATATATTTCGAGCTACATCAACAACTTTGAGGGTTAGTATTCTCTCATATCTTACGAAATTCGACTAGCGAATCAACGCTTCTAAAATCGTTGTCTCAGTTTCTGAGAAAACGGATTTTATTAAAGTTTTGCCTCTATACACTTGGCCTGCAGAACGCGCTTCCGGAAGTAGAGATGCTGACTGAGATTCTTTCGGACACACGTCATCAGGGTTCGTGCATAGAGGCTATTCCCATGTTACCTCCATACAGGCAGAGTGTGGTCTGTGTAGCATCCCTTTCCATTTGGAAGTAGGCACGCTTTCCCAGTGTAATCCAAATGGTCTCACTGGCAGTGATTGATACCTCTCTGCGTTAAAGCCCTGTCCTTTCTCTGCCCCAACAGGAGCGGGGGGGGGGATTAGGAAGCTTTATCTTAGCAATTGTGGCGTTTCGTTAGGAATCCCAATTCGTCAGTTCACGTGATGTCTAACCTGACTGGCTGATAGAGAATGTCTAGGCTCACTAATGTAACCTGCGTTCCCTGAAGGAGGGAAAGGAGACGTTACTTCCCATCGCCACAATTTCGGTGCCATCGCTGAATGGCTAGGACACACCGCCTCGGCTCCTCTACGAAAAACTTAACTGAGCCGGAACACCGCGCTTCCGTTATATACCGCTTAGCTGGGCACGGTTCGTGATGCAATTCTCTACAATTTACTATAATTCATTTATAATAAATTTTGTTTTTCTTGTTCTATTGTTTCTAATGAATTGATTGTGGAATACTAAGAAGGTTGACGTGTAACTTAAAAAAATTAATGATGAGGAGGGTAGTGAATAACATCATGGGTCACTAAAGACCCGACGTATGCTTTTAAGGGTTAAAAGGAACAGTGTTTATTTAAAATATAAATCTTTTGTAACATTATTATTGTCTTTACTGTCAGTTTTGATCAATTTAATGCATCCTTGATGAATATTAGTTTTTTTATTTAAAAAAACGTATTGACTCCACGCTTTTGAATGGTAGTGTATGAATGTAAACATATAATCAATTATTTTGGAGAGCATACTAAAATATTTTTTAAAGTGAGAAAATTATTTTGATGGAAAAAAAATCATCATTTAAAATAAAAATAAAAAAACTTTCTTTCACCCAATTCATTTTCATTTTCCTCCCCCATTTAAATAGTTCTATAGGAATGTCATTTCTATTCAAAAACCTGTTTAGCAAATATTTGCTTTTGGTGTGAATAGTTCTTTCAGCTGAAAAGCATAATTTTAAGGTCATTCAAATAATGAAATAAATGACCTTCAATGAAAGTGTGTGTTTGTGTGTTTAGATGCATCTGTCCGCCTGGTTTTGTGGGTGATGACTGCAGTATAGATTTTAACGAATGCGAGGGACATTACTGCCAGAATGGGGCGCGGTGTGTGGATCATGTAGCTGGATACACATGCGTCTGTCCACAAGGTTACAGGTGAGTCAACACCTGATATATTGGATAATGATGGAAATTATCTTAGGTTCATTTAATTGCCCTGGTTACTTCATATGAAAGACTAATACAAAATATATGATATTAAAATGTTCAAATGTTTTAATATAAAAGTATTTTTGGGGAAGCAAAAATCGTCAGAGTGGTGCAACTGTCCTGATAACATAATAAAGAACACAAATTCTTTCACAAATTCACAATTCTTCTAATATTATTTCTAATTTGTGTATATATATATATATATATATTTAAAAAGTCTACACAATCAAAGTCATGTGGTATGACCAGCAATCAGAAACATGCAAGGAATACAACTTAAATATCTGATAACTTGCCGTTTTTATAACAAATGAAGATTAATTTATGTTGTATAATGTCAAGAGGTGTGACTCGTTGGTTGGATTTAAATGTATTCCCATAACAGCTTCACAGACTGATTCTAAAAACAACACAAAAAAACAAACATTTGATCAAATTTAACTCTATTGTATACACGATCCATACACGGGCAGACCAAAAACATGATATATTAACAAGATAGTGCTTTTCATGCAAAACATCTTTTAAAAAGCAAAATAAACCCATGCATTTGGACCATTACATTAAAAAATATATACAAAAACCTTTCCAACATAAATGATTACATTTTAATACGTGTATTCAGTAACATGTGTTATTACTTTTTACTTTACGGTTACACCATATGACATTTTTAGAGTGTTTAAATGAAACCTTGTCTCAAAATGGTGTAACCAGTATGATCATAAAGTGAACACTGAGTGTTTGGTTGCAGTGGTCGGTTATGCGAGACGTCTCCCCCTCCGGCTGTGAGCTGTTGCTCTGTGAGAACAGCGCCCCCTGTGTGGAGAGTGACGGTACTGCAGTGTGTCAGTGTCTCTCTGGGTTCGGGGGCCCGCGCTGTGAGAAGCTCCTCAGTGTTAACTTCATTGACAGAGATTCATACCTGCTGCTCAGCGACGTCAAAAACTGGCCTCAGACCAACATCACTCTACAGGTACAGCTAACCGCAATTACATATCATTCCATCATTGTAAAAATAAACGAATGTGCTATTCTTGTGGCAGGAATTAATGACTAAATGAATATCTCAGACCACCTCTCTTGCCCTGCATCTTAAACTTTGCTGTTGTCATGACAACAGCATCTATTCTGTTTGCTGTGCATGAATTACCAATTCTTGGGTTATGTGTTTCCAGCAGTTGAGATACTGTGTAAATGACATGACACGTCTATAAATAAATAAATAAACAATATTGCAAATATATGCAAATAATTAAATATTTAATATACTTAAATAAACAAATAAATATGTAAATACATATTTAATAATATATATGTAAAGAAATAAATCACAACATTATGTGCAGTATAAAAAAATGGATATTCATTTTTCAGAAATGCTGAAGATTAAATTTAGCAAATAGATGCAAATACATATATATTTAATACATACTGTGTATACACACACACAAATAAATATTGCAAATATATGCAAGTAAATATTTTTTTTTCTAGAACTCCATGTTGCAATGCATATGTGTATCAATAATGTGTGTGTGTATGCATTTATAAACATACATTACCATTCAAAAGTTTGGGTCAATTGGATAAAAAAAAAACATTTCTATTTTTACACCAAAGATGCATTAACTGATCAAAAGTGACATACATTATTTATTATTATTTATTTACAAGACATTTATAATGTTACAAAAGATTTCTATTTCAAATTAACAATGGCCTTTTCAATTTTATAATAATCAGAGAATCCTGCAAATTTTATATTTTCACAAAAATTTGCTAATAATCAGAAATGTTTCTTGAGCATCAGAACATTAGAGTGATTTCTGAAGGATCATGTGACACTGAAGACTTGAGTAATGATGCTGAAAATTCAGCTTTTAATTATAGTAATATTTCACATTAGCACAGTTTAACTGCATTTCAAATAAACACAGCCTGTTAAAAACATATTTTTAAAAATATTAAACTGTAAGCTTCTAAATGGTAGTGCACGTATATATATATATATATATATATATATATATATATATATATAAATGGTGCATTTGGTGTCAAACGTTGTTGTTTATTGCACTGACACTCATACAACTCTCTGTCAGGTGTCCACAGCTGAGGACAACGGCATTCTTCTCTACAACGGCGTCAATGACCACATCGCTGTACAGTTACACGAAGGGACACGTCAAAGTAACTTATGATGCTGGAAGTCAGTCGGGCAGCACCATTTACAGGTGCAAATAATACCAAGCTTGTGTTTTAATATAAAAACATCTCTGTTGTAACTCACTGCCTCATTTTCCTGTTTCCACAGCTCTGAAATAGTGAATGACGGACAGTTTCATACCGTTGAATTGGTCACTTATGACCGGATGGTCAATCTTTCAGTTGACGGAGGGCTTCCTACTACTCTGAACAGCTTGGGACACGTCCAACCCCTCACCAGAGACGCACCACTATATGTTGGGGGTAAGATCTTCACCCATACCCATGCATGCTGGTCCTATGCTGGTCCTATATCTAATTGCATGTTTTTTTCGCATCAGGTATGCCTGAAAATGCACAGTCGCTGTCTTTTAACCAGTGGCCGCCTCTCAACGGATCCAGTTTTCAAGGCTGCATTCGTAACCTGTACATTAACAACGAGCTGCAGGACTTCACACACACGCAGATGAAGCCCGGAGTGGTGCCGGGGTGCGCGGCCTGTCAGGATCTGCGCTGTGGGAACGGCGTGTGTGAGCCGGACTCTGGTGTCGGGCCTGTGTGCCACTGTCAGCCGGGATGGGGCGGCCCACAGTGCGACCGGGTCCTGTTGGCGGCTGCCACCAACCCCTGCCAGAAGAACAAGTCAGTACTCGTGCAACTTCAGTGCCTGTTTCACATCAAATGGAGGAAATCATGTTATACAATCATTGCCTGACAATTGGGTGGTACAATCAATTAGTGGTCAAGGTTATTAAATGTAAAACTCTAATATAAAATATATTCTTTAAATATATAATATAATATAAAATAATATAATTAGTGCTTGGCAATGATTAATCGCATTAATGCATCCAAAATAAAAGTTTGTGTTTACATATTAAGTGTGTGTACAGTCTATAATTATTGTGTATATATAAATTCAAAAACACATGTATGTATATATATAGGTATATAGTATATGGCAAGTATATAGGAGAGTGAGCATCCCAGATCATCCTACGATCCCTGCGGGGCATTATGCGACCATTGGCAGCTTATTAGAATGGGGTTTTGTCCACGAACTACCGTTATGGACTACCTCTAGATGGTCAAGTTTGATTGTCTTCTCGACGCCAGCAAGGAGCTCCGCGGGCTCCGGCTGATCGAAGGACCTCACTAAACCACCCAATCGGTTGTAGTGACGGGTGGTGTGTACACTTACTCGAAGTGAGCTTATAACCCGCGCTTACTGGGAATTCCTTGTTGATGGGAAACAGTTTCAATTGCTAGTCCTGATCACGAGCGGGGTTCAAGGGGTGATCAGGGTAGGCACACACTGATCCGCCCTCTCTGCGCAGGGTAGGCACACACTGATCCGCCCATTGTGGCGCGCTTGCAGCCCTGGACATCCAAGGGCATCACAGGACTGTTATTGCTCCATCTCACGTGGCTGAATGCCACTTGTCCCTCTAAGAAGTTGGACGCCAACCGCTCAGGGCTGCTTAACAAGTTAGTATGCCGGAGTCTCGTTCATTATCGGAATCCATTGCTCCACCAACTAAGCACCACCACCCACAGAATCGAGAAAGAGCTATCAATCTGTCAATCCTTTCCGTGTCCGGGCCGGGTGAGCTTTCCTGTGTTGAGTCAAATAAGGCCACAGGCTCCACTCCTGATGGTGCCCTTCCATCAATTCCTTTAAGTTTCAGCTTTGCAACCATACTCCCCCAGGAACCCCATGCCTCGTAGTTTCCCCATCGCTGCCCGGTGGGTCATGGGAATAACACCGCCAGATCACGGGTCGGCATCGTTTATGGTCGGACCTACGACGGTATCTGATCGTCTTTGAACCTTCAACTTTCGTTCTTGATTAATGAAAATATTCTTGGCAAATGCTTTTGCTCTCGTCCGCCTTGTGCCAGTCCAAGAATTTCACCTCTAGTGGCGCAAGATGAATGCCCCCGGCCGTCCCTCTCAATCATGGCCCCGGGATCCAGAATCCCACAAAATAGAACCGGAGTCACTTAAGGGCTTCCGGGGGTGCCGTGATGCAGGGGTCTGGGACAGGCAGCGTCTCGCCTCGCAGTGGGCCGCCGGCCCACTCCCGAGATCCAACGACAAGCTTTTTAACTGCAGCAACTTTGGCTGAGTGTTCCTGGGACATATGGTATCTGAAGCCGTGACAACGCCGCTCAGATTGCTTCATATGAGAACACTTTGCGACTGAGTCCCGAGGTGGGCATGGCAACACAGCATGCTCCAAGTACCAGTTACTCAACAACAGTAGCATACACCAACCGACAAGGTGGTCTACGCTCTTGCCGTTTGTCGCGCCACCTCCTCCCATGGAGTCAGAAGCATCTGAGGTTGTTTCAAGCCATTTATGTTCTGGGAGACCTGAACTGTGCAGCTGACGAACTCTCACGGCTACAGCCTCTTCCTGGAGAATGGCGTCTCCATCCCAGTCGTTTCAGTTGATTTGGTGTTCATTTCGGGAAATCACAGATAGATCTATTTACCTCGAAGGGCCTCGAAGAGACCTTTATTGTTATTTTTCATCACTACCTCTCCGTGTCAGAAATGGGTAATTTTGCTCCGGCACCTAGCCCGTCGGGGTTTTCGGGTCAACTTGGAAAAGAGTAAACTTTTTAAAAAGCATCTCTTTTCTCGGTTTCAACTCGGTTGCCTTTTCCACTCAGCCACTGCTGACTTGCTTGGCAATCAAGTGCAAGAATGAGGTTCCACTGAAATAATTTCAGAGGCTCCTGGGGCATATGGCATCTGCAGCTTCGGCAACGCCGCTTGAAATGCTTCATATGAGACCGCTTCGCGAACTGAGTCCGATGTGGGCATGGCAACACGGTGTGCTCCGAGTACCAGTTACTCCGACCTGGAGGTAGACTTTCACCCCTTGGTGGAACCTCAGTTTTGTATGGGCTGAAGTGCCCTTAGAACGAGTTTCCAGGCATGTTGTTGTCTCAACAGATGCATCCACTATGGGCTGGGGCGACATGTGCAATGGACAAATGCCGCAAGCTCCTCGACAGGACCCCAGCACCTATGGCATGTCAATTGCCTTGAGTTGCTGGCAGTACATCTCACTCTCCACCGCTTCCATGCACTGCTCAAGAACCAGCATGTACTAGTCCGATCAGACAATACCGCAACAGTAGCGTACATCGACCGACAAGGTGGTGTACGCTCTCCGCCGTTTGTCGCAACTTGTTGCCACCTCCTCCTATGGAGTCAGAAGCATCGGAGGTCGTTTCAAGCCATTTATGTTTTGGAAGACCTGAACTGTGCAGCCGAAGAGCTCTCACGGCTTCAGCCTCTTCCTGGAGAATGATGACTCCATCCTCAGTCGTTTCATCTGATTTGGGATCAGTTTGGGGACGCACAAGATAGATCTGTTTGCCTCCCATGCACTCGTCCCACTGCGACCTGTTTCACTCCCTGACCGAGGGCTCGGCACGGATGCACTGGCGCACAGCGGGGCCTGCACAAATATGCGTTTCCCCAGTGAGCCTTCTCACATCCCAGAACCAGGTCATTCTGGTTGCGCCACACCGGCCCACCTGTACCTTGTTCTCCGAACTTATACTCCTCGCTGCAACGTCTCCCTGGCTAATTCCTGGCGAGTGATTACTGACAGAATTTTCATTTTGGGGTGACATATCCCTTTAATATGACATGAATCACAGTGGTACCACTTTCCCCCGTATGCAGTGTGTAACAATGCTAACTCGTTTCTCTCCCCTCCTGTTAGGTGTGTTCACGGCACCTGTGTCCCGGTGGACCTGCAGACGTACTCGCCTGCGAGTGTGTGGACGGTTTCCTCGGCCCGCTATGCAGTCAACAGCACGCGTGTGCTGCGCTCTCATGCCAACACGGCTCCTGCGAGGTGTCAGAGACGGGGCAGGCGCAGTGCGTTTGCGACAGCGGTTACAGCGGCCAGTTGTGTGACATTGGTAAATTATGCACTCATTTACAAAACAAACAATTATCATTCATTAATGACATTAACTGAATATGCCCTTTGCTTCCAGTGGCTCCTTGCCAAGGTGAGTCCGTGCGGGACTTCCACCGGGTTTGGCGCGTGCGGCGTCCAGTGCCGGAGCACGCAGCCGATGTCCTGGGTGGAGTGTAGTGGCGGGTGCGGGCCGGAGACGGGCTTCTGCTGTGGCGGGTCCAGGATACGACGGCAGACGGCTACAGCTTCCAGTGCGACGATGGTAGTTCCTTCTCACAGGATGTGGAAAAGACAGTCGAATGCAGCTGTGGAAAGTGTGTGTAGTCATTGAAAATTAGAGACAGACGGAAAGATATTGGAGGGGGGGGAAGAAAATAGCGACCATTTTGTCTCTGTTTACCATGGAGCATAACATTTGTGTAAGAAAATATAATCCTTGCATGTGAATGATGAATTATGGGTATTTTCTTGCCATCAGAATTATTGAAAGTGAAAATCTAACAATTGGATTAAGAATACAGTTTAACAAAGAGCATGTCATACAGGATTTATAGTATTTAATATAATTGTAAAATATTTGTTTAACATTCATTTTGATTGTAATATATACGGTTTTTATTTTCCATATAGTATTTTTGTATGTTGAACACCAACATTGGTGATGTACAATTTTTTACCTTTTAGTCTGTTTTCTACCCACAATTGTTTGGTAAAGTAGTTGAGGCCGTTTTTTCTTTTCATTTAATGCAGTGTTTTTGTGTGCAAGTTTTCTATTTATTTCATTAAAGAGTTTTGCCTCTTTAAAACACACTGTCGTGTAAAACCAAGCCTTTTCGTTTATTCGAAGAGATTTTATCATTCAATATTAGGCATGAATTTTTATTTAGAGTGTTTCATTCAAAAATATTAATATTAGCAATAACGCACTGGGTTATGTTTTAAATAATTAGATAGTTTAAATGTCTGTTATACTTCTAGTCTACAACATCATCACAAAGGCAAAACCTGAGTTGCAGTGTGATGGCATACTAGCCTACTGTAAATGGCCACCACTTATACACTACCTATAACACGATAATTTATAGAATATGGTTTAACTGAAATAATTTCTGTTTTGGATGTTTAATGTGAAAATAACCTGTAATCATGATACATGTTCCATTTGCGCTATGCTTCAATCTCGCTTAAGATGGCGAAATGAGTATCCTGTGAGTACTTTGGCTCGCTTTAAATCGTACCACCTCTGTTGAGGTTTCAAGCGTACCAATACTAAATGTGACTTGAACACACTTCAGACCACTGATTGGTCAGTCAGACAGAATCGTCACTAGTAGCGTCGTTGTATCTGTGAGACATCAAACCTGCTAAATTTAAATAGCCAGTAACAGTCACCGCTGTAGCACCTGTTTTAAAAAACTATCGTAGTCAGTGGACGAATTGCAGACCTTCCTCTCGTTGGTTGCCGAGGAGCGGATAAACTATAACGGTTAGACTATAATCCCACCCACTTTGAAGCATTGCTAACTGCAGTGGAAAAGCAAATCCGAGCTGAAGCGAACTGAGCTGAATAAAAAGAAATAAAAAAATGAATAGGCTATATTTGGGTCTTTTTCAAAACTTTCCCCTAATGGGATTCTCCTGGGCTTTTATTTTCTTACTCAGGACATTTTGAGGATACAACATCAGTTGAGTTTGGTTCTGTTGCAATTTGTTCAACCTTTTTTCACAAAATGATTGGACTATTTGAAGGATACTTATGGTCAAATGGAACAAAGTGTGGACACTTCTAGGGAAGAGTAGAGAAATGTGACGATTTAAAAATAAATGTGACTAGACGACAGAAGGCTGAGGCTCAGCAGGTGATTCTTTACTGAACTACAGGAAATCTGTCACCAAACCCTAATGGAACACACTGGTGATTAATGAAATGACAGGTAAGGTGGATTCTTGCAAGCTATATAAACTTATGAGAAAACCATTAGAAATATACACTTTAATTTCATAATTATTTTGTCATAATTGTTAAATAAATGGATACTTACCCCTCCACACTCCTAGTTCTAAAAACACTTAAAACCTATGACATTCTAAAGAAGGTTAATTTCTTTAACAGGCTCAGCACACAAACTGTACAATTCATGGATTACGCAATTAATACGGATTTGTGTTTTGGGTATGTTTTAACAATAATATTTGAATTAATATTAAGTTATGTGTTCTGAACATTTTTTATTTTTTTATGGAATATTGTGGTATTTATAATCTGTGTACAATAGAGAAAAAAAACTGTTGCCATGTGGAATGTTGCAATCAACCCATGTTGGTAAGATCATATTTTTGAGTTGAATGCACCTGAATGTCACCAGAATGTCTAAAAGGAGTCTTATTGTAATGAGGCATTGTCATTGAGATCTATTTGCAGGTGTGCAGATAACCAGTCTGGGTGATGATTGGCAGGTGTGGTGAGAATCATCATCAGGCATAGGGTTATGGGAAATGAAGTGAAAATGTGTAAGGTTAATATTCGGGAGACTGGGCCCTCAGGTGGCGAGTGGAAGGAACCACAAAGACTTGATTCGAAACAGAGCCCTCTCCCTGTGAGCGGCTCCTTACGCAAGGAGGTGGTTGACATCAGGGTCTTCCTCAAGCTCGAGGGACTGGTTTTCCTGGATGGGTCCTATGAAACTCTGCAGTAAGAGATGGGCCGAGAATGTCCTCGGAATTCGACCCAGGACCTTTCCCTCCAGGCCATACCCCTCCCAGTCCACAAGGTACTGGATAACTCCTCCCTGGCGTCTGAAATCCAGAAGTTCCTGCAACTGACAAACCTCCTCACCGTCTATGATTATGGGAGGGGTCCCTGGTCACTGACTTCCTCTTCTTCCTCCCTTCTCAGACCACCAGCGGGCTTGAGCAAGGAAACAAAGTGGGTGAGATATGGTAAATAGAGGGTAAAGCCAATCGATATGAAACAGGAGTAATTTGCCTAACTATTTTGAAAGGACCCACGCACCTGGGACTGAGTTTTCTGCACTGGCAACCGAAGACGAAGGTCTTTTGAAGAGAGCCAGACTCATTGACCAAGAAGAAGGTATGTAGGATTGGGACAACAGTGGTGATCAGCTTGTTCCTTTTGTCTTCTAATAGCTCGTTGTAGATGGACGGAATAGATGGTAGATGATAGATGAAAGCTGAGGACATATTGAAAGGGATTCATGCCAGTAGAAGATTTGCGGAGGGAATTCTGTGCATACTCTAGAGTAGGTAGCAACTCCAGTCTGCTTGATTCTGGTGACAGTAGGGTCTTAGAAATCATGTGAGTTCTTGATTGAGGCGTTCTGTTTGACTGTTAACCAGATGTGAGACTGACATTAATGTTAAGTTGACGGAAGAATGCTGACCATACTCAAGAGGTGCATTGGGGACCTCGGTCTGAAACGATGTCATTAGGTAAGCCATAGAACCGGAACATATAATTGCATAGCTGTACAGCGGTTTCAAGAGCCGTGGGCAGTTTGGGTAAGGGAATGAGCCGACAAGCTTTGGAAAAGCGATCTATTACTGTGAGTATGGTGGTGTGGCCTTGGGAATTAGGGAGATTGGTGACAAAGTCTATTGCTTGACTGGAGACTGGAGCTCCAGATTTAGACCATTGTGGAACAGTAACTTTAAAGTAGATTCAACCCTGTCAGTTTGTACTGCCAAGGTGCAAAACATGAGTGCAAACTCAGCCACCGTTCTTCCCTCCTTGTCTGAGACGTAATAGTTGAGCACCAGGACTTCACAGAATCGTTGTAGGAAGACAGAGAATGAAGAAAAGGGAGACTGACCACTGCTCCACATTGCTGTTGCCCACTCCAGAGCATGGCCAGTTAATAAGGCTATTAGACTGGTGTCTTTTGGGTATAACAAGGGTTGTTGGTTGACAAACAGGGAACACTGAAGAGGGAATCCCTTACACTTGGTGGGTGACCCATCAAATTTCTCAGGAAATGCAAGACAAGGACTCGTGGTGGTGTTACTGGATGTTGGCGTGCTGATTGTTGGGTTCGCTGCAGAAGTTGTGAGTGAACTGTTTGCTGGGTTTGCAGCGGATAGGTTGGGGTTTTGTGATGGTAAATGGAGGTGCTGTAGCGAGGTTACCAGTAGCACTGTTAGGGATGTTAGATGTTCTAGTTGTTGCTGATGTGCAATCAGAACAGTAGCCTGGGTGTAGGCCTCTGTAGATAGTTGAAGGATCGCTTCTGGATCTGAGTTTGGCGAAGTCTTCTTTAATGAACTATTTGCAGTGTCTTTATTGGTAATAGTAAACGTAACACAATCAGGCAGGGGTCAATCACCAGAAAAAATATACTGTATCTGAGGCCGTCCTTAATCATAGTAGATGGGGCAGGCAGATAATAAGGGCAGGCAGCAAACAGTAAAGCATAAATCCAGTCAAACAAAGCAGGGTCACAATGGCATGAAGCAGAGAGTCGAAACGAGTAGAACAGTCCAGGATCAGTAAACAAGGTGTTAGTATAAACAGGGAAAATGCTCAGAAATGTCAACCAGGGTGAAACAAGACTTCACAATAGGCTTTATGCCGAGTGTCACGTGACCAAACCGGAAAACGGGTCTCATCGCATCCGCTTGTCAGAGAAAGTGTTAACGGCCGTAAGAACTGACTACCGATATCTATGGATTTTTAAGGTAATCAGCTAACCTACCTAGTTCACTTTGTTATTGGCGTTTTATTCCATTTAAATATCTAAACGTTACTGTGAAGAAGAAAAAATATAAAACGTTTAGGTTTAAATATCAATCTGAACATGTGAGGGACATATGCTAATCTTTGCTCGCTCCTTTTAAGTTATCTTAAATTAACCCGCAAAAAAATTCATGAAGCACATACAAAAGACCTGAACCGGAAGCGATGCGATCTGTTTTACAGAATGCGGAAGTAAGTTGTGCATAGAGCCTATAAAGCAGTGGTGAAGGCCTGTAAATAGTCCGGGTGATGAGGTGTGCATATAATCAGAATCAGGCATGGGGTTATAGGAAAGGAGTGAAAATTTTGAAATGTTAATATTCGGGAGATGGGGCCCTCTGGTGCCGAGTAGGAGGTGTCACAGCTTGACTCTTTGTTTTCCCCTTTTTCTTACAGGGCTTTTACACTGGGCTCGTTTGCTGCGGTGCGAGCCCGAGCGCGTTTGTTCCCGGCGCCCCCGCAGCGTTGGTCTAGACCAGCTGGTTTCACACTCAACTTGATTCTCATCGAACCCCGGTGCGTTTGCGTGCATCTTACGTCATTCGCAAACGTGCGCGGCGCCCGATAGAAAGCAGAACGTGTGTAAATATTGTTTTATTTTATTAATTTGCTGCTATTATGAGCAGTTGAGTGAACAATACAGGTTTACTGTGCGTGTGTCACATAAGGTGGACTTCTGCTGCTTGAAAACGGACTCTTTTGAGGAGACAGTGGATTTTCAAATGTGTTGCTCTGATTCCACGCGCAATGCACGAATACACTGCAGGCTCACTCTCGCTTGTATCCGAGGTAAATCAACACTATCATCCCTTAAGTGTTTTATTTAACTGAATACACCACAATAAGCTAAAACGCATGCGCAGGATACTTTACTTCCTGAACAAGTGCGTGCCCGAATCCGTGTTGCTTTCACATTCACGCGAACCGTGGCACGGTTCGGAAGCAACCGAACTCAGACCACCTCCTCCAGGTAGTTTCGGGTTCGGAACCTGTGTTGTGTTCACATTAGCGATGTTTCATGCGAACCGTGCCCGGTTCCGAAATAAACTGCCAGTGTGAAAGCCCTGTAAGTGTCTTGGTTTAGTCCTATTCAGTTTTCCGGCTCCTTGTTTGGTCCAGTTCATTCACCTGTGTTTAGTTAATTTGCCCCAGCTGTGCCTTGATCCTCTGTTCTTTGTGTAATTAAACCCTGTGTTCTCCTTATTCCTGGTTCTTTCTCATCGTTGTACTGCGTGTTTTGTGGTTCTAG
Organism: Hybognathus amarus; assembly: GCA_030378365.1. Classification (NCBI taxonomy): domain Eukaryota; kingdom Metazoa; phylum Chordata; class Actinopteri; order Cypriniformes; family Leuciscidae; genus Hybognathus; species Hybognathus amarus. The sequence goes on along the minus strand of JAQIUQ010000255.1, from coordinate 138,534 downwards.
AGTTTGTTCATTAAATATTCGTGATTCACAAGAACGGACCGATAAACTGCACAAGGATGGCTGAAGACAAACTCCTCTTCATTTCCCCGAATGGATGATCGTTGGAGGGGTATGTGGAAGAGTTCCTGAGTCTTTATCATCAGGTAAGCTGGGCTAACTCTACTATTAATACCTGCTTGTCACGTGGAAATCTTTTCTGGTTCATTTCTCCTGTTCAATCCCAGATAGCACAAGGGTATTTGATATTACATCTGGCTATTTACATCTGGAAGATGTATTTTTAAGAGTGTTTGCTCATCTGCGAGACGTCTATAGACCAGTTTGCAACATGTAAACAACACTGGTCCAGAAACACTTCCTGCAGGTATGTGGACAAAAAATTAAAACTCAACAAATAGACAAATGGATAGCATGTGTGGAAAGACCTGGGTACCCCCTTTACAAAATAAAAAGAAAAAAGTAAATATGTCAAGTATGAAGAAAGTTACAACATTTTATAGTTCAGTAATCAGCACCTATTTTTGTCTCATTTCTAAGGTGAAAACAATAGAATTTAGTGTGACTGAAAACAAGTTGTTTTTTCACAAAAATGCTCATAACTTTCTCAATATTCAAGATATCTTAATGAAATTTTCTGTGGAGATGGGTTTCATATAGTTATTTGGCTTTTTACTTGATTTTAACACACAAAGACTGATTTGGCCTATCTTTTATAGTATTTTTCTGACGAGCAGTTGTTGAAAATACAAATAATTGAATGGAAAACAACGATCCAAGGAAAATTATATATCCTTGATTTAAAAGATGGATTTTGGTTGATTCATGCTATTTCCAGTTGTGTAAAAATATAGAGTTAACAATACTAATGCTGGTGGAGGAAAGAAAGTGGAGGAGACCACACAAAAGTTGAGTGTAGCCTACACGACGCGCTGCATTTTGACAGCTTTTCTACAGGTAACGTTCAGTGTCGGTAGTCATAAAAAAAGTGGGGGAGTTTAAATGGCCACGAAATTTTGTACAGCACACCACAAACATATGTTCTTCATGTCTACCTTCCTCTGGAAAGTGTCCAAAGTGGGTAAAAATAATTTCGTGACAGTTGAATTCTTCCGTATTGTTTGAAATCGCCTTTCAGGAGGAAAATGCAGCCTGACTAGAAAAAATTGAAAACAAATGTGCAGTCGAAACCCTAATGATGTGATTGGCTAAAAATAATCAAGGATTCCCACAGTGAGTCAATGAAAACAGCGCATTTTAGGAGACCCGCTCAGAGTGATTCAGGAAAATCCGGCACAGAGATTTGGAACACAATGGCGGCCGCTATTTATTGAAATGTCCATATACCTACTTCCTGTTTCAGTTTGTAACTGTTTTCTTTATTTCACATTTAAAGAAACATCTTAAAGATGTTTGTTTAACTTTTTGATTCAGTTTTATATGTTCTGTTGGTTGTATTTTATCCCAGCTTTTATGTAGTGTTAAACTGAAACAGGATGTACTTTTGGACCAGTGTTGTTTACATCTTGCAAAAAAAATCATTACATCTTAGAGACATCTTCTAAACGTCTATTTGACATCTGACAGGAAACGTCCTATAGACGTCTTGCAGATGAGCAAACACTCTTAAATACGTCTTCCAGATGTAAATAGGACATCAAATACCCTTGTGCTATCTGGGATCCGTCGAGGTCAGATGTCCGCAAGTGAAAACATGGAGAGCTTCTTTATAAATGAATTTATATTTCTGATGAAATGAGACACTGACACTGTGTTTTTCATGTTTAATGCGGTAAAGCGGCTTGATTTTAAGAAATCTATTGTGTAAAGTGCTATATAAATGAACGTGACTTTACCAGAGTGCTGATTAGCAGAGCTTGTGCAAACATATCCACATTGCTATGATCAGATGCTTTAGATTAGATAAAATGAAGCTGTTTTCTCAATTTTGTTGTTTTTATTTTGTTATTGAGAGGAAAGCGCACAGCATTATTTTTTGTTTTATATATCTAACAAATTTTCTGCGTATGCAAAATCTAGCTTTTGGATGAAATCTATGGAAAGTTTTATACATGAGGTCCGTGTCTTTCCAACTCATAAATACGAACTTCCCAGGAGGACCGCTTTCTTTTCTCTCATTCCCAAAGCAGTTACACTGGTGAAGGTGTAGCCACATATACCGTCCTGTACACTTTCAGTCAAAATGTAATCATTTAAATAAAAGGTGAAATATTTTTACACAGATTTTGGCAATCGGGTTCATGTTGGTCACTTGTATTTGCCATGTTAAAGCTGCTTTGTTAAAAGTGAATTCTGTGTGAGCTTTGCTTCATACATCGCTTTGCTTTTGACAAAATACAACTTATTTGCAGCAAATTTGTTAATGTGACCACACCTTAGTGACCAAAAGTGATTTCGTTTTTTTAATGAGCCTACAAATACTATAAAACTATCAAAATTTGAGGAAAATATGTCCAATTTTTATAAATATTTTAAATATAAAGGAAGAACAAAACACTTCATTTGGTTAAAAAAAACCTCTGAAAATACTATTTAAACACAAACACGTGATTAATTTGATTGGTTCTTTTTTTTCATAACTTATTTTAAAGACAGCTTGGACATTTAATTATGTCAGCACAATTTGGCTTGTTTTATTGCATTATCACAAATAAAACAATTGATTCCAATCAAATATGCAAAATGCTTCCAAAATGTTTAACATATTTGTAATCATATTTAAATAAGGGTAAATATGTCAACAACTGTAGATGCAACAGTTTCTTTGAATATACCTAACCAAAAAAATTGAATGGATTTCACACCCAAGTTTAATATTTTTAGGGTTTATTCAAATCCCAAGCCTTGACAATGATCATAGTAATGGTGATGTTTGCCTCACCACTAACAAAACCAGTCTTTTAAACAAACACATTCCAAACAGTAAAAAAAAACCCTACAATATTTGCACAATATACAGGTGCTGGTCAACGAATTAGAATTATTTGAAATAGTGCAATCATGAAATTCTTTGAATGCATTTTTTGTGCAGAAAGCAAATCAGGTGTTCACCGCACCTGTCCTACTCGTTAGACTAATCACAGAACTCGTTATCTGGAAAAAAATTTGCTCAGCTGAGCTTTCCAAAAGGCCCATTTAGGCCATTTAACTGTGACACTGTTGTTTTATTGAATTAGAATAATGGTGAAAGCGTTTCATTGAATTAGAATAAATGCTCAAATTTTTGTTTTCTGTGAAGAGTGTTCACTGAAGAGTGCTCACCGACTTGTGGAACAAGCAGACCGGCGCTGACGTCTCCAGATCAACCACTTACCGTCGTCTGCGCGAACTCGGCTTCAAATCTCGCGTCTCCAGCAGTAAAACCGATGCTGAACAAGAAACAAATGGTGAAACGGCTGAAGTGGGCCAAAGAACACGGCGAGTGGACTGCTGAAGACTGGCAGAAAGTGGTCTTCAGTGACGAATCACGCTTCTGCATCTCCTTCGGTGACCAAGGTCCTCGTGTCTGGCGTCGTGGTGGCGAAACCTACAACCACGAGTGCGTGAAAAGATCCGTCAAGTTTCCCCAGAGCGTTATGGTCTGGGATGCATGTCCGTCTCGAGGTGTAGGGAAACTCTGCTTCCTCAAGAAGACTGTCAATGCTGCCGTATATCAAGATGTTCTGGAAACGTTCCTGATTCCGACTGTTGAGGAACAGTTCGGCGAAGAAGACTTCATATTTCAACAGGATCTTGCACCGGCTCATGCGGCAAAGTCGACCAAAGATTGGTTCACTAAAAAACAGCTTGAAGTTTTGGCATGGCCGGCCAACTCGCCTGACCTCAATGTCATTGAAAGCCTTTGGGCCATCGTCAAGCGGAAAATTCGCGACAGAAAGCCTACTACGCTGGACCAACTGAAGCAGAACATCGCCACTGCCTGGGAAGCTGTGAGTGCGGAAACTTGCGACAAGCTGGTCAAATCGATGCCGCGGAGACTTCAGGCAGTCATACAAGCCAAAGGGGCAGCCACAAAATACTGAGAAGGTGATGATTGTAATTATAATAAAAATTATTGCAATTCAATGAAACGGTTTCTCCATTATTCTAATTCAATAAAACAACAGTGTCACAGTTAAATGGCCTAAATGGGCCTTTTGGAAAGCTCAGCTGAGCAAATTTTTTTCCAGACAACAAGTTCTGTGATTAGTCTAACGAGTAGGACAGGTGCGGTGAACACCTGATTTGCTTTCTGCACAAAAAATGCATTCAAAGAATTTCATGATTGCACTATTTCAAATAATTCTAATTCGTTGACCAGCATCTGTAAAAGCATTTATTTGTGCATCAAAAAATAAATTAAAACAACAAGAAGCTTGAATCCTGTGTCGCGCACCATATGAACTCCACACCTCTGCTTCTCAAGTGTACACCACTATTTTTAACAAGCCTCAACAACTCACAATGCTTCAAATTAGCCATGCTAACCTCTGCACCAGTCCAAGCTGTCTTAATGATTACAGACCTGTTGGTCTAATTTATGTTGCTATGAAGGCATTGGAGCATAGTTTAATAACCTTGACTTTATATACAACTGGGGGAGGCAAACATCTTTGTCTGTTGGACAATCAAAGACTGAAGCTTTTTGCTTCTGTGGAACAAAGGACGATATTTTGAAAGTCAGTTTTTTTCAGTCAAATATTGCCAATGTTGTCTTCAATGCTACAGAATGATGAGTTTCACATGTTAGCGAGAGACTAGTAGCCTGGTAATACCAAACTTTGCGTTGCTTCGTAGAATCCGAGTCTGGAATGGCATTGTGTTTTCTCACCTTTCAAGGTCTAGTTGTTTACTTACAATATTTTAATGACATTTTGGATATAAACGGTCAACTAAATAAGATTTATTTTTTGAGCGTCCCTGTGAGAGTGTGGTGATCTTAATGACTAAAGAATCCATTTTCTGCAGTTGTTATTCAGTAATGGGGACACTTGCTGAGCACTTGCAACTGTGCACAGTAGGAAAGGCTCTTTTATTATGGCTCGACCTTTCCACTTACTGACACATGTCAATTTAAAACAATGCAGACCCTTAGTGGCTAAGCCTTGTGGGATTGTTAAAATATGGTCCAATCAAAAATGGGTGATGTCAAATGATTTCATAGATGTAACATGTTTAAGGTCACCATGTGCACAGTACACAACTCTGTGATTAATCTCAAATGATGTAGCCATTTAATATGTCTTGGTGTTGCTGACTGGTTTGTACCTAAATGGCACATTACCATAATTGGAAATCTAAAAGGAAGCAGAGCAGCCAAAATTAAAAGTTATTATTAGGCATATACCCTCAATCTCTGACATAAAGTGACCTGCACATGCAAGTGATTTTGGAAAATAAGGGCAAGTAATTTTGCGAACACATTCACCTACCTTTCTTTTACCATCACCATCTTGGTGAACCATAGTAAGTGTTTATCCGTGTTTAATGGACCACTTGATAGTTTATCAAGCTCAATAGTTCAGCTCTGTTATGGGCAAAGAACTATATTTTGCATATTTTGCATAACAGAGTTGAACTATTGAGATTGATTATGTCTGTTTATTTTGATGCACAAATAAATGCTTCTATTGTGCAAATATTGTAGGTTTTGTTTTGTTGTTTATACTGTTTGGTTTTATTAGTGGTGAGGCAAAAATCACCATTACTATGATCATTGTCAGGGATTGGGATTTGAACAAACCCCTAAAAATATTAAACTTGGGTGTGAAATCCATCAATTTTTTTTGGTTCGGTATATTCAAAGAGACCGTTACATCTACAGTTGTTGCCAAAAGTGATTAGGAAAATTGACAATCACCCTTTATTTAAATATTATTACAAATGGCCAGTATAAGCATATATCATAGTGATTGAGACGATAATAATAAAGATAAGTCACAGCATTTTTAGCTCAATGAACAATAGCGTGTTGAAGCACAATGATATTTCAGTACTAGTTCAACTGTAATGCAGGAAAGCATGACAGTGATGAGTTGTTTCCGCAACAGAGATTGATAAGGCCAGTATTGGCATATGTAAAACGGTTAGTTCGAATCCTTGATTCTGATTGGTCAAGAGCTGTGCTTTATTCACGATAAAACACGGCTACGACCGCTTCACCCAACGGTTCTATTGATCGCTGCGCAACACTGCGGTTCTATGTTGTTTTTATTTGAGCTTTCATGCATTTTTCACATTGGAACGTTGTTGCTGTTCACGGTCAGGGACTATTTTTTTCCAGCGGAAGGTTGGCTTTTAGTGATTTTACTTTCAAGAAAGTTGCACTAACATTGTTTTTTACTTAAATATTGTGTGGCAACCGTTTTATAAAAGCAATAAGATACTCGAGGCAAGTGCTGTATCGTGAATAAGTAACGGCTCAAGGGGTTGCAGGCACGACGTTAAGCAATAACGCCCTTGAGCCGTTACTTATTCATCGATACAGCACAGCCTCTCATACCTTATTGCTTACATATAATATAGATTAAAAGGGTGGTTGATTATAATTTCATTTTTGTAACTTTAGTTAGTGTGTATGTTGCTGTTATTGTTTGCAAGAAATTGTTTAAGGACTACAACAAATGGCTGGGACTTAAAGCTACACTGTGTAACTCTTTTAGTTTATTCTTAGCTAAAAACACTTGGTTCTTTCAAAAACACATGTGCTCATTAATTTATATTTACTTCGTTCAAGTAATAAAGCATTCTTGTCAGTGTATAATATGCCATTGAAAATACATACGGGTAAGGGGTTCTAGTGTCGGTCGCCATGTTGCCCCTTTATCTTGAAAGTACATTAGCCAAAGAGGGACATACCCGTCAATTCAAGCTTTGCGTTTCGCGTTTACGTTTGAGTTAACACTCATGGCTGAGGTTCGAACTGGAAGCCATGTTAATCTTGGACTGACATTGGCCACCGTAGTAGTTAAAACGAAATCAGAATTGGGAGGAACACAAACTAATATTCATTGGATGGTTCTATACCTTTTCACAAACTTCCTCCCTGTTTAGTGACATCACCAACCCTAAAATTTACATAAACCCTGCCCCCGGAACACGATTTATACATTTACAGGGCTTGACAAACTTTTTGAGGCACTTGTCCTTCGGACAAGTAAATTAATGATTCACTTGTCCATGTACAAAAGTCACTTGTCCGAGTAAAGATTTATAATTTTATCTAGGGCTGCACGATTTGGGGAAAATGTCATATTGCGATTATTGAGGTCAATATTGCGGTTGTGATATGCGATTGCCGATATAATAAACAAATGGTTTCATGAGTCAACTTGTTTGGTTTTAAACCAAATGCACACACAGGTTAGTGATAATTCTGAAATTAGCAATAACAACTAAATGATTGATAAAACCTATAATGGTCAATAAGCCATTGATGTCTGGATAAAAATTAACTGTCTAACAGGTAGGACATATACAGGAATTGAATAAGGTTATCAAACAGTCATTTTCAAATAGTAATTTTCTCTGTTCCCTTTGTTCTTTCATTAACTTTACTGACAGAACGCTTTATTGGTAGCTGGCCCTTTAAGAGCAGCTGCTGTGGACAGAGACGTGGATCTCACACGCGCCTCATTCTCTCACGAGTCACAACTCTCTATGTCCATCATAACACCGCTCTTATGTTATGAAGATACTCGAAAAATGACATTTTGGCTTAATTGTGTGTGTTGATGTTCGCTCAAGCGCGAAAGAGAACTTCTGGCGCGCGGCTCTGTGCGCGCGTCTTTCTGTGAGTCACATTCAGGACATTCACAGGCAGCGCGAAAATGTGTTCGTTTCAAAACGGTATTTAATTTGAAACAGATTTAATTTCAAAATTAAATCTGTAAAATAGACGTAACGAGTGGCACATAACGTGAAGTAACATGGCATTTAATTTTGTTTGAAATTTAACTTGTCCGGTTCGGACAACTAATTATTTCTTTTACTTGTCCTACAAAAAAACCACTTGTCCCGGACAAGCCTTAATGTCGAGTCCTGCATTTATCATGACAGAATATTCTAACCAATGACAAGTAGATAACTATATATATAAGCTATCAATTCTTCAACTAACCATTCAGAAATGTTGTTTACATGTTGCCACTTTTTCTTGAGTCTCTCCATCTATGGTCAGACTCTGGTTTGAACATAAAAGGCTAAAAGTTTTTGAAATTTTCAGTGCTGGTTTAGCTCCGCCCTCTGCGCTGGGAGCTGCAGCTCATTTGCATTTAAAGAAAACGGGACAGACACAAAATGAGGTGTTTTTACTCACCCTCAAAAAGTGACAACTAACATGCTATCTGTGGGGTATTTTGAGCTAAGATTTCACACACACACTCTGGGGAGATTTATTTAACATCTCGTGAAAGGGCGCGTGATGACAGGTGATAAGATGACACTACCACGATAAACGGCAGTATGTGAAGTCTTTACAAACTGTTTATGGGCTAATGTTTTTATGTTTCTTTACACTTGTTATTTATGGTTTTGTTTCTGTTGACTATTAGGTTTACGATACATTTTGTTTAATCGGGTTCATTATTCTATAACATGCATTTATAATAAGTTTAAGATGTACATTTTGCTACCTATAGTGATTTTTATTTATTTATTTATTTTCCCCTTTGGTTGTTGATACAAAGTTTGCACTTTGAGCGTATATTTGTTGTTGTAAATATTTTTGGGGGTTAAATTTAGTAATTTTTTCTTTGACACATTACTGTGAATATGTGCACCCCTCCTACTAAAGTCCTGAGCCTATCTACTACCACCCCCCCTTGATCTCTCACGGGACACGTTATGACCCCTTTAAGACAGTATAATTCAGTTCAATTCAATTCACATTTATTTGTATAGCGCTTTTCTCAATACACATAATTTTAAAGCAGTTTTACAGAAAATGCATGAGTCCACATTATAATTTAGAGTGATCTGTTATCAGAGGTAACTGTCTAAGTTATGTTTTTCAGAAATGTGTATATGACCCTGAACCACAAAACCATGGTCACATGGGTCAATTCTTTGAAATTGAGAATTATACATCACCTGAAAGGTGAATAGACTTTCCACTGTATGGTTTGTTATGATAGGACAATATTTGGCTGAGATGCAACTATTTGATAATCTGGAAAAGTTAATCTCAGGGTTCAAAAGAATGGAAACATTGATAAAATCACCTTTAAAGTGGTCCATTTATGTTCGCAATTGTGCTGCATTCACTTTGGATATAAGCATCAGCTAAATGAATAAATGTAAATGATCACTGGTATTTTTCCCCCATAACAGAGTTGCCCTACAGTAGAGAGTTTGACAGTGTGAATGTTATCATTATCTGAATCCGTAATCTAAGATAATGTCCGTAAAGTATGGAGTGCAACAAGGCTCGGTGTTAGGTCCTCTGCTGTTTTCAATTTATATGCTGCACTTGGTAATATAGAAAACATTAAATAAATTTCCACTGTTCTGCCGATGATGCTTGGTTATTTCATCACGACCAGATGAATTCTCTCTTAACAAAAATAAATATTTTTGTATATTTACGGTTGGAAATTGACCCATACAATGTATTCCCATAAATATACCCGTGTAACTTGTGGTTTTGTGGTCCAGGGTAACATATACAAAATCACAGTTAGCTGAAATTATTAATTTAAACAATGTAATAATTTAAGGCAGAAACAATGAGCTTATTGAAGTAATGAATACTTGTTTGTAAACAAATAATCATGACATATAGAAAAATGTAGCATTGGTGCATGTCGATTCAGAGTTTGCTTCATCTGAAGTCTTTGCAGGAGTTTGTTTTGGAGATTGTCTCTCCAAAGGTGTTGGGCATCTGAACTCTTCACAATAGACTTTATCCAAACTGGAACTGACAAACTCTCCTTTCCTCAGGATGGGCATCCCAAGATAAAACAGAGAAGCACATAGAAAATAATTAGCATAGCTGCTGTTCGTAACATTAAGCAAGAATAAACGTGTGCATTTGATCTGATGTAGCTGGAGTATTAGGTTATGAGATGCATTATATGAATGCTAGGCTAAAGAGATGAGTCTTTAATCTAGATTTAAACTGGGAGAGTAAGTCTGGGCCCCAAAAGGGACTCATATTTATCATATTTAACCATGATAAAAGAATAGTTAAAACAGGAGCTAAAGCGTTTCGGGCCTTCTAGGTCAGTAGCAATATTTGTAACTGATACAGAACTTAAAGGGATACTCCAATTTTTGGGAAATAGGCTCATTTTACAACTCCCTCAGGGTTAAACGTTTGAGTTTTACTGTTTTCTAATCTGTTTTCCAAGTCAATGATTTTCTGATATTTAGAAGAATATCAGTAACCAGGCAGTTTCTGGTCTCATTGACTTCCATAGTAGGAAAAAAAATATATTCTATGGAAGTCAATGAGACCAGACATTGTCTGGTTACTGATATTCTTCTAAATATCAGAAAATTATCTGGATGGATTCAAAAACGGTAAAACACAACTGTTTAACTCTATTTCCAGAAAAAGTGGAGTATCCCTTTAACAGGTAACAAGTGTATAGATGATAAAATTGGTATTATATGATCATTTTATTGACATGTTAAACTCAAACAGGTGCAGAACAACCAGCTAGTAAAGCATTACAGTAATCAAGCCTTAAGGTCATGAATGCATGAACTAACATTTCTGCATCAGAAACAGCATGTTACGTAGCGTAGTGATGTTTCTGAGGTGGAAGAAGGCAGTTGTTTGTAACATGAAATAGGATTTTTGAAAGAGAAGTTGCGGTCTGGAGTCTAAGAGATTCTGTGTACAGGTTTTAGGTCCAATTAGTAATACCTCAGTCTTATCTGAATTTAATAGAAGAAAATATACATGTCATCCAATATTTGATATCTTTAACACACTCTGTCTACTTTGATAATTTAGAGAATTCATCTGGTCGTGATGAAATATATAACTGAGCATTAAACAGTGGAAATTAATTTCATGTTTTCTTATATATTACCAAGTGCAGCATATAAATCGAAAATAGCAGAGGACCTAACACAGAGCCTTGCTGCACTCCATATGATAACATTCACACTGTCAAACTCTCTACTCTCTAAACTCTCTAAAAATAATCCTGTAAAAAAATGGTAAACTACTGGCAGCTGTGGTTGCCAGCATCATACCAGTAAAAATATGGTACGTTACTGTTTTTGAAATGAACAGCTAAATACTGTATTGTCAGTTCGAGTATATAAAAATAATTTAACGGCTATATGCTCTAATACAGAAACAGTAATTCACCGTATTTTTATGGTATGATGCTGGCAACCACAGCTGCCAGTAGTTTACCGTTTTTTACAGGATTATTTTTTACAGTGTACAAATAAATTCTCTGTTACAGATCTGAATTATGTAGGCAGTATTATGGCAAACATAATGAAATATACAGTATCTTGTAAGTATACAAGTATGCTTATATTTGCCTCATCAGGCTGTATAGTTAAACTCTGATATAAAAAAATGCAGTGATCATAATATAAAAATATTGACCAACTTCAACTCTACAAACTTAAACCCTGAAATTGTATGAATGCTACAGTGTTGGTACAAAAAAGAGACGTGTAATGTAATTATAGATACAATTTGTGATCGATTACAAGACAATCTATTAAAATCAAATAAACTTATAATTTCTGTGACTGGGTTGAAATAATGTTTTGTTCATGAATCATTCATTAAAAAACCTTGTAACTAAAATCGAAGGTTGGACTTGTCACCAAAGAAAAAAATTATTAAACCATAAATGATTTGATTAAAAATGTATGTGTTTAATCAAAAACAACAGTAGAAGCATGCAAATGCACAATAAAACATCTCCAGACGTCGTTTTCACAACAAAAATTTATTAGAAGAATAGTGGTTTTCATAAGAAGGTTCTAGCATCCAGTGAATACTAACTTGCACAATGTTACAATTAAAATGTGTTGAAAAATGGCATTTTTTTTCCTAATGGGTAAAATATAACCAGTAAAACTTCACACATGCACAAAGACGGATCTAATCAGCATTTTGCTTAACGGTCAATGCAAATAAAAAGAGAGAACTTTTTTTTGTTTGTTTTTAAATTAGACCACAGAAAATCTAATCAGTTTTTTCCTTTTCATTTTTTTCATATTTTTTATTTTTTAAATCACATACATTAGGAGACAGCTTATTATTCATTAGCCCAGCTTAAAAAATAAGAATTTGCATTCAAACGGAAAACAAAACAAACAAATAGTGCAATCAAAAAAAATAATTGTGATCCTCGTAAGTGCTCTAACACGGACATCGATAATAGTCTAGAATAAAAGTCAAACACACAGTACAAAAAAAGAACAAATTAATATACATAAATAAATCTACAGTACAAGAAAATATTAAACTATACAATGTTTTTTGTCAAAGAGTAAACAGTATATATTGAAATGAGGTCTATTCCAGTTTTGGAGCGCCTGTCTTCCAACAATTGGACTGACTCGGAGGAACCAGTGTGTTACAGGGCAAGATGCCATTAAAAGCACTCGTTTCGATCTAGATGGTCTGAGGTATATCGAAAGAGAGAAGATTCGGAAAAAGCAGCATCTTTTCCCACACCGGCAAACCTGCGCGTTTTAAAAACCAGTTCCGTCTTGTATTAAAAGAGTTAACATGTAAGTATTTCATTTTTTTGCCTTACATCAGGCCTGAACTTTTGAACCCAAGCCCACGTGTGGAAAACAACAAAACCACTGCCAATTGTCAGGCATCATGATTTAAAACAAACGATGACATGAACAACAGGAATGTTTTCGAGAACTGCAAATCTGAAGGAAAACAACAAAAACTCTACACCGAGACTAATTAAAGAGTATTCTTCACGCTTACCTCTGAGCTCAAATGATCCCACTTTAAAGGGATAGTTCACTTTAAAATACATTTTTGTTATGTTTTAGCTTACCTCAAGAGCATCCATTGCGGCTGTGGTAACAAGAGGTAAAAACGATATCAATACTGTTTGTTTTCTCACACAAACCGCTCGTTTCGTGTCTTAGGCCATCAATGTGTACTTATATTTACGAGTCATTATCATGTTTAATTTGGACTTCTATGTGCATGCACCATAGACCTGCATTATGTGACTGAGAAACACGAACGGTTTGACCTAAAAATATCAAAATTGAAACTACTGCGGGAACAAAGACAACTACATCTTGGATGCCCTTGAGGTAAGCTAAAACATACCAAAAATTTATTTCAAAGTGAACTATCCCTTTAATATACACGATAGAGCCAGACCGATTTATCGGCAGGCCGATATTATCGGCCAATATAGTCATTTTCCAAACTATCGGTATCAGCAGTTATAATGGCCGATAAATGAATATTTCAAAAATAAAATAAAAACGGACAAAACGCGCTTCAACCAGGTCATGAGTGTTGGAGTTGTATAGTTTGTCCACCAGAGGGCACTCTACACCGTCCCTGTTGGCAACACTCATGTATAACGCACCACACATCATGCAACTTGCTGATCCAGGTTCCAGGTAGCTTGTAAGGCAATGTAGGAACTAATTATTATTTCATTTATCAGAACTTTGATGTTCTTTTGACAATAAAAGAAACAAGTTTCTTTTTAAAATGCATTATCATATTATTGTAGTTAAAACTACCTAATGTTAGGGAAATCTGTTAATGTTTTGTTGTGCATTTCTGAAAAAATAAATAAATATCGGCCGATATATCGGAATATCGGATTTTAAAACCAACAAATATTTGTATCGGTATCGGCCTTCAAAATCCTTTATCGGTTCGGGCTCTAATACACAACTCCTGTGCTTGTCTTTCTAATAATCTTTATAATCAGCCAGTTCACACATGCTTCATGAAGGATCTAAGCTTTTTTGACAATAACAGTAGGCACCGAAAAGCTCAAATAAAACATTGAGAGGCAGTTTCTTCAGGCAGTTTCTTAGCTGAAATACTTACATGCTAAAAGCAGAGACCGAAACTATCAATTACTGACCGCAAATGTGAAAGATCAGGCCTGATGTTGTAGAGGTACGTGTATAGGCGTGTTGAGACCGGTCAACCACTATCATTAAGGGGTCTGATGTGGTGTTTGTCGCTATAGTGTTGTATTGTCTTCAGGCATTTGAGGCACAGTGTGTGCAGAGGAAATTGTAATGAAAAGCACTGTCCGGCTGAGGGTTGCTCTTCACCTGAAGTTTCAGCTTGACATTCATTTAGTATCTTGTACTTAAGTCTGGATACAAAGAATACAAAAACTAAAAAGGACAGAGGAAAAGAAATTAAGTGACAACGGGTTAAAAATGACTTTTGTCATAGCGACCGTTTTCTTTTTTCAATTCGTCAAAAAATACGTACGTTTTTTTTGTCATATTTTAACAGCTAGGCCGCAGAATCTAACGAAAGTACCTGAATAGATTGAATCAGTGTCGTTTGTCCCTGAGGGATTCGTAGTTGTGGCTTAATAATAGGATTTAAGATAAATAGAGAAATGTTTTTAAGGAACGTATTTTCTTATATCTTCACAGATGATCAAGAAAACAACTACTTTGTCTTTTCAGGCTTGTCTTCTCAGAAATCGCATGATTTAAATGTATTAAAAATGGTTTTCTCAAAATGCACGAGTAAAAAGCGCAAAAAATGAAACCTCAAGCAATTCCACACACTCATACAGAACCAGCTCACAGCCACGGAGACGTTTCACTTCGCACGAGAAATTATAATAGTATTAAACATCGTTATCGTTAAGAAAAAGTAGTTGCAGCAAAGCACACCCAGGGTGCATTTCCTCATCGTCACGAATGAGGATGATTTTAGGACATCGTCCGATGGATCCAGTGTTTACAAATGATTTTGACCATCCGACTTCTAAACTTAAATTGCATTTACACGTAGCAAGCAAAAATAACAAGCAATACCGTAAAACTTGGCTTATAACCATTTTTTTCACGGGGAAAATTAATTTACATCGCCAAATGATGTAACAATAAATACTTTAAAATCACTCGAATTCGCGAGTGATTCACAAATTCGAATTGGCGAAGTTGGTTCAAGACTATATACACATCCACCTTAAAAAGTTTGCGTTTCCTCTTAATATATATATATATTCTGTTTGTACAGTATTGTGGAAAAACACAAATGTTTGCACCACTGCAGCGTTAAGATGCCTTACAATAACTTATTTTTTGTTTAGCTCACTTCAAGACTAACTACCATTCCAGTATGCTTACAGAAAAAGAAACGTGAGCAAATGAAAACGAACTATACAAATGCCGTATACTGGAGTCTAAATATACTGCACTGAAATGTTTGTTCCCTGAATCAAACGAGGAAGAGATTTACATCTCTTTCCAGAAGATAAGTATATAACTATACAGAACATTATATACAATGCACTGTGACTGTTGAGTGTATATATATATATTAATATAATAATCTATAGCTTGTCCTAAAGTATGTATAGTAAGAGTTTCAATTTTGTGTTATTTTTTCCCCTACATTCAGTTTAGCTGATAACGAAAAGAATGATGAAAATACGCCCGACAAATGCGTAAACTATGGCTTATGTTCAACAGACAACCCCTAAAAGAAGACAGAGCCCACTTTATCACTTAAAAGTCTGACTGATTTTGGCTAGCCACACTTGGAGCCAAAACTTAATTTACGTTATACGAACTACCTTAACTTATGAACTACGAATTCGTACGAGTGATTAAAAAGTGGCTAATTCATACGACCTCACTCGTATGGATTCGTATGATTTGTCTAAACCCACGTGATGGGTAGGTTTAGGGGCGGGGTCAGGGGTAGGTCATTCGTACAAATTCATACGAATTGGCCAATTCGAAAAATATGTACAATTTAGCAAAAATCTTATTAAATTGTACGAGTGAGGTCGTCCGAATTGTTACAAAGTAGCCACCTCGTAAAATTTGTACGAATTCCTGTGAGATCGGGTTGGAACTACACCTCGAAAAGTGTTTGTGCCATGTTAATTTTAAGTTTAGGCAACTCAAATATCCATGTTGTCACAAACTTAACATTTCATGTTGACTGAACTTAAAATTTAAAGGCAGCACAAACTTTCTTTTTTTAAATTGAAACAACTCATTCTTTTTTAGTGTAGAGCAAAATCTGCAAAAATATCTGATTTACTGTTCTTCTGAAATGGACCGGAAAAAATAAGCGTCTTCCCTTCCTAAAATGGCATTCACACCGTCATGATAAAAAACGCTAAAGGTCACGAGGTTGCCGTAGCGTTGGACGCTTTCTACTCAACCACAGTATCCAACTGAATCAGGTGACAAATCACAGTCTAGACTCCCATTGGTTGTCACCTCATCACTATGCATTTGCATAAAGTTGAATAGCTCAACTTTGTAGCATCATCAACAGTCTGATCATGATGCCTCAACTCTCATAAAAAAACCAGAGTGACTTGCAAAGCCCCGTCAGTGTGAACGCCGCCTTACGTTGTCAAGCACACGGATGAATGAAAAACGGTTAATTTGTTCCACAGACTAAAAAAACAGACATGAATAGAAAGTAATGAAACCTCCACAACATATAATGGGCAGTGAAATGATAGAAGAAGAAAAGTCCAAAAGACATGAAAGGTGGGGAGGCAGTGAACAGGGCTCTATCTACATGTGGAGGCTGTCAAGATTTACATGGATTTATTATCTGAGGTATTCTGCGTTGTAAGGTTTTTTTTTTCCTTTTAGTTGAAACATCACACATTGTACAGACATCAGAAACAAAATAGTCTTTGTGGCCTTGTGGGTCTTGAGGGACCGAACAAAAGATCTAAAGTTAGAGCGTCCATTTTTGTTTCCCAGGTAATTCGTACTTTACAATCCTTGCTGTTAATAAAGCACTGAACTAAGGATATTTGGCTGAATCTTTTCAAAATGCGAAGGCGTCTGATAAGGACGTTGAGTCGAGTCGACCTGCTTTCTTCGAAACTCACTTTCAATGGGACTTAAATCACGTGTATTGCCTTCACCACTCAAATCGTTTCGTATTGCAACAAAAATCTAACGTTTTTTTTTTTGACCACTACACTGGTGGGATTCTGTATTAAGAGGGGTAACTTCTCAAAACTGGTGAAAGAAATGGAACGTAAAGGCAAGCGTTTTTGATCAAAGTTTTAAAACCACAATATCAACAGTATTAAGAAATATAGAAAAGGTATCAATCTTTCAGCCGAGCCTAATCATTCCAGTCTCATGCAATAACCTGAGGTGGGGGGTCATGGGAGAAGGGATCCAATCGTCATACCACACTGAACGCCGAACCTTTACAACATTAAGACTCCAATCTGAAAATGTCTACCGAAGTACTTTGAACACAGTCGAACAGTTAGCAAAAGGCATTTTTGCTCCATAAAGCTTCGACTCCATACATTGAAACCCCCCCCCAAAAAAAGTGCAGCACAGCATCCCGTCAAGAGATAAGATGTGCGCCATAAACACATGAATGCAAATGCGATTGCAAACAAAGATACTGCCCACAGACTGCATTTGGCTTGAATTTCAAGGGCACAAACTCATATGGTATGGAATGACTCAAGAGGAAAAACACAACGACGCATTCCCAACTTTAGAGGTGATCGGTCGACCTGATATTCCTCCCAAACACTGGACTTAGAAGCAGTCAAGATGCATAACTTAGGACATTATGGTCCAAAAAGAGCCATTACCTCGATCATAAATGTGGTTTATTAGGTACACATGTGCATGCGGAATGTATAACTGCTTTCCGACAGAGCGGGACCGCGACTTTTGGAACGACGAGCCAGTGTTTTCCGTGCATCTGAAATGCTACATACAGTACGGCGGCTAAGCCGATCAAACCACAAACACGTTTTCCGGCAAAAGCCTTTAGGGACAGTCTGTCCCTCAAGATACAAGACATTTTGCTTTACTACCAAAGGACTCCTATGTCAAAACCATCTGCAAGTTGAGGTAGCAAAACTAATAACCCTAATCCCGCAGAACTCAATGGACTGCAGGGTTGAAACAGTCATGGATGAGTTAAATGGTCAAGAGCAGATCCAACACGCATTACAGAAAGAAGGACTCTTGTTTGGAAATGTCAGAACTCCCAACACGTTTCAATCTGATATTCTCTTTGTGTCCCGCCAAATAATCTAGAAAAGGTACTACGGAAAGAAGAATTTGGTCTACATTTGATTGTAGACACTATGGTAGAAATCGCATATGAAATACTGCGAATGCACAATCCAGGTGCAAAAGAAAAGAATATGGATTTTGCCTCAAGGAGAACAGCAATTAGAATAGGCACACCTTTACTTGTGAATGATCTTGCAAGATTGTCATGGCAACACAATGGCAGCCCTTTAACAGCCAAAAGCTCTCAAGTTCTCTAGAAGAACGCTGACTATTTCTTCAAGCACTTTTCCTCCATTTTCGCTTTCATTTGTGTTTTCACAGGTCTACCTGACCTCTCACTGAGCTAGTATCCAGCATATTAAGAGCAACGACTTCACTGTCATCCATACTAATGTTTCATTGTAGAGGTCAGGTGTTGACTTTTCATGGCTCTGTTCCATATAATTCACAGTTTCACTAAAACCTCTCTCATTTTAAAGATGAAGTGTGTATTTTATACGCTTTTTGGGGGAATCTTCCCAAAAATTTTTGTTTTACAAACACTGATCTGTATGTGTGAGCATCTAGCGTAGCTACATTGGTTCAACCAATAGAGCGAGTCTGGGGTGGGATTATCAGAAATGACGCACTTCACTTATAAATAAAATGACATGCATTTATCCTTATTTAATTGCATTAAGTTATCAAGGCGACATTGATTCAATTCAGTGTAAAAAAACGAATATATAGATTGTAGGTCGCCTTAGTTAATGATTTTCCAATGTTGTTACCAATTATCAATAGGTATTATCCAGCCCGTTCTCATCCCATTTACTAACGCTTTTGCCAGTGCGTATACATCCAACGCACATGGCACCCTTTAGCGTCAATATGAGACGCAGATATATATATATATATATATGGGCAGAAGGTGCCTCCTAGTGGTCTAACCCTAACCCTACCCAAGACCTAAACCTACCCATAACCGAAGCGTGTTTTATTGATGTTAAAGGGTGCCATGTGCGTTAGATGTATACGCATTGGCAAATGCGTCAGTATATGGTGCCTTGGGATGAGAATGCGTTGTATTATCGTCTCATTATCGTTTCTATTAATTGGTAAACAATGTTTATTCGTGTAATATTGATTGAATGCACTTATCAAATTATCGGTGACGATTGAACACTGCAAGACAGGCACTCCGGATGACACCAAAATGAACATTTCAATGAAATGCATAACCTCACGATACGTTTCTCTATTCTGAACTGAACTGTGTATATTCCATCATTTTTTCTCTCTAGGTTATATTGGAAAACTTTTTTTTTACCAAGACGTGTGCTGCACCATGACAACTGCTATTTTAAGCTATGCTGCGTGTCTAAACGTATTTACTTGACATAATGCCATTTAAATTGTCAACGAAGAACGAAATAGCCACTAAAACTACTTGAAATAATCACAAACTGAAAAAAACATCAATGGTGCAAGTAACTCTCAAGTGCATAGATTGACAGTCCGATGGATATCTAGGATTAAATTGGACTAAAATGTTTGCCGACAATTTGTTTCTACCAATTCCAAATGTTTTCTGTTGAATAAAGGTGTGCCTATTCATTTTAATTTTGCCAAAATCAATAAAAAACAATAGAGGAATCAACATCATTCTCGATTAAACTAATGGTTTGAAGAAAAATATAAACTTTTCCAATCTCAATAATATGTATTTAAATGGCAGTTGTAAAGAGACATTTAATCAGATACAATTAGACATCAAATTTGGAGTGTTGGCAACATAGTGTCGGCCCAGATCCGGCCCACATCTGGTAGGCAAGGAATCCACACGTCCCTGGATCTGGGATCTGGGATCTGGGCCGACACTACACTGTAAAACGAATACGCTTTATTTAATCAAAAAAAATTGGCAACAGATTACAAGCAATATTATTAATTGAACTTAACAAATTAATTAATTCCTTAAGTTAACCATTTAAAATGAGTAAAACTTACAACAAACAAACAAAAAACATACATTTAAGTCACCATTATGATGCTCAGTGTTTGTTTTAGGATTGTTTTAAAATTACGGTTTCTCTTTCAGTGATTCTGCTTGTTAACTTTTAAATGGTTAACTTTTAAGGAATTAATTAGATTAATTATTACTCAGTTCTAATTTGTAAAATTTAATGTAATCTGTTTCCACAATTTTATTGATTAGATAAAGCGTATTGATTTTTACAGTGCATGTTGCTTAGTATTTTCCCCTTTCAGATTCTTTCTAATGTCACAACCGACTAGTTTCCCTTGAAGCGCTATCAAACCAATAGCTTAAAACTGTAAACCACCCACATGATGTAGACATGATGGTGTTTTCTGTGCATGTAAGTGTTTGGAGTGTGTATTATTAGTGGAGTACAAATGTGTGCCCTATTGATTTGAACGTGTGCTAAAGTTGTATTCAAAAAGAGACCCGTGGTTCAGTTGAGCAAAGCATTACATTTTAAAACACACCGGAGAACAAAATGCGACTAGCGTTATTTAGAAACTGCTTCCTTGCGTTTTTGGAAACGTGTAAAAGTCAAGTACAGGTCCTGATTTCTACAAGCAAATGTAGAATCAGCTGCTCTGGAGAGGTCTCACCTGAGGTAATGCTGTTATGTGGATATGCAGTGGAGGTCAAAACCTATCTGAGCATCTTTTAAGAAAAGAAATCATAATGAGCCACTTGAGACAAAACAAATGGCACTTCATATGGTACAGAAACTGAGGTTGGAGCTGTCGGCGGTGTAGCATTTCAGTGTCAACCAGAACAAAAAGACAAATAAAAAAAAGATTAACAGTAAAATAAATATAATATATTCATTTGCAATATGTATAGATTTTTTCTTCCATATAAAGGTATCTCTTGAAATTTTTGGAATGCAGTTTAAAAACAAGTTTACAAAGAGCACAAAAACAACAGAAAGGTTAACATTTCCACCTGTCCCATTTTCTACCCTTCGAACCTCCTTTTGAGGGTTAAACCTGATGGTTGAATCGCTATTCAGAGTACAGGAAAGGGGGGTTGTGTCTTACAGTAACGATTAACTTAAAGGATGGGACCCGTTATTACGCAAGATGCGAAACATGTAATTTTTGATTGTATTAAAAAAAATCACTTTTCTGTACCTAAATGAAAAGGGTGTAAATATTGGTCAGTCAGACACATGAAATGCCTCGCCATCCCTCTCATAGAAGACAAAAAAGAGGGGTGAAATAGGAAAATAAAATTAATTTCCCAGAGTTTCAACTGCTCCTTTTCCACGTGCCCCTGAATGGTATTTAAGGATGTGGCACAGAAAGGTGCGTTTGTTCCCAAGGATGAGGTATATCGTGCAAAGACTGTAGTTAATATAACATGTCTATGCACTTCTTGTACAGGTAGTTATGTCTGCATTGTTATCCGACTGACAAATATTGCGAACCCTTCTGCTGAATCTATCCTGAGATACCAAAGTACTGAAGGCTACAGGTGTACGTTTCCGAGAAACGCAAATAAAACGACAAATATCGAAACGAGCAGCAAGAGAAATTAAAACAGTCTGTTCAATGTATGAAATGTGAAAGTGCGTGTTTTCTAAACTACTAGTTTCAGAAATCCTTCCGAAATGGTTCTACATTCATTTGTGTAATTTCTGTAAGAGGAGGATGTTTTTTGGACAGGGGGAGCCAGTTAACCCTGTAATACATTAATCATTGAAGTCAAATAAAATAAATATGTGGAAATGGCATGCACCGTTGTGAAGCAGACGGCCGAGGACGAATCAGTTTGCAGGATGTACATACGCATTTTGAAAGTTCAAAACTTTCTAGATTAACAATTGGGAGGCTTCCTCCGAAAGATTTAAGTGCTGCAAAATAACTTCCAGTCATGGCCATCAGTGCAATAATTCATAAGTGCCGTTCATAAGGGCGAATCTTGTTTGTACTTGTAGTACTTACAATCTAGATGTAGCTACTGATCTACTACTTATAATTTACTAGTTGCACTGCAAGGTAATATTTTTTTTGTCTTGTTTTACAGTAAAAGTGTAAAACACTTTACTTGAAGGGGTGTACATAAGACTAACATGACACCTTCATAATCATGGCATGACATGTTATGAATATGAAGGAAGTTTTATGGATGTTTATGATGACTGCGCTTGTGTCATTCGCTCAGTTATGTCTTTGTTATGACACCTTGACACATCAATACTTCATAACCTGTCCGTGTCTTTGTCATGACAACTTGACATTACTACACTGTAAAAAGGAATATGCTTTATCTAATAAAAACAGATTAAAAGCAAAATTATTAATTAAATTCAACAAATTAGAATTGAGTAATAATTAATCAAATTAATTCCTTAAAAGTTAACCATTTAAAATGAGAAACATACAACAACCAAAAAAACATACATTTAAGTCACCATTATGGTGATCGGTGTTTGTTTGCATATATAAATTCATATAAATTTGGTGTCTTTAATGTTGGCAATATAAAATAAAAAGTTCTTAATTAATTTTTTGATGTCTGTCTGTTAGTGAGATATTTTTGTTAATTTTTTTTTGGTGTAAACTTTACTCATTTTAAACTCTCACTTAATTTGTGTCAAGTTGTCATAACAAAGACATCTTAAACAATGTCATGTTTGCATTCAAAATGTCATTATTGAGCGAAAGACACTTAATAACAGTTGTCATAAACCTGAATAAACATATTCAAGACATGTCATGTCATGGTTATGAAGGTGTCATGTCAATCTTATGCACAACTCTTCAAGTAAAGTGTTCCCGGTAAGGAAATTTAATTTTAAGGGTTTCATATATTCTGTAAAATCAAGAAAACATATTTTGATTTTTACTGAAAAACAAGACACTACTGGTTAATAAAATGTTTAAATAGCAAGAGTATTATTTTACATCACGTTGATTAATAAATAACCTGATTGATTGATAAAGGACACGAACTAAATTCTAATTAGACACTTTAAACGCTCAGCATTGGTAAAGTGTTGGTGCATTTGATGCCAGATGACCTAAAGGGATTTACAAGTATGAATATGATTCTAACTTAGCTAGCTTCCCTTCGGACTTGCTACATAATCAATTGTTGAAGTACAGATCATAATTTCAAAAACTGCACTAAATGTATATAGATTTTACATCAATTGTTTACTGATACAAATATCAAGATTCCTACTAATTTCAGTAGTGTCTCCACACATGGCTATAATGTAAATTCATTAAACAAAGCTAACAAAACTAAAAAGTAATTTTTGATTAATAAGATAATTTAAACAACTATAGTGTTGTAGGAAATTGTCCAATACATACAAGCCTAATTAAGGCCTTTAAATGACTTGAATTCACTGGGAAAATTGTAAAGGTGAGGGAAGGACCGTGTTCCCAGTTGAAGAAAACCTGGCCACCAAAAGTGTTGGATTATAACTCCTCAGCCTCCACTGAACTGGTGCATGCCATTTACTTAAATGATTGAAATTAAATAATGAAATAAATAAAAGGTACATTTCAGTAGAGTCAGTTTCATCATCAGAAACCCTGAAGTCTGAAGTCAAATTTTTGTCACAGACTGGGTGAGCACCAGGCAGTGATATACCAGAATGCCCTTCAAACAACATCAAAGTGGAGCATGCTTTCCAAAAGCCTTCTCTTTGAAATCTTCACAGATCTACGTGCTTTTTCAGTTTATATACATCAGGTGACACTGGTTTCGATTTGAAGAGGGGCAATGTGACACTAACCAGTCAGGCAACACTAGACAAATCTGAGAGTTCAAGCTGTCGACCATTGTATATTAAAGAGGTAATTTTCTCAAACAAAATGAGCATGTTTGGGTCTACGCTGCAGGACGGCTGGGGTCGTTGAAAAGATCCCCCTTTGATCTTGCGAGTCTCCTTTATGCTATCTGCTACTTTAAAAACACGCACCCAAACATATTCGCTTTTATTTTCAAACAAAGTGCTATTTTCAGAGAGATCTCAGAAAATTCCCACCTGGCCAGGTGTTTCAAACCATAACATCCCACCAATATCGCCAATCCATGGCTCAGCTTGACCCAACTAACGCCCGGTATAAAGCCCTGCCCCTGACCCAACTCATTTACTGAGAGTGTGTCACAGGTTCCAGTTCAAGTAGGTAAGATGCATTGTTTCTCTAAAAACATGATCGCTATATTTGTCTCAGTTGCCCTGAGTTTTACATGAGGAAAAGAATCTATACAGAGACAACAATTGGCTCTCTGAAAGAACGCAAATGTATAATATAACCGGGTTATGTGGTCACAACCCGACCTACATTTCCCCCCACCTATGTTCCACCCTCCCCAAAACCAACCCTTTGCGAAAATGCTTTTCTTTTTATAAATATACACGTCAGTGACTGACTATAAGCAGCGACGAGGGAGCCGCCAGAACAGCCAAAAATCGACTGCATGAACCCTCCCTCTATTCATTTTTAGTAGAAAGATGTGAATCTGAAACACTTTCCTGTCCTGTGTGGTTTAAGTCGGCATTGTCCCTTCATGGGTTTCTGGAAACCTTTTAAGAGAGAGGCTGTAGTACTGTAAAATGAGTATGATGTAGTATGCCAGACAGAACAGTAAGTGCGTAATGCAAGAAGCAGTGTCGAGGTAATCAGGTCTAATTGCCAGATTTAGGCTCTGGCGAGCGCCAGACTGAAAGTGTAGTGCAAAAGAAAGCGCTCAGAGTTAAAGAAAAGTTTAGTTATACAGTAAAGTAAAAAACAAAAGAAGTCTTTTCAACATCACAAACATGCATCCCTGAATGACTAATCTTAAGCTTCATTTGTTTTTTTTTTAAATGGACGTGTCTAATTCTCAGTTTCAATGGCGCAGAATATAAAAGGAGGAAACTACAAAGAGTCGAAAGCAATCGCTTTTACCTGTTAATAGAAAACGGGCCTAGGACTGATCCCTGGTGAGAATCCTTGAAATAAATTAGTTTTAAAGATCATGAATTATTTCAGAAACCTACCAATAAGAGAAGATGAATTCATTTTTGAAGGGTTACTTTCCAGCTTTGCACTAAACCTTCAAACCCCACTTCTCAATTCTCAAAATGGCACGCCGTCCAAAACGCATGAGCATTAATGGCACGGCTAGCAAAGTTCATGATGAAGGGGCGAACAAAGGGTTACTCTGCTTGCTTTTCGTTTTTTAACAAAAATGTCTTTCTGTCGATACTCTCTATGGCTTTAGTACGCATTCGTTGCTTTGTGTTGTAAAAAACTTCAGCAAATGCTTGCAGTGTCAATGCGACCACTGATAACTGCCAATTTGTTTCTGATCCCCAGTTATGAGGCTTAAATCCTCCCATCAATCCCTGCAGTTGTGCTCACCCAGATACTGCAAGTAAATTGGCACAATTAAAGCCCCATCCTCAAATCCAAATCATCAATAGTTTCTGTCAGAATCTAAAACAGTTTCCATTTTATGAGGTGTTCTGTGTAATCTACTCGACTTTGTCTCCTGTCCCCTGCAAGAGATCCACTGGCGTCGCGATGGGTGTGGTGGTGGGCGTCGACGTGGATTCGGTTTCGCCGGCGATCCCAGAGTCTTGCCCTCGGCCCTCATCATCAGTTTAAGCTTTTTCTTTGGTGGGTTCTTCAGTGTGCCCATCCTCTCTTTTACCTTGTACTCCAAGGTACTGTGAGGAATGCCGTAGATGTTTTGCGCCTTTGAAACGCTACATCTTCCCACCCATCACCACAGCAATGGCTTCTTCTAGAATCTCAGTGTTGTACTGCCGAGACCGTCCCCTTTTCTTCCGTGGTTGCTTGGAGCCTGTTGGGTCGGCCTCTGGGTCTGATGTTGGGTACTGGGGTCCCAAAGTTGGCTGTTCGAGGTCCGCCCCCCAGTACTCGGCCACCGCTCCTGCATCGAGAAGGCCTCCCAGAGCGGCCCTGCGACTCTGCTTTGGCAAGATGACCCTCAGCTTCCTACTGAGCGCATTCTCCGAGTGCACGTTACCCATCGTTATAGAGCTGTAACTATAGAGATCCGAGGCATTCCCATGGGAGTCCCAGGACAGGTCCATGCCTCTGACTTGCGGGATTTTCAAGTCCACTGGAGGGGAATGTCCTGGTTCTTTCTTTATGCCGTGATGGAGCCAGTGTCATGGGACTCTGCGCCCTTGGTGAACAGGCCTAGGTTCTCCTGGAAAAGAGGCAGGTCGCTTAGGTCACTGAGATTCCCGCCAATTTGTTTGAGCTTCAGGAGGCTGTCTAGATGGGATTTTCCCCACGATCCATCACGTGATAGAAGGGATTGGGCTTGGCTGTTGAGGAGACCCACGGACTTGAGGCTAGCCAAAGAAAGAGGTGTGGGTTGGCCAGAGGAGGCGATGTTTCTGGTTCAGGAGTTCCCTCTTTTATAAAGGAGTGAACGGGCCAATGGTGGTTTGAGGGGTCCAGAACTAATACAGTTCTCCCTTATCCCATCATGCAAGCTTCTCGGTGGCAAGCCATCCTACATCGTCAACATCTCGAGAGTTGTGATCAGCTCTCTGGGCACGCCTAATTTATGGAAAGATAAAATGTTCATATGTGAGAATGTGGTATTCACTGGAATGAAGTCTTGTGCTTAATGGAAAGGAACAATTCTATTGTCTTCAAGAAATTGAATAGGAGTATTTTCCATGAATAGTCACATTCATTTTTTTATAAAGAGTAACAAATACCACAGATTCCCAAACTGTGTCTGAAAGAATGAATGCCAAACGTTATAATTTACACAATCTTGAACTATTTATAGTCATTATAACTACAAAACTATTTATAATGATTAACTTGATGTAATGTTGACTCCATTTGTCAAGGTCAATCATTCATCCCCATTACCATAGATATTGGAACAAATTTTTTCTTTCATTTATGGACCACATTTACTTATCGTAACCCATTTTAATTTTTAATGAAATGTTTTTCCATCTATGCTAGTTTTATTGCTAAAAATTAAACAAATCAGAGTTTTTACATTGTATTTAAGACAAGTAGTTTGATCCAAGGTTAAAAAACAAAACGTTTTTGTACCTTATTTGTGATTTCATAGACAATCATTCACAGTACTATTCCTGTATCTAGTTTTTCATAGAACAATAAATGTACCTTTCCCACTGGAAATGTAACACGTTGTCTGTACCTTAGTTAAGCATCTTAGTACAGAAAGGAAAGTTGATTGTCTAAGCAGGAAACTGAAGGGTCCCACAAGGGGTTATACATAAACTATGACCATTGTGCTCTGATGATACTTCACTTGGATTACTCCGTCTTTCAAACATCAGCTAAAATATTGAAATCTGTATTCTTGCCCATGGAACAAATAAAAAGTTCTTTACTGTAAAGACGCACCATTTGGATACACAGATTTATACAAATTTCAATACACAGAGTTTTTTGTATATCCAAGCAACATTTTTTTTTAACCTAAAAGACTAGCATTTTAAGGACCTCTGTACCTAGAGTATAATGTGCATTGTGACCAAACACTGGCGCAGCAACGGTCTTACTATAATCTTTACATGACATGTTTTGGCTAAAATTACAGATAATGCTTTTTCTCTTACTCAGCGGTATCGGTTATGCTTTTTTTAAAAAACTGATTCTTGGTTTTTATTCAGTTTTCGTCAGCTGTCACGCAAGTGTTGTGCCGTAGGTTGTAGTTGTAGCTTCAAGTAGGTTTGTTTGCCCAACGCCATTAAAAGCAAAATACAAAACTCAAATATGCGTGCGTGAATCACAAGAACCAATGAGGTCTATTCTAGCGTTTTATACGCACTTTGTTCAAGCTTTGGTGTAACATATTTGATGCACACTTTTGTAACAAATCACTCTAATAAAATCAAGTAATTTATTTACTGTTTATTTGTATATGCCTAGACATCGTAGACAATGCGCTTGTTATGGGTTGCGTCTTGCTTCGAATTTGACTTGATGGACTGGCATTCTGACACCACGAGCTTCAATACTAGAAGTTCATATCAATAGTATAATCATATTCATAATTGTAACTACACAGTCTGTATATAATGTCTACCATTGTAACAGATGTTTACATTTAACAGTGTATGTGTTATATATATTATGGCTGTCAAACGATTAATCGCATCATATATATATATATATAGGGCCTGAAGTTAACTTTTTTGGTGCATTAGCCACTGTGGCAGGTGGATTTAAAAATTCACCTGCCACAGAGACTTTTTACCAGCCATTTTTTTTGCCTAACAAACATGAAAAAAAAACGTGAATTTCACAATATACTTCTTTAACTTGTAAGAATACACATTTAAGTGCTGTCAAGTAATAATAACTCTAAGAACATACATTTTTTAAAAATCTTTTTGTTCATTGATTTTGACATACACACACATACACACACACACACACACACATATATATATATATATATATATATATATATATATATATGTGTGTGCATATATATACGTATATGTGTATATATATATATATATAGTATAGGCTATAATATAGTAACAGATAGACCTACCGCAGCTCGTAAACAAATCACACGCGGCTGTGTTGATGGCTGATTTAGTCACGTAGACAAATCCTGACTGCTTTTAGTTACAGCGTTCAGGAACCGTTAACTATGAACTAAATTAATACTGTTATTACTGGTAAAATTACCGGGTACCGAACATTTTCTCACCGGTTCCCAACTCCCAACATGCACAGTTGCACACGCAAACACATCTGTGCAACTGTCATTGTACTGTAGCCTACGTCAGCGTTACATTATCTCATCCCATCTCACCAACAGTTTAATACTCACACATACAAACGTAGTCAGAAAAGGGCCTCATCTTCTTTCTGATCGCATGAACGTTACGAACAACAGTCGCTGTCATAATAAGCCGCTCACGAACCTTGTCATGCCGCCGATTGTTCACTTTGTAATAAAATGTCTACTTTTCTTATGATCCTCGTCTTTTTGTTGGTTGTTTGTTTCAGCTGGCCTCTTTACCCCAGTAATGTGCCGCCACATTTTAGCTAAAGTCCAACGTAATGGCGGACTTCGTTGAAATGTAAAAATCCTAATGAATCACTTAATTCTCATTGGCTACCTGCCAATGTGGCAGGTAGATTGACAGTGTTACCCGCCAATAGCAAAATTCACCCGCATTTGGCAGGTGGTCGAGGTGTTAATTTCAGGCCCTGTGCACACATACACATGCACACACACACATGCACACACACACACACATGTGTGTGTGTGTGTGTGTGTATATATGTATGTGTGCATGTGTGTGTATGTGTCATGGGATGGGCATTCAATTAAATTTTACTTTAGTTCGATCATCAGAAGAATTAACGATTGACTGATCGATTAATCTAATATTTTTAAATTCAAATTTATTATTTATTTAACTTTTTATAAATTAAAAATGTAATGAAAATACAAAAATACAGCGTGTTTTTCCTCTATTAAATCTTTGCGCGGTGTCTGATAACAGTTAACCTAACATTACTAACCAACGCAACTGGACCTGCAGCTGCGATTGGCATTGTGAGACCTTCCGTCTGTTCCAAAATAATAGTAATAACTTAACCAAAAACATAATAACATTTATATCTGACAGCAGGTTTTGTCAAAATGTAACTCAATCAAGGAATCGGAGTCCGAGAAGAAGGGTGAGAGATTAGCCTGACCGGCTAGGCTACTTAAAGCTTCATAAAAAATAACTCGCATACAACTTCTGCTCCAGTCTCTACTTATTTTTGTTGAGAAAGATAAGCATGTTGATGACATGATCTGGGGTCAGCCATGACTCGCAACCTGCATGGTGACCGGTTCAGCCTCGTCGACACTTAAGCCTGGCACTTCAGCGCTAGTCTCCTTAGACTGCGCGCGCATCTCCCTCGTGCGGACGCGTCGAGTGTAAACAAATGCTTCAGTCCAGCCGCTGAAAACACCGCTCCTGAAGCCCCGTTCACACTACATTCGCGACTTTGTCGCTGCAAGTCCGCAAATCGCTGGCGACTGAGGTCGCTAGTGGGCGTTCCATCACTTAGCCTGTGCAAGCTGGACATCCAAAACAGCGTATGTATAACAAAGTATGATCAGATGCAATGAGTAATCATAGTATGGGCCTATTTTATTCTGTGATATGTTGCAATAGAAATATTAATATCTGTGTACAGATACAAGATATACTGAATATTTCATAGAATACATATAATATTAATGTGTCCATCAGTATACAGTACTTATGTAATAGGTTGTACAGTACAGTAATATTATTTATATCTAGTATACATTGATTTCAATAACATTATGGAGTATATACACATGTAAATGGAGAGTGTAAATAGCACTAAAATATTAGAAAGGCCACTATAGTACGTTAACTTAGGTTCTGTTTACTGTCTCTGTCAAAAAATAGTTAATTGTACAGACTATTCAATCATTTGAACCTACTTGGAATCCCCACGATCGCCGAAACTCTTTCCATGCACGTTGTTCTTCATTTATGTCCCTGTACGTGGGCAGAGACATATCAAACAAAATTGGAAATTGCTAACCGCAAGGATCAATTTCTCATCCATCTTTAACTCAGCGTGCACTAAGGCCCAGGGGCTGAGGAGAAGGATCACGCTCCACTCCTATTGGTTGTCGCTCGCGAAAATCGCTCTTCATTTGCATAAAGTTAAACATTTTTCAAGCTTTTGTTCTGTCTTGTCACTTGCACTACCATCTAGCTCGCCAACGGCTCGCTGTCGCGCGTGTCGCGGAAGTTCGCCCGCCCACCATTGAAATGAATGAGTATCGCGTCGCTTTGTCACGTGAAGTCGCGTGTAGTGTGACGGGGCTTGATGAGGGGACTGACGTTGCCGGCGGGATGCACAGGTACCTTCGCGCTCAACATGACCAGCCCGGGGAACACGTTCACTTTCCACTTACACTACGCAACGCAGCAGCATTAGTTTAATGATAGCTCGATAACAAATTAATGTGATCGACGAAACTCTAATGATCAATAATCGATCAGTTCGATTAATCATGCCTATCCTAATAAATACATACACATGTAAGTATATTTCAGAAAAAATTATATATAAAATATTTATAGATAGTATATAAATCTATATATATGAAAATGTTTCTTAAATATATACAAGCATGTGTGCGTTAATTTATGTATATAAAATAATTATACACAGTGCGCTCACATATATTTTTGTAAAACACAAACTTTTATTTTGGATGCCGATATAATATATGTAATAACAACTTTGAATTGAAGTTAACCTAAAACAATCTTCACAAACACATAAAATGTCACATTTACCTGCCCTTCGATGTATATTAGGGTATTAATGTATATTTGCTGAGTGCAAAATGCAGAAAAGTAATAGTTTTCATTGTTTTTGACCCATGTGACGTTATTAACAGTGCTTTAAGATTTTCAGGTAGGTCTAACAAGTAATTTACAGAAAGTTATCGAACACTTTAACACTATTTAACAGTCTTCATTTGCATAAATTGCATCCCATTTCCCCCTGGCTCTTTATGTTCATTTCACTCATGTAAGACTGTGCAGGAGAGGATATTCAAATGAACAGGAAATTTTGTGTGGTTTTGTCTGTTCCAGCGCCGTCTGAAGCGGCTTTCTGTGCGCACACGGGTCGTGTTTCTGTCACACTGACGGGAGATACACAGATCATATAATATAACGCTAGCCAAAGGTGACGGTAAAAGAATGGATGTCGCGTTGTGTTAAATGTTAATGTGTTAAACTATA
This sequence comes from Hybognathus amarus, assembly GCA_030378365.1. NCBI lineage: Eukaryota > Metazoa > Chordata > Actinopteri > Cypriniformes > Leuciscidae > Hybognathus > Hybognathus amarus. Next base: position 106,525 of record JAQIUQ010000255.1, on the reverse strand, counting down.
AAAATCAATTGTGTGTGTTAATTTTGACAGCCCTAATATATACAGTATATACTAACCAAGTATATATTAAACCAAGCACATGGAAAATACAAGTAGGCTTATTCGTATTGGGACTCCGTATCTGGCAGATGCTCAATATTCATTGACTCATTCATTCAATATTTATTCATGGGACATCCCTACTAATGGCTCGTTTCCACTGAGCTGGTACGGTTTCGGTACTCAATTATTTGCGTTTCCACTGTCAAAAGTTGTGGATGATACCAAAAAGCCGAACTCGTAGCTTGTACCACTTTTTGGGTACCCTTCCGTTGGGGTACCTGAGCACAGTGAAAGGGTACTAAAAGGTGGAGCTAGACTCACTGCAGAACGGTGATTGGTGGACAGAGTATCGTCACTCGCGCGTGCTAAGGGCATTAGAAACATACAGTTGAAATAAAATTCTACTGTTCTTGTGTCACGAAATGTAGTTTTAAGAGTTTTTCAGGCAGAAGTCGTTTTTTAAAGCTCAAATCTGTGGTTTATTTATAGATTTATGATAATTTGACTGAGATCCATTTCAAGCAATCACTGGACGCTCTGCGCTCGTGCCCCGCCTGGAACAGCCTTTCCTCGGCTAGCTCATCCTGATGTTTGCCGCTGACTCGGACGTCTCTGTAGTGGTTAAACATGCGATATAGTTCGTCTTGTATAAACCTAACAGGTGATCTTTGGTCTCGTGAATCTATAATTCGTTCCCTCGTACATCACACATTGCCTGGAATATGTTAATATTTTTAAATTTAAACGAAAGAGGCAGGGTTGTGTTTTATATTTAGTTTTGTTATAAATATAACGTTACATACATGCAGTGAATATAATCAATAGGCTATGCGTTGCCTGAACCACATTTGTGTGCTTTATAATGTTTAAAATGTATTGAAATCAAATTGAAAAGAAGCAGAGTGGTGTTTTATAACATATTTCGTTTTATTATTGCCTAAAATGTACATACAGAGATAACCGGAGTCGCAGAGCCAGAGCGAGCTGAGTGCCGCGTTCAATAACGCGCTGTTCCATTAGCAGAATTGGACTCATCTCTTCCTGAGTCGGACTTTGCGTTGGCGTACTTGGTATTGAGAAACGCCTAATGCCAGCGCTTGTTTCTAGTGACAAACATGCTGAGAAGCAAGAACAAGATCTGCTGTCGGTCATCCATTGTTGTTTACTATATCGCTTTCTTCGCGCGAAAATGACGTCGATCGCTTCTTTCCAGCAAACACCACGTCTATCAAGTAAGGGTACTGTTGGCGGTGGAAATGCAAGCCTGATCATGGTGTACCCGACCCGTAATGTACCGTACCCCTCAGTGGAAACGAGCCATAACTGACTCTTATTTTTGTAGTGGGTGAAGTGTTCATTTTGTGAGCTACCTCTGGAACAAACAGTGAAACATGAAATGGGGAACTAGTGATGGGACTAAAACCTCATTCACTGTTAGTCATGTGTACAACAGACAATGGCACAAGGCCACAAAGAAGAAAAAAGGACTTCTTACCCCTTAACTGTGGGCATGATTGGGAAACCATGAGAGCTTTTCATTAGAGACACTACCATGACTATGGTTCTTCTTAGTTGAGAGGTCAAGGACTCCATCTGCAAATACAACGGCGTCATATACTAAGACCAAACTTTAACAAAAATCAGTTGATCTAACCGAAAGCATCAAAGCATCTAGTTTTCCTTTAAACATTCATCATAGATCTGTGATATTTTATAGTCTTGAAAGATCTTTACATGCTCTTGAGGTCCTGGTTATAATAATTTCTGTAATCATATTCACAGTTTCCTAACGGAGTAATGCACATCGCAAAAGCAGGACAATCTCTGTGAAAAGAGATCTATACACAAAACATGTTGTTTGTTTCCAATTTAAAATTCACCAGCAAAGTTGAATATTGTTATGATTTTAAAGCATGTTTTTACGATTTCTTAAAATTTAAGTACAACAGTTACACCCAACAATGCTGGGTTATTTTTTTAAAAATTTGGGTAAAATATGGACAAACCCAAATGTTGGGTTAAAAATGTCATTTAAAATTTAACTTTAACTTTCAACTGTACCTGTTTTAATTGCGTTTTTAATCCAACATTTGGGTTTGTCCATATTTGACCCAAATTTGGGTTGAAACAACCCAGCATTGTTTAGAGTGTACGTATATTTTAATAGTGTATTTTCAGGCAAATATTTAAACCTTATTAGTCTCTCTTTTTTTGCGTATCAATTATTTTAAATGATTCTGCTCAAAACACTGAATCACAATTCGCCCCAATTCGACAGATTGGAAATTAACATGCTTAACATTTTTGGTAAAGTGCTAAAATGTATTGATATTTCAGTGAATACAAAATAAAAAATTCCTTTTTTTTAAATGTTTAGTGGAATGGAATACATGCCTTTATTATGTATTACTATATAGATATTTAACTTTTCTTTTAGTACTAGGCAACGATTAAATCGCATTCAAAATAAGTTTGTGTTTACATAAATATACGTGCGTGTGCTGTGTATTGTATATAAAAATACATAAATATGCATGAATATAATTCAGAAATATTTATACTGCACTCAAAAAATAACTCTTTGAATGAACAAAAAAAATCATGGAAAGGATTTCCACATGATTATTCTTCAGCGTTATGCAATTCTGTTATTCCAATTTATTGTAGTTACGTTGGGTCAACTTAATTCATTAGGGTTGATTCAACTTAATTACTATGTTTGGGCACAGCCTAATTTAATAGTGTCAGTGAATTTAAAAAAGCTCCATCCCTTGATTTTATTCAGGTATTCAAATTCATATATTCATTCATCCAATACAATATAATTTATTTTAATGTTAAGTGTTAACACTTAAAATATCACTTAACTCAACCATATGCAAAGCATGCTGGGAACTAAATAGCACCGCCCAGTTTCAGTTAATGCAACAAAAATCATTCATGTAATCCAACACAGATTAAGTAAACTTAAATGTTACATATATTTAAGAAGATTGAACACAATCAAATTAAGTTTGGACAAAATGTATAGCAATTGTGTTGCTTAAGCTCATTTTAATTAAGCAATTTGAACAAGCAGCAAAATTCAGTGGTCAACATTTGAAGTGGATCAATAAAATTTAGGTATGCACGATATATTGGCCAGCATATTCAGTATCGGCCGATTTATGTTCATTTTTAATGTTATCGTTCATCGGCCTGGTTAGAAAATGTGGCCGATATATTAAAGCCGATAAATAATGTATTATTCCCTTCAGCTGAGACACTTGTTGAGCACTTTGTTTTTGAATTTCTTGAAATATGATTGAAATCTCTTTAAAAAAACTAAAATACGGTTCGGTTCAACGTGCAGCGCAAATCTGTCATATCGGCTACATAACACTATATTGAGAACATCATTATAATTGTGCACTTGGGACATGGATTTGATTGTGAGACTTTTGTTTTTGTAATCAGACTCTCAAAATTAGATAAAAATTTGGATTTAAGTTTATCGGCTGATATATCGGCTATCGGCTTTCAAATATAAAGAATTATCGGGTATTCGGCCAATTTTTATATCGGTGCATCCCTAATAAAATTCATTGTTAGAAATTTGATGAAAGATGTTGATCCACTTCAAATGTTGACTACTGTATTTATACGTAATTTATATCATAAATATTTTATACATAAATAATTTTTTTTTAATAAATATATACATGCATGTGTGTGTATTTATATATACAATATAATTATACACAGCACATACACATATATTATTGTAAACAGAAAATGTATTTTGGCTGGTTAATCAGGGTTTTTCTCCAATAGCCGAAATAAAGACTTATTTGATTTGTTTTTTTTTTATAAAAACATTAAAAAATGATGTTTCGACGTTTAAAAACGGTCCAAATACGGGTTAAGAAGCAGTTTAGCGTGGTGAAGGGAGCTGGCCTCACCTTGTTCGCTGGGCTCTGGCGTCTCTGGTTTCTCTGATGGTGAGGTCCAGCGGGAGTCCTGGTCTGCCATGAGGAGCTTGCTGAGGACAGGGTTCTGTGCGGAGGCAGCGGCGCCGGTGCCGGGAGCGGGTGTGGAGGCGTCCGGGTCCAGCGAGGGCGCTTTCGGCAGGCTTTGGTCCTTGGTGCCGTTGGGCTGGGACTGGGGTTGGGGTACGTCCTGAGTTGAGCTGGTTTTTGAGGTATATTCGGCAGCGAACTGTCGGATCATTCGCTGCATGATCTCACGAGCCACTAAAGGAATGTGGGGGTCTGTAAATTTTGGGAGGTCTGCTGAGAGAGATATATAGGATGTGATGAGCCACTGAATGCATGTAGTGTGTATATTACTTCAAGATAGAGAAATTAGTTTTGGCTATAAGATACTGTATGTCTGTCACTCCAAGCTCACACTTTACACCAGTGTTTTTATTATCATTGAGATGCTTTAGTTTTTAATGTTCTTTATTTCAATATTTTCACTTTTTGTTTTAATTTTTGTTAAAGTTTTGGTAATTTTGGTCTATATATTAGGGCTGTAACAATATATTGTGTCACAATATATCTCAATACAAAAATGCAACAAAATGTATTGTGTATAGTACACCCAAAATAAAAATTGGAAAAAAATGAAGTTTACAGAGTTTTAGTGTGCTATATATAATGTATAATAATACAATAGGGGAATATTTGTGTGTCCTGATAATGCCAAATGTCTTGTTACCAGTAAAAAGTGGCTTACATTATTTTAAATATCTTGTTACTGACAAAATAAAAGCATATTAGTCTAAAATAATTCTGTATTTTTAGCTTCAGAATCAGGAGTATTATTATTCTGGTGTGTATTGTCTCATGCATTGGGTTTATCAGCACCAGGTCCAAGCATATCCATTTACACACACGATGTAATACTAAATTTAGCATTTTTATGAACAGTGCATTTTTTGTTAACCTTTTATCAGTCTTGAAGGATCATAATATCATATCGTGAGTTCAGTATTGATTTGTGACATGAGGGTATTGTTACACCCCTATTACACACACACACACTTGAACAAGTCTCTTATGTATTGTGCAATATTGTTATTGACCAGCCAGGTGAGCATGAACAGGATAAGTTAATATTTGACTAAAAATACCGCTCTCATCAATTTTTCTCTTTTATGAATTTTATATCTTATAACATTGCATCATCAAACTATTTCACAATGCGCTTGTTTACTGCCATTGTTAAAATCAAAGGCACTGGATTCAGCAGACAAGGCTGTAAAAACACTTCCTACAGCCCAGTAGAGGAAGACCATTTCCGCAGAGTAGAAAACATCAAATACACACATCACAAGAAGGAAAACATTTGAACCTCAAAACCCTTATCTTGTACACACACGTATCTATATGCGTATCCTATGCTGTTTACTGTAGAATATGTGTGCATGTGTGATATACAGGGGTTGGACAATCAAACTAAAACCAAAATCATTAATTATTATAGTGTAGGGCCTCCTTTTGTGGCCAATACAGCATACGAGATATAAAGTCACAATTCGGAGGAAAAAAAGTCGAAATTGCGAGATATAAAGTCGAAATTCTGAATAAATAAAGTCGCAATTGCGAGATATAAAGTTGCAATTCTGAGAAAATAAAGTCGCAATTGCGAGATTAGGTCGCAATTCTGAGATATAAATTCGCAATTGCGAGATATAAAGTCGCAATTCTGAGATATAAAGTCGCAATTGCGAGATTAGGTCGCAATTCTGAGATATAAAGTCGCAATTGCGAGATAAAGTCGCAATTCTGAGAAATTAAGTCACAATTATAAGATATAAAGTCGCAATTGTGAGATATAAAGTCGCAATTGTGAGACATAAAGTCGCAATTGTAGAATATAAAGTCGCAATTGTGAGATATAAAGTCGCATTGAGAATATAAAGTCGCAATTGTGAGATATAAAGTCGCAATTGTGAGATATAAAGTCGCAATTGTGAGATATAAAGTCGCAATTCTGAGATATAAAGTCGCAATTCTGAGATATAAAGTCGCAATTGCTGAGATATAAAGTCGCAATTCTGAGAAATAAAGTTGCAATTGTGAGATATAAAGTCGCAATTCCTGAGAAATAAAGTCGCAATTGCGATATTAAGTCGCAATTCTGAGAAATAAAGTCACAATTATAAGATATAAATTCAATTCTGAGAAATAAAGTCGCAATTGCAAGATATAAAGTCGTACTTCTGAGAAAATAGTCACAATTGTGAGATATAAAGTTGCAATTCTGAGAAATAGTCGCAATTGTGAGAAAAAAAGACAGAATTGCGACTTTTTATGTCACAATTCTGACTTTTTTTCTCACAATCGTAAGTTTACATCTTCGCAATTCTAACTTTTTTCCTCACAATCGCAAGTTTACATCTCTGCAATTCTGACTTTTTTAACACATAATTGCAAGTTTATATCTCTTAATTATTATAGTGTAGGGCTCCTTTTGTGGCCAATACAGCATATGAGATATAAAGTCAAAATTCTGAGAAATAAAGTCGCAATTGCAAGTATATAAAGTCGTACTTCTGAGAAATAGTCACAATTGTGAGATATAAAGTTGCAATTCTAGAAATAGTCGCAATTGTGAGAAAAAGACAGAATTGCGACTTTTTATGTCACAATTCTGACTTTTTTTCTCACAATCGTAAGTTTACATCTTGCAATTTTAACTTTTTTCCTCACAATTGCAAGTTTACATCTCGTAATTCTCGACTTTTTTAACACATAATTGCAAGTTTATATCTCTTAATTATTATAGTGTAGGGCTCCTTTGTGGCCAATACAGCATATGAGATATAAAGTCAAAATTCTGAGAAAATAAGTCGCAATTGCGAATATAAAGTTGCAATTCTGAGAAATAAGTCGCAATTGCGATATTAGGTCGCAATTCTAAAATATAAAGTCGCGATTGCGAAGATATAAAGTCGCAATTCTGAGATATAAAGTCGCAATTGCGAGATATAAAGTCGCAATTGCGAGATATAAGTCGCAATTCTGAGAAATTAAGTCACAATTATGAAGATATTAAGTCAAAATTCTGAGAAAAAAGTCGCGATTGCGAGATATAAAGTCGCAATTCTGAGAAATAAAATCAAAATTGCGAGATATAAAGTCGCAATTCTGAGAAATAAAGTCGCAATTGTGAGATATAAAGTCGAAATTCTGTGAAATAAAGTTGCAATTGCGAGATATAAAGTCGCAATTCTGAGAAATAAGTCGCACTTGCGATATGAAGTCGCAATTCTGAGATATAAAGTCGCAATTCTGAGAAATAAAGTCACAATTATAAGATATAAAGTCACAATTCTGAGAAATAAAGTCGCAATTGCAAGATATAAAGTCGTACTTCTGAGAAATAGTCACAATTGTGAAATATAAAGTTGCAATTCTGAGAAATAGTCGCAATTGTGAGAAAAAGACAGAATTGCGACTTTTATGTCACAATTCTGACTTTTTTCTCTTACACAATCGCTAAAGTTTACATCTCGCAATTCTGACTTTTTAACACATAATTGCAAGTTTATATATCTTAATTATTATAGTGTAGGGCTCCTTTTGTGGCCAATACAGCATATGAGATATAAAGTTACAATTCTGAGAAAAAAAAGTAAAAATTGCGAGATATAAAGTCACAATTCTGAGAAAAAAGTACAAATTGCGAGATATAAAGTCGAAATTCTGAGAAATAAAGTTGCAATTCTGAGAAAAAGACAGAATTGCGACTTTTTGTCACAATTCTGACTTTTTCTCACAATCGCAAGTTTACATATAGCAATTCTGACTTTTTTTTCTCACAATCGCAAGTTTACATCTTGCAATACAGCATCAGTTCGTCTTGGGAATGACCGATAGAAGTCATTCATAGTTTGAGAGGCCAGATCACTATGTGGAGGAAAACGTCGCTCAGAAATATTGAGATCTGGTTTTAATATTTACATGTTCAACTTCACTTTCATGTTCAAACCATTCAGTCACCAGTCTTGCTGTGTGTGTATTGGTGCATTTGATTTTGTCTCCCATTATGCGGTGTGGATTGCGATTGCTCTGCTAATGTACAGTAGGTATGAAACCTGCAACAATATTGGCTAGTGTTTCAGTTTCATTGTTCAATAACTATATATAGTTTTTTAAAGTTATTTTGCTATATAGAATAGTTTTCATGCTTGAATGATTTAAAAAAAATTTATCATTCTCCATTGTTGGTCTGTCAGTATAGTTTAGTTCTCGTCTCTGTGAAGCCCCTCCTTATGAAAAGGTGCTCTGTGCTCTGATTGGTCGGCTGGATCAGTGTGTTGTGATTGGTTAAGCGCTTCTAGCATGTTTGGGGACACGTCCCGCCCTGAATTAGCATAGCCACCAGTTTTAACCCACTATTAACTCAACCAGGTCTCGTCTCTTTATTTTGCGTATGCATATGGGTGGGAATGATTTACGTGAGGAATATTGTGACATTTTTGTTCTCTCGAAGAAAACTCAAGACTACATCGGGGCCGTTTCAGGGAGTTCAGAAACAGTGAAACTGATAAACCTTTTTCATGTTCAAACACTATAGAAGTTTTAAAATGCACAATAGTTCCTCTTTAAATTGAGTAATAATTGTCAGTTATAAAAAAAATGATTTTTGCAATGTTATTATTTTGGGTTATTTTAAAAGGACATCATTGTAATTCACCACTGTGATTGCAAGTTGTTTATAGCGAATAACTTTAAGAAAAGAAAAAAACACAATTCAACTACAATTAATATTTATTGATCATACCAGTAAACTTGAAAAAGTGTCTTTACGCATTCTTCAACTACCTTTGTTTCAGTTCGTGTAATGCTCAAAATATTGTGTGTGTGTGTGTGAAGCTTGTCTTACCCTTTCTATAGAAGACAACATTGAGGAAATCCTCTGCTTGCCTCTCGAGTTTGTTAATATTGGACTGATCTTGCTTGAAGCTGTCCGCTTCTGATAACACTTGGTTGTTCAAACCAACCAAATTTTCCTAGAGAGAACATACAATGAGTGTCTAAATAATTAATTTAAAAAAGCTCATTAAAAGCAAAAGCAATCATATTAGAAACTTCATTAACAAATGAATTGCATTCAGAAAAAAAGAATACATAGTCTTTTCTTTTCACCTGAAAAGTGGATGTGTGTTCAGTGCTATGTGATGTGTACCAATATACTTGTGAATGCAAACACAGTAATGCCGTTTACCTTCAAAGAAAGAACAAATATGATTTATCGTTTGAGGTTTGTAGTAGAGAAAATCTTTCTTTAGAGTTTTATCACATCTGAAGATGTGTTGTCAAGTAGTATCTTCAACACTAAAAAAGTCAAATTAATAATAATGTCATCTGACTAATAATCATTCCTGATCTAGAGTTAATGAGCTTGTGTTTTCTTTATATACTACAGGTACGATGTATAAAATGCTGCATGTTAAACACAGCATGACTCAAGGTAAATGTGCTCATTGCTAATGCATTGTTTGTGGAAATGCACAGATAAAGAAAATAGGAGCGAGATTAATTACCTTCACTTTTTCACGTCTTAAGCAGCAAAAGAGACAATTTTCATTAAACGACCAATCTGACACACCCTCAGGCTCACAATCTGCGAGAGGAAAAGAAATTGTGTTAGTGAAGTGTGATCCTTTTACAAACAAACACTTTGCAACAAATGACAACATGTTGGCCAAGTATTATTATTATTATTATTAATTATAACGCATATCAAAAAATGACATACTGTGTTTTTTCCTGCACAGTAGCAACCCAAACAATATTTTGGTCCATGCTATATATATATATATATATATAGTATTAAAGTATTAAAAAGAATGAAATCTTGTTTTTGCCACTGTATATAAAAAATTATAATAATTGCAATTTTTTTAGCTCACAATTGCGAGATATGAAGTCAGAATTGTGAGAAATAAAGTCAGAATTGTAAGAAATAAAGTCGCAATTCTGAGAAATAAAGTTGCAAAAGCAAGCTATAAAGTCGAAATACTGAAAAAAAGCCGCAATTGCGAGATATAAAGTCGCAATTCTGAGAAATAAAGTCATAATTATAAGATATAAAGTCGCAATTCTGAGAAATGAAGTCGCAATTGCAAGCTATAAATTCTTAATTCTGAGAAATAAAGTTGCAATTCTGAGAAATATAGTCGCAATTCTGAGATATAAAGTCAAAATTCTGAGAAATAAAGTCGCAATTGCAAGACAAAGTTGCAATTCTGAGAGATATAAAGTCGCAATTCTGAGAAGTTGCAATTGCAATACATAAAGTCGCAATTCTGAAAAAAAGTCACAATTCGAGATATAAAGTTGCAATTCTGAGAAATAAAGTCGCAATTGTGAGGGAAAAAAGACAGAATTGCGACAATATTTCACAAATCTGACTTTTCGAGAATTCACAATTCTGACTTTTTCTCACAATTGCAAGTTTACATTCGCAATTCTGACTTTATAAGACAAAAAATTTCCCCTCAGAATAGTTTATATCTCAACACGCAATTTTGACTTTATCTCATGCATTTCTGACTTTATAACACGCAATTATGAATTTATATCTCACAATGCTGACTTTATAACACGCAATTGCAACTTTATGTCTCGCAATTCTGACTTTATAACATGCAACTGTGACTTTATATCATGCATTTATGACTTTATAACACCCAATTACTGAATTTATATCTCGCAATTCTGACTTTATAACATGCAATTGCGACTTTATATCAATCAATTCGGACTTTATATATCGCATTTCTGACTTTATAACACACAATTGCGACTTTATTTCTCGCAATTCTGACTTTATAACACGCAATCGTAACTTTGTTCTCGCAATTTTGACTTTAACATGCAATTGCGACTTTATATCAATTCTGACTTTATATTTCTAAATGTTCTGACTTTATAACACGCAATTGCAACTTTGTCTCGCGATTTCTGATTTTATAACATGCAACTGTGACTTTATATCATGCAATTCTGAGAGATAAAGTCAGAATTGCGAGATGTAAACTCGCAATTGTGAGAAAAAGATAAAAATAGTTATCACTATAATAGTTTTTTTCTTTTCTTTTTTTTTGCGAAACCCTTAGAAGTTTTTCCTGCACAGAACTGACACTAGAGATTTGAGCTCTGAAGTCAGACGATATTTAGTTAGCATAATTGAACGAAACGCGCAACAAGTGACCTTTTTCTTTCTAATTTCAGTGTGTCGAGTGTCAGACTTGAAGTTGTAAAGGAGAGAACTAAAGCACTGAACACACACACAACCAGATAAACTTAGATGAGACCGGAGAATGGAGGACCGTGGGCTTAAAATCACCAGGGATGATTTACGGAAACAGAACACCCTGACAAAGCAAATCTATGTAAAATAACACATTAATGGTTAGAGTCGTATTTAACTAATTTTTTTTATTTTTTATTTGTAGTACTTGCAGTACTTTTTCAATTGATTTAAAAATATTGGTAACACTTTAGTTTATGGTCCAATTCTCACTATTAACTAGTTGCTTGTTAGCATGCATATTACTAGGATATTGGCTGTTTATTAGTACTTATAAAGCACATATGAATGCCTTATTCTTCATAACCATATTCAACATCCCTTATACCCATACCTAAATTTAAAAACTACCTTACTAACTATTAATCAGCAGTAATTAGGAGTTTATTGTGGCTAAAGTCAATAGTAATGTGCAAAAAAATAAATAAATAAAAATGGCCCATTTATTTTTAAGGGTTCAAAAGAGGGGGTGGAAAATGGTCAGTGAGAAACTATATTACAATGGTTTTGGTGTAAGAAAGCTTGACTGCCATAAGTGTGCCCTAACCCTAACCCTAACTGTGGGGGATTTAAGTGATAAAACTTGACCCCTGATTTGACCCCTTTAAATATTCTTCTTTGTTATGATCCTTGGCAGATTATGTTTTCAACGCTGTGTCTGATCATAGCCGCTAGCCGACAATCACATGGAAAGCTCATTCTGCTTATTTTTCAGGAGTTGCCGTCTCTTGACCGACTGACTGCAAAATAACCCAAGAGGAGACAATCATTTTATTCTAGACTACTCTGTGTGACCGGTAAATTCAACAAATTATGTCTTATAATAAGCATATATTATTTAATAGTGAAGAAGAACAGAGACCAGTTTATTAAATTAAGACAAAAGGATGACTAAAATAAATAAATACTGTGACATCTGTCTCAAGCAATAAAACAATCTCTCCAAAGAGCCAAAAGTAAACTGATCTGGGTATGAATAGCAGTTTTCTTACTGTAGTTGCCAGTAACAGCAAAAGATAAACAGAAATGTCCTTAAAATTATCAAACACAAAATGTATTTATCAATGGACATTTATTAAAATGAAATGTTACTGCAAAAATACGTCTCTTTCTTAATAAATAATTGCCAGCCTAATTTAAAACTTGAAAAAGGTCATATTTGCCATAGAAAAAAATCAGTTCGATGTGTGAAGTTAATTTGCACTTCAAGTGCTGCAAAAAAGAACATCAAAGCTAAGTTTATATTTCACGCTCATTTGTAAAAAAAAAACAAATAAATAAAAAATGTAGTTGGATTAATATGAGTTGATGGTTTGATGGTTCTTTATAGCGAACAACTAAGTATTTATACCTTTAGAAACAGACATTGTCTAGTTTTATTGTTGACAAGCTAATGTGCGATTAGATTGTTGTGTTTTATTTAGTGAATTTACAAAATGACTTAAAAAAGGTCTTAAAATAGAACCCTGGGGTACTCCAGAGCTAAAGAAGAAATCGGGTGTTTTTCAACTTAGCAATTTTGTTTAAGTGGACAAAAAAACCTCATTAAACGGTTTCATTATTTAAAGTGCAGTACAAAAAATTTGTCCATTGAGCAGTGGAGGCATAAAAGACCAAAACAATGTTCCCCAGAGAGTAATGTGCAATTACGCGAGTTGGGCTTTGGCTTAGTCTTTCAGCGTAAATGAATATGATGGTTTGAATTAGGCTATGGCTATGCAACGATTAATTGTCTGTTAATCGCAAACAAAATAAAAGTTTGTGTTTACATATTATATATTTGTGTATTGTTTATAATTATTTTGTATATACAAAAAAATGTCGTATTTATTTATTAAATATATTTATATACTATACATTTTATATATATATATATATATATATATATATATATATATATACACTAAAATGCAAAGCAAAAATAATTTCATGTCATTGTTTATATCATCTGAATGTCCTGCACCAGTAGCAGGCATGTTGGATTTAGGTCAGGCTGACTAATTGATCACAGAAAATTAAGCAAATCATGTGACCAGCATACTCAAGACAGACCAGGCTGTCATAAGTGATAAAAGCATTTGATGAAAAAAAAATCGTTTTAATGCCCCACAAAAAAAAGAGTGAGTCACGTTGCCTGTTTTAGGGATAAACACAGTAAATACACACATATTATGTAAACACAAACTTTTATTTTGTATGTGATTAATCGCACAGCCCTGAGTTTGAGTCCTACTCGTGTATCTGTGCTTCATTTTATCCATTCATTTTATCAGAGCGAATGTCACTAATGATGTCAAACCTCCAATAACTTAAGAACTACAAATCTCTCTCTCTCACTTTTAGCGGCTCCCATCACCACAGTGGAACATCTGTACATTTATTCGGCTTGTTTTAGTCCAGATTTCCTTCCTAACTTCACTAAATCTCAGATTATGTATTATGTTTAGAGCATTCTGAGACTAAAATACTTTAAATTTCAACACTTTAGACATTTCTGGAATAAACCAGACAACTTCTTGGTCCAGCACAGGCTAATTGCTAGCACAGTACTTAACCTTGAACACACTATTTTTGAACACAACACTTTTGTAGTTAGATAAAAATGACAGGTGGATGACACTATTTAATTCACACATTTAGTTTTTGAACAAACAGGCATAGTTGAAAAAACCTAAGAGGCAACATTGTTGTGGCCAAATATTTTTTAAATGTACTTTTAAATATGTGATAATTCATATTTTTTTCTTATTTATAATATAAGATCAGGAACATGGCTAATATAAGAAAATCTTAACAAGAAAGACATTTGATATTCTTGATTTAGACTGTAGAAGTTTCCAACATTGGAAACCAAAAAATATCTTAATATTAAAGGGATAGTTCACTTTGAAATTAATTTTTGGTATGTTTTAGCTTACCTCAAGGGCATCCAAGATGTTAATGTCTCTGTTTTCGCAGTATTTTCAATTTTTGATATTTTTAGAATTGATTTATTTAGAATTTAGAATTATTTTTACAATTGATATTTTAGGTCAAATTTTAGGTCTTGTCTGTCAGTCATATAATGGAGGTCTATGGTCACCACCTCAAAGAGCACTGCACAGAGAAGTGCAGATTAAACATGATTTAATGACTCATAAATGTAAGTACACATTGATGGCCTAAGACACGAAACGAGCCGGTTTGTGTGAGAAAACGAACAGTATTTATATCGTTTTTGAAGCGCCCTTGCCCTCAGATCACTTGGACGTGGCTGTGGTTACAAAAGGTAAAAACGATATAAATACTGTTCGTTTTCTCACACAAACCGCTCGTTTCGTGTCTTAGGCCATCAATGTGTACTTACATTTACGAGTCATTAAATCATGTTTAATTTGGACTTCTCTGTGCATGCTCTTTGAGGTGGTGACCATAGACCTCCATTATATGACACCGACACGAACGGTTTGACCTAAAAATATCAAAATTGAAAATACTGTGGAAACAAAGACACCTACATATTGGATGCCCTTGAGGTAAGATAAAACATACCAAAAATTAATTTCAAAGTGAACTATCCCTTTAATCTTCACCACCAACATGTAAACCGTAACACTGACCTTGAAAGAAGGTAAGATCTTTTATCAGTCCTGGTCCAAACAGCCCCTCCAAAATGCTTTCAAACCCTGTGAAGAAGACAAAGGTACATTCTTATTAGCTATACGTACGGTCTATAAGTACAAATCACATGTCCACCCACGTCTACCCCCGCACAAACTGCTTTCAATTTTATGAACTAAATCAATGCTTTGCCAATTTAATCCTGCCACTCAATTTAATTAACTGAAAATACTGGATCAACGGAGTAGTTGCATGAATAGACACTGATTAATCCGCTAAAATAGAAAAAGAGAAGAAGTATTATTCTGGGTAAACATCTATAGAAGTGATTTTGTTCTCGGAAAGGAACCAGATACAGACATCTGAAGATCACAAAACAATGTTGACTCCTAAATGAAGTATCTAAAAAAGGCAAAACAAAATGGCACTGGCATTTAACATTGGCAACATAAAATTTCGGTGTTCTAGTTCTTCGGCGCACCCATACTGCTCAATGACATCCTTAAAGCTATGCTGTCACAGTGATTAAGAAGAACACGATCACAAGTTTGTGTCCTTCAGGAGACCGCCGTCTTTCTGACAGAAACAGAAACAGCCAGTCTTAGTTATTGTGATGCACTATTCATCAGCTGTTCGCACTGCAGTTATAAAGCATGCATGCCAAATTGTTGCTTCTACAAAGGAGGCTTTGAAAACAAAAACAAGCCCTTCAAAGACTTCTAGCATTCGAGTCCATTAAATGCAGCGCACTAATGCTGAAACTGCAGCGCTTTTACAGCTCTAGTGGATAATTGCATTGGTAGGTACACAATGATCAAGCACTGGACCGAATGCAAAGATATTTGTAATTAAGTATGGGTTTTTTTATAGATTTTTTTTGAATTTGCTAATTTTTGCCATGTATAATATTTTTGCCCTTTTTGAGTTTCATTGCTTGTGGAAGTCAGAGCAGTTGTTCATATGTTGTTCATAGTTAATATAAATATATATATATATATATATATATATATATATATATATATATATATATATATATATATATATAAATATATATAATATATATATATATATATATATATATATATATATATATATATATATATAAATATATATAAATATATATATATATATATATATATATAAATATATAAATATATATATATATATATATATATAAATATATATATATATATATATATATATATATATATATATATATATATATATATATATATATGCATGTATATTTAAGGAAAAATATTATTATAAAATATTTATATAAAATAAATTATATATAAATTTATATAGAGTGTATATACATGAAAATATTTCTTAGATATATACAAGCATGTGTGTGTTTTTATATATATATATATATATATATATATATAATATAAAATATATATATAAATAATATACACAGTGCACCCACATATATTATGTAAACACAAACTTTTATAATGTGATTAGGACTGCAACAAATGATTTTTTTGATAATCAATTAATCTAACGATTATTGAGTGATTAATCAACTAATCGTCGAAGTTTAACCGACTAATCATTAAGTTTGGAACGGTTTTTCAATTAGTTTAAACACTGAGTTTTAACTTATTGAGACATAAATATATACATGCATGTGTGAGTATTTATATATATAAAATAATTATACACAGTGCACCCACATATATTACGTAAACACAAACTTTTATTTTGGTTGCGATTAATCGTGATTAATTGTTTGACAGCCCAAATTTGAACTGTGATGTCAATACATATTTTTTACTGGATAAAATGCTTTACAATAAGGTTTCATTAGTTACCTACATTAGTGAAAATGCACTGAGCATAAACAATAATTCAACAGCATTTATCAATCTTAGCTAATGTTAATTTCAACATTTACCCATATATTATTAAAATCAATAGTTGTGTTTTAACATTAGTAATGCAGTGTGAACTAACATGAACAAACAATGAACATCTGTAGTTTTATTAACTAACATTAACAAAGATTAATATATACTGTAACAAATGTATTGTCCATTTGTTAGTTCATGTTAGCTAATACATTTATAATGTTAACAAATAAGACTTTATTGTAAAGTGTTACCTATAAAATAATGAGCAAAGCAAGATGAAACATTTTCCTGGAAGAAATATATATATAAATTAATATAAAATGTATTTAATATAAAAAATATATATATATTTATATTTATATATAATATTAGTAAAATATTTGTATTTATTTGTATGTATTTTTTGTTTAATATATATATATATATATATATATATATATATATATATATATATATATATGCCTAAAATTTAATGGTTTGCAGGATATCATAAGTATTTTATGCAAAGTATTTTGTATTACCACAAGTCTTGGTTTAATACTTCATACAGATCTCTTGCATTTTATATGAAGGACAACTGTGTGGGATTTCGACATAGAGCGACTCATTCAAGCCAACAAAACAAACATCCATTCACTACACGACCCTAAATCGCCAAGACCAAATGAAGAATGCATTCTACACATACACAAAACTGAACAACAGTAAACCCAGTGCGGGAAATGTCCCATCGAGGCCGGGTGCGTGAACGAACAGAAACAAACCAATCAATCTGACACCAGGGAGGGTCGCATCAGCAGCTTTATGTTTGAACTTCCTGGTGACCATTAATAGTCTATATATAGTGTAGTGGATGAATGAATAATTTACTTTCACTGGGCAACAAGCAACCATGTCTCTAACCAGTAGATAAGATCCATATATGCGATAGAGTCTGAGTTGATGGTTGAAGGACAACATTTCCAAGATGTGCATCTAGAGCAAGCTTCCCACACAAGCTAACGGTTCAATCTCTAATTGAATTAAAGTCTAATATAAACTGCCTATGTTTAGTCTATATTGAGGACAGAAGGCTCAGTTACTGTGAAAAACATAATCATGATTTTATCTCTAAAGCTGAAATTAGTCTAAACACAATCAATCCATAGTTTTTACCTATTTAAAATTCTTATTAAATTACCCCTTAAAATATATACATCTATATGATTAAGTTTATATGAAATATAGAACTTTATGGGATCGAACCATGTGACAATGTCTCCGAGCTAAGTTTGAGATTTAGCATATGCGTTATTGTTATCTGTGGTGACAGTATGTCGATTTGGAGATTTTCACACATTGGACCGAGTTACTCGAACCCTGAGGCACACCACTTGACATTTGGCCTCTTTGAAAGGAACTTGGATCGTAACTGCTTCTGAATGAATATTACAATAATGTGTTAATATTTTGGCTTCATATATACAAAAATGAGCTATTTTATTTTTAAATAAAATAATAAGACTATAAAAAATAAGACTTTCTTAAAGGCTTAAGCCGTCGTCAATATCGTCCAGACTTCCACTGCAACATTTTAAGGAACTAAGCAGCACCCATGAGATCAATATCATCTTATATTAACATTAAGACCGGGGGTGGGGTGGGTTGGAAAGCTCTTCAGGGATAATGGCAATACCTTCATTAAATCGTTAAAATCAGCATATTTGAGACTGTGCACGCTTGCTCTCCATGGTTCATCTTAACCCTGAAATTAAGCCAACTCCCAACCCCCAATCCTTAACATCCTCCATTCATAGAAGGTAGAAAGGGGTTGGCTTTGTTCTTTCAGGGGAAATCTGTGTCAACTACAACCATCTCTATCTGGTAGAGCCATTCCCTGAGACAGATGGTACACAAAAAAAGTCAGCAGTGTGACAGCCAGGTCAAAGGAAAACCAAACACACCACTGCGCCCACTGTGTTTTCAAGAACAAACCAATGAAATTGACCAATATAATGACACACAAATCTACATCAAGACACATTAAAGGGATAGTTCACTTTGAAAATTAATTTTGGTATGTTTTATACTTACCTCAAGAGCATCCAAGATGTAGGTGTCTTTGTTTCCGCAGTATTTTCAATTTTGATATTTTTAGGTTAAACGTTCTTGTCTAGTCATATAATGGAGGTCTATGGTCACCACCTCAAAGAGCATGCACAGAGAAGTCCAAATTAAACATGATTTAATGACTCGTAAATTAAGTACACAGTGATGGCCTAAGACACGAAACGAGCGGTTTGTGTGAGAAAACGAACAGTATTTATGTTGTTTTTACCTCGTTACCACAGCCACAATGCGCCGCGCCCTAATCACTTGGACGTGCTGTGGTTACAAGAGGTAAAAATGTGTAAAAAAAAGAAAACGCCATCAATGTGTTACATTTACGAATCATTAAATCATGTTTAATTTGGACTTCTCTGTGCATGCTCTTTGAGGTGGTGACCATAGACCTCCATTATATGACTGACAGACAATAACCGTTTTGACCTAAAAATATCAAAATTGAAAACTACTGTGCAGAAACAAGACACCTATCATCTTGGATGCCCTTGAGGTAAGATAAAACATACCAAAAATTTATTTCAAAGTGAACTATCCCTTTAATCTCGGTTAGATCTCATGGTCACTGCAAACATATCTGAGATTTTAACATCGAAGAGGATGTCACCTCTTATCCGGCCCCAAACAAAAAAGAAAAACACACCAAAACATGATCCCAATCCTAACCCCCATCCCCATTCTTCAGTCCACTGTTGTGTTTAAAGAGTAGTTTCTCCGCATTTATCCAATTTCACTCCAAGCGTATTCAATTTGGGGAGCGGTGGAGGAAAATGGGTCATTTCCCTTTGTTTGGTTAAGGAGTTAACCCATAAAAAAGCTGCAGTGTTTGAGAAAGCAATCCCAAATCTGTGAAGAACCTGCCATTGTGACCCTGACGGCTAAGCTTTACATTAGAAGAGCGGCAACATTTTCCTGATAACTCTCTGACAGGAATCTGCCGGCACGCAGGACTCACGCTGAGCAGTTCAACGATCCTGTTGGGGCCAATGATTTATTCAGTGCGCCATGTGCCAAAAGCAGAACGTCTAATTAATTATCCAATTATTTAATTATCCGACTGAAGGCCACTGAAATGATTAGGATTTCAATTGTAAAACGCAAAGCTTTATCTTTTATTATTCCTTTGACACATAAAAATAAAATGAAATCAATTTTTAATGTGCTTAATTTTCAAGCACCAGGAAATGTAGCTAGAATACTATAGAGCTAATCTAAATCTATAATATACCTTTCCAATATATTATACAAAACACATTTATAAAGAGTGTGAGCTTTAATACACGCTGGGAACGCTGACTATTAGAAATATGAAAAGAAGCATCAAGGTATGACAACATCCACTCCAGTTTGTTCCCAAAAAAGAAATAAAAAAATAATTAAATAGAATACAAGCCCGAGACATCAATACAAGTAAAACACGATGTTTTTATCACTTCAAATAGGCTCACACATATGGAAGCTTATTCCCTCCAAAATGTAAAAAATAATTGCGAAATTTTATCTCACAATTCTAATAAAATCTCACAATAATAAAAAAAAAATTATATATAAACTGGCAAAACCGCATATAAACTCAGAGTTTATATCTCGCAATTCTGGCTTTTTTTTCTCAGTTTTTTTCTCTCACTTTTTCCTCACAATTGCGATCTCAAAGTCGCAATTCTGACTTTTTTTCTCAGTTTGGACTTTTTTCTCACAATTGCGATCTCATAAATCTCATAAAGGTGCAATTCTGACTTTTTTTTCAGTTTGAATTTTTTCTCAATTGCGATCTCGTAAAGTCACAATTCAGACTTTTTTCTACAGTTTGGACTTTATTTCTCACAATTGCGAATCTCAGTAAATCTCATGAAGTCTCATGAGACAAAGTCTCATGAGACTTTTTTCCCTCTGAGTTCTGACTTTATAACACACAATCTCTAGATTATATCTGAGAAGTTTATAATTCTGAGAAAAGAAGTCAGAATTGTGACTTATAAAAAACAAATAAAAAGGTAATTGTGACTTAACCGCATAATTCTTACTTAATTCTGACATAAATTCGATAATTCTGACTTTTTTTCTCTGAGTTCTGACTTTATAACACGCAATCTCTAGATTATGTCTGAGAAGTTTATAATTTTGAGAAGAGAAGTTTATAATTTTGAGAAAGAAGTCAGAATTGCGACTTATAAAAGAAATAAAAAAGATAATTGTGACTTAATCGCGCAATTCTTACTTAATTCTGACAAAGTCGCAATTCTACTTTTTTTCTCTGAGTTCTGACTTTATAACACGCAATCTCTAGATTATATCTGAAAAGTTTATAATTCTGAGAAAAGAAGTCAGAATTGTGACATAAAAAACAAATAAAAAAGGTAAGTGTGACTTAATTTGCGCAATTCTTACTTAATTCTGACAAAGTCGCAATTCTCACTTTTTTCCCTCTGAGTTCTGACTTTAGAACACGCAATAACACGCAATTTCTGGATTATATCTGAGAAGTTTATAATTCTGAGAAAAGAAGTCAGGAATTGTGACTTATAAAAAAACAAATAAAAAAGGTAATTGTGACTTAACCGCACAATTCTTACTTAATACTGACAAATTCGCAATTCTGACTTTTTCTCTGAGTTCTGACTTTATAATATGCAATCTCTAGATTGTCTGAGAAGTTTATAATTCTGAGAAAAGAAGTCAGAATTGCGAACTTAAACAAATAAAAAAGGTAATTGTGACTTAATCGCAAAATTCTTAATTCATTCTGACGGTCACAATTCTGACTTTTTTTTCTCTGAGTTCTGACTTTATAACACGCAATCTAGTTTATATCTGAGAAGTTTATAATTCTGAGAAAGAAATAAGAATTGTGACTTATAAAAAAGGTAATTGTGACTTTTAATCGCGCAATTCTTAATTCTGACAGTCGCAATTCTGACTTTTTTCTCTGAGTTCTGACTTTATAACACGCAATCTCTCAGTTTATTATCTGAGAAGTTTATAATTCTGAGAAAAGAAGTCAGAATTGCAACTTCTGCAACTGTTTTAAGAATTAAGTAAGAATTACCGCTTAAAAGTCACAATTATCTTTTTTTATTTGTTATTCCATGGGGAAAACAAGCTTCCATACAAATAACTTTTAGGCATTATTAATGTGTGTACAATAAATTAACTACATTGTGCATTAAATGTTTGGGAATTGTTCTAACAAGCCCAAGAAAATAAAGGTTGGCAAACTCTGAGAATAAATTCAGTAAATTATTATAATTACCGTCATTGTATACATGATATAAATCTAAATTAACATATATTATAATATATTCTAACATTTATTTTAGAAATGATATGAATATTCATTGTTTTCTATATTATATTTTTTCAGCAAGTCAAAATGTAATTGTCATGTATATAATAGATGTCAATTTGACATCTATTTTCACATTCTTTACTAACAGAATATAAATTCAAATCATTATCCTCGACGCATTGACACATAGCTCAAAAAGCGAGCGCTTTTCAGAACGCTTATGTTTTATTCAGTGTCTAAGATGCTCATATTTCAAGATGCAGTGGAACAGATGTTGAGGTGACGAAGACTACCTTTGGCTGCTTGTACCGCAGCTGGACAGATTCACCCTCGAGAAAGTATATTCCTCATCTCAATCTCCTGCAAGGGTGTGCGCGCACAAATACAAACCAAAGCTGAGTGAAAAGCAGATATCTCATGTGACTGCTGTTGGTGTCTGTGTGACTGTCAATAGACTGAATTCTCTATTCTCACACAGGGAAGTGCTTTATAGGTTTTCTACGCTTCAATTCACACGTTTCTGCCAGAGTCTATTAACTTCAGTTTCAAATAAACTGTAAACACTGACATAAAGGCATTGCTCAACACTGACCTTGTGTCAAATGCTTGGAACACTTCCAAAAAAAAGAAAGAAAAAAACGAAAATGGTTTTTCTTTGGCTCCAAAAATTCAAAACATACACCTTTCCTTGCTTTTTAATGTTTGGCCTTCGTTTTTAATGAGATTAGAGGAAATAAAACCTTTTTGGCTACAAAGAACTCAAAATATTTGGCCTTTATATAATGAAAGTGAAAAAAAACGACAGAAAATAAAGGGAAAGGAGCGGGATTTGAACCTCAGAATCACAGCTCAGCGTCCTTAACCACTTCACCACGGCTTCAGGTAAAAGCTTAATGATTTTCGTTTTGTTAATTTGAGAACTGCAACCCCTAAAAACCTGTTTTCTTTCATAGCGGAAGCTTAAATAAAAGAGAGACACATCACCTGTGTGAGATTAATGTTATAAATAAGCGTAACGCCACTGCCATTTCGCTATTTAATGCCCTCTATCCTAGTATTTCATACACAGACATCAAACTAATTAATTTGAAAGACTGCTGAAAAAGCTAATTATGAGGTCGCAAGGTGCACATACTTTATTATTAAAGAGAGGACAGGAAAAGGAAAAAGGGAAGTTTATGGAGGCAGACTGGCTTTTCTCAGACGTGTGCTTCCTAACCTCAGAAGGTTTTTATACGTTGCTTAGTGACACTGTGCGAGATCGCTATACTTCTCTTAATTAGCCTTTCCTCCATCCCTTTGTCTCCTGCTGCCTGTCACTCATCTTTTTTGGACTATATATATATATATACATGCATATATATATGAAGAGTTCAGATGCAAAAGCCTCTAAATGCCATTTGAAATTTTCTTCTAAAATGACCATTTTTATCAAGCTTGTATATTTAAGTTCAGTAATTTCACTTAAATGACAGTTAATAGGTAATCTTCATTTGCCATTTAAGTGAAATTACTGAACTTAAATATACAAGCTTGATAAAAATGATCATTTTAGAAGAAAATTTCAAATGGCATTTAGAGGCTTTTGCATCTGAACTCTTCATATATATATACATATATACACACATGTTTGGATTTGCGATTGAAAACTCGCTTATAAAAACCTCTGGCTTTTGAATCCTTAAGGACACGCGTTGGTATAAAAGGGAGGATTGAATCAGGAAATCTCCATTTCATACGGGTCTTTGTTTGCAGATGAATGACTAATTATGATCCTCAACTGATGTGGCGTAGCATCTGATGAAGGTTTAGAAGTATTTAAACACGCTGGCTGTAACATACATACAGTGCATATGAAGTTTTTAATAACCACATTCTGAGATCAAGGTGGAAGATGGTAGATATAATTCTGATTATAAGCAGTATAATACAACTGAGTGACAGCAAATTAGATACCCGCATTTCATTCAGAACTCTGCGAGGTTGACTAGTTCATTTAGACTTTTTCTTAACTAAAAATATTTTTTGTCATGTTTTTAATTAGCTTTCTGAGCTTTCGCTGTTAAATAGCTAAATGTCTGTTTTTAAAGTCCACAACTCGAACGGATGCCTGGCCGCCTCAAGGCCGAGATCTATCAGATCATTGTTCGCCCTGTGAAACACGAACAGGCTCCGCGTGTTATGGAGATGCGGATAGGCTAAAGAGATGGGCCGCGTCACGAATAAAGACGTCAGTAAACGGTTGCGTTTCACCCAATCTAGATAGATGCACAAAGTCGTGCGGAGCAACAAGGATTCAGTGGCCTGAGGTGTGTTTCGCCGCTGAACTACCATACGCACCGTTGAAAAAATCAACTAGCTCACGACTGTTTCCCAAAACCTTACTGTTGTTCAACCACGTTGGTTTATGACGGCTGAATGAAATCTAGATGTTTTTCTATATATTGGGACATGGCATCTATAGGACTGGGTATCGTAACAAAATGTTTGATGCCGATACGGATATCTTGACTTCAGATATCGATTCCTGAACGATACCTTTTTTCGATACCAATTTTATGTAACCAGTTTTAACAATATAATATTACTTCAATTTTTATTTTTCAGTTTATTGACTTTTTCACACTTATATTTTGAGTATGTAATAAAACGTTTTCTATGTTTCCTAATCATTTAACATGTATTTTTTACTTCAGTGAGCTCATTGTTTCTGCCTTATCTTCATGCATTGTTTAACAATGAAACCAAATGAAAATTAGGTACTGAAATTTGGTACCGAAAAACAAGACATGTTTCGATACTTGGTAGTACCAAGGCAATTCGGTCGGTACCTAAAAAGTACCGAACTCAGTATCCAGCCCTAGGCATTTGAAGACAATCTCTTATTTTCTCATATTTCCAATTCAATCTTAAGCTTGTTCTTGCAGACTGAGAACACGTTCGCACTCTTCAAAATTGGTGCTTTGAATCTCTTGACAAACTCAAAGACGTAAATGACATTTGTGTGTATTGTAAATAAAAGATACAGGTTGTACTGAGTGTCAGATTGTTTATTTGGCGCAAGATAAGGATTTCACTAGTTCACACTTACAAATAAGTTATATAGAATAAATTGTATGCATATTTGGCGTGCTGTTCCGGGAGAGGGCTTCGAGCTCGGATGTTTGGCCCGAACCCAGAGTTCTCCACCCGTATTGCTGGTTAAAGGCAGCACTATGCAACTTTTTCAACCTTTATAATATTTTTCCAAAACCCTTGAGATGGTACATCAACTTACAATAGGTTGAATGACCGGTCTGCCATTGCCTGATGGTGTCTGTATCGCTTTTACTGGCACTATGTAACTTCGGGGAGTGGGTAGGAACCCAAGCAAAAAATAAATAAAAAATACAAAATTCGACTGCTTTACGGCATACGTCACTTCCCCACTTCCTCAAATTCCAACTAGGCTTGCTACGGTTACCAGTGTTCAGTCGCAACACCGGTTTCATGACATGCCCACCGCGGTGAAAAAGTTTAAAGCCTTAAAAATATTGAGACGCAATTACGCATGTAGCGCCCCCTAGGCCTACTTCCTGTTACCCAGGCACTGACAACGTGTTGACAGACAGGACCAGAGCAGGTAATATTTAATATGAAACAGTCTCAACTTTCAAATTTGGTCAGTCAAAGAAAATCAACAATAAATGGGCCTACCGTTTTGTGGCTCTTTAATGTGTCGGGACAGATTGCCGACGTTCACCACCGACGTTAATCTACTAACCTTCCTGACTGCTTTGTTGGACAAAAATGGTGGATTTTGATTGGTCAGATCACATGTCTGTCAATCAAAAGTTAGTTTCGTTTTCAAATTAGCGCATGTTCAGGGCACAATAACAAAACTGTTCTTTCCCGCACTCAGCGCACCGTTATGTATGCCCGTGAAAACGTGCGTATTTTACGTTTGCCTTTAAATTAGCGATTTAAAAGCCCCTGCCAGTGACACCGGTATTACCGGGGTTGTCGCACGTCGATTAACCGGTGAGAAAATATCCTCACCGTCACAACCCTAATACCAACGTGCGAGCCCAACGAGCGTTTTTTTTTTTTTTACCTCTGTATGTTGTCATGGTTGAAGCAGCAAGCAAAACCAAGAAGCCAAATATTTTATTGGAGGACAGCCGAAAGAGAAAAAGGGAGAGTGGCAAAATAAAAGGCAGGACGAGGATCAATATTCGGTCCAGCGTTAGCTCGCTGGCGTGAGCTAAACGGTAAGCCTATGTCTTAATGGTGTGTACAAGTTCTCGCATGTAAATAATTCATGATTAGATGGACACAATAAAAGGATAACTATGCTATGTCTGCAGGCTGATAGTAATGATTGTTTATTTTTTTTCTGGTGAAAGTGTCTTGCCTCAGGCTCTAATGCAAATCAATTTTTTATATTGGCAGATTCATCTATGGTAGCTTGATAGTATAATATTGACGATATGGCTATTATCTACCACACAAACATTGAATTGAATTAGCATATCCATTATGTAAAACAGTAGCCAATAGGCTAATGTTACTATAAAGACGCTAACTTGTAAACGTGAGCTACGCAATCTTTTGGCGTTTTAAAAAAATAAATAAATAAATAATGTACCTGGGATGAAGACATTTCACACACAACACTGGAGTCTGCCCAAGACATGAGAACTCATTCCTTCTGCAGAGTTCAGGGGTATTGCTTGTCAACAAATACACGTGTGTATTCCCTAGTGTAACCATGACAGACTTTACGACAGTAGTAGAAGACAATACTGTTTCCCAACTGTAGGGGGACCCCGAGAGCAAAATTTCAAAAGTTACCTAATGCTGCTTTAAGAAGCAACCAGGCGAGTGTGAGGAGACGGGGTGGTGGAAGGGATGCTAAAAAACTGGCGAGGAATATTGGTGAGTCAAATGAGTATATATGAAGAGTTCAGATGCAAAAGCCTCTAAATGCCATTTGAAATTTTCTTCTAAAATGACCATTTTTATCAAGCTTGTATATTTAAGTTCAGTAATTTCACTTAAATGACATTAATAGGTAATCTTCATTGCCATTTAAGTGAAATTACTGAACTTAAATATACAGGCTTGATAAAAATGGTCATTTTAGAAGAAAATTTCAAATGGCACTTAGAGGCTTTTGCATCTGAACTCTTCATGTTTGTGTTCGAGCCTGTTCGTGTTTTCACAGGGCAAACAATGATCTGATATATATATATATATATATATATATATATATATATATATATATATATCAGGGCTGTTCAGTTCACAGCGTTATCACGCCGTTAACGCAAATTCCATTTTAACGGCGTTAATTTTTTTATCGAGCGCGATTAACGGTCTTTTTGTCACATGCTTTTGCAAGAGGACGCGGCATGCGTCCTGATCCATTTCGCCATCTCGCGCTCGTCATCCACTCGCGCTCGTCATTCGAAAACGTGTGTTTGTTGTGGCATGCCTGTTGTTTGTGGCATGCCTGTAGCTAAATCCGCTTGCTCTTTGGTCGAAGAAGCAACAAAACGTCCTCGCGCGGCGCAAGCCATTGAAATGAATGGGTTTCAGAGCGCAGCGCGAGGATGTTTTGTGCCGCACACACTCGTTTGGACTTGCGAGCCGGCCAAATGGTAACGTTACGTTTTGAGTGGATGACGAGCGCGAGACACGAAATGGATGCCCTAAGATTCTGAATTGGAAAGTTTACTTTTAAAAAGTTGCCAAACTGTCCCATTGACTAGACCAAGTGATCTGTGTGTTTTGTCGTTGTGAACTGAGCTATCATCATCGCAGCACGTCCACACCACTTGATGATGGCCAAGCACACACACAGCTGATGTGAATTCTCAATACAAATCATATAAAATGTATATGTGTGTGTGTGTATATATATATATATATATATATATATATATATATGTGTATATATATATATATATATATATATATATAAATTATTATAATTAATGTTTTTTAATGCTGTTGACTATATATATATAATAACTTTTTGAAAACAGGAAATGTCCACTATTTATCAGTTATCAGGCAAGAATCGAACAAATTGTCGTATAACAGTCTATATATACACACAGGAATAATAATAATATAAACTGACTATCCAAAAATATCAGGCCCATTGCTGTACCCTATCTTGGCTCAATTCACTAAATAAAAACTTAAGCATTTTCCTTTTGTCACTTTTGTTAACACTCAAAAATATGCAAATTATCAGTATCAAAGCAATTGCCAAATTTAGACAACAAATATTGCTTGACAACCCTAGAGACTAGAATCTAAATAAAGTAAAAAGGCAGTAAATAAATAAATATTATTCAAAAATATATTCAAATCTTGTTTGGATTGTTAAATGTCTAAATAATAAAAAAGTCTTTTGTCTAAGTAAGAAACGCCATGAAGATCGGAAAGATAAAGGATAAAAGCAGACTTTGCAGTCTTCCAGATAATTATGTTAAATTACCTGAAATACATTGCTTTTCCACCAAAAAAAAGCATTCCTGCAACAAGGAACAAGCTAGTGCACAAAACGCTGAGAAAAACAGAGAAAACACACTTGAGTGCTTCCCGCATCAGCTATTTGATTTTACCTTGTTCAATTCCAGCAAGAACATTGCAAGTGCACAAGTGTTATTTGGAGAGGAGGTTAAACAATGTTCATTCGGGCCCCTCTTGACCTAGATTGTGTTTAAATTCAAGTGCGGGAAAACTGTAAACCCGCAGCTGTGCTTTGAGGACCGGCCAATCAAATGTAACCCTTCAGGACATCGGCCTTCTCTGACAGGACCTTTTAGGTCATCAAGACCCAATTGCAGGGAATGTACATCTCCTACATGCACCGGATTGTCATAGAAACTAACTATTGGCTACGAAAGGCAATTTTAAGCTTTTGATGGTGGTGATTAGTGTCAAAAGCAATGTTTACTTGGCCATTAAGTACCAAATGTGAAGCATTAGGTTAAAGTAGATGTGGATTTAAGTCCACTGCAAAGCAGGTTATTTATAGGGTTAAGTGTTCACCAAAAAAACTGTCCTTTTTTCTTCTTCCAAAAGCTGTTATTTTTGAAAGCATAGATCAATATACCACAATACTTCATGTTTGCAAGGCGCTACTACATTAGTGAGTCACGACAAATAGTTTATTTTCATGACTAGCATGTCAAACTGATGTGGTGAAACCCACAGAACATCTGCAGCACATTTAAAATATATATTTCTTTGGCAGAATTATTATTATTATTTTACATAAAATGATTTCCATTACACGAGAGTAGATGTTAACTTCATGCTGATTTGTACTCGACTTTCGCCAAGATAAGCACAAACTAAGACGTAGCTTTACAGTAACCTATGCTTCTCCATCCATTTATGCTTCTTTCTATATGGTGATGTGACTCCCCTTCGGTCCGGCGTTAACGGCTGCAGTGTACTTGCCGCGTCTACAGTGTGGTCTCCCTCAGTGGACCAGCACAGCAACCGTCCGGATTGAGCCGAGTAGGGGACATCTCTAGGGTCTTCAACTGGGCGTTCTAGGGTCCTCAGTGTTTTGTCGACTAGCCCACGACACCTCAGAGGGCTCGACAGTGACTCAGAGTCACCCCCTCCATCCCCCACTCAACTCAGCCCAGCTTACTGACCTCTACATCCCTCCTGCTGCTGAGGTTGCTCCTTCCTCGTAGTTCACGTGACCTAACCACAATCTCTCTCGGACCCAACCATACGAACCAACCCGTTTGCCTAAGGCTGTCGAGCCCCACTGTCTTCGTTAAAGTAGGTTCAGTGGCAATGGTTCCGTATGGAAAACTACCTACCGCAAAACACGATATCTGCCCAAACACCACCCTCATTCATGCAATATACACAGTAATTACAATGCAAACTATACAAATAAACCAACAGACTCTTTTGTTTTTCAAGAATTCTACAAAACCGTAAGCCTGGCTAACGCCAGACCACGTATCATTGAGAATGAAACGTGGTCTGGAAACCACATGTACATTTTCTCGTATTTGGAGGCGTGGTTTACGAATGCCCAGAGCCTTATTTTTGGGTGCTACAAGTGTCTATCAAATGCGCCTGTGCTCCCTCCCCGTTTTGTGATTGGTTCCCTATTTCATGGGAAAATTTGATTCATGGTATCCAAACTGCCTAGCAGCGCGATTAAAGTCGCGCTTCGGCAAGGCACAATGGGGAAACCCAGGCTATGAAACCGTAGCGTGGCGGCCTGTACATAAACGAGCTGTACATTGCTGCTCCTTTTTGCTGCTTCAGATAAGTTCTGTAATGTGCAGACGCAAGCTCTTGGCCACTGATCCGACGTGCTCCTAGGAACCGGGTTGTAGAGTGTGCCACAAATCCT
This sequence comes from Hybognathus amarus, assembly GCA_030378365.1. Lineage (NCBI taxonomy): Eukaryota > Metazoa > Chordata > Actinopteri > Cypriniformes > Leuciscidae > Hybognathus > Hybognathus amarus. Next base: position 75,939 of record JAQIUQ010000255.1, on the reverse strand, counting down.
CGACAACCCACTTCCACTGGATAAACCTGGACTCTTCATCCTCGCTGTTCTGCTTCAGTGGCCAGATGAGCATACCACAGTTTCTTTCTTTCATATGCCTCATCTACCGCATCCTCCAATGGCACTGTTAACTCTATATCCCCTTTTACACAACGCGTTTATCCCGGGAAATTGCCAGAACACCTTCTGTGTGAACGCAAACACGACCCTGATTGATACCGGCATCGGTTGGGACCTAGTAACATTGCCGGAATCAATCCCAGAATGCAGAACTCTCATCCGTGCTGAAGCTGAGATTGTTCACCAGCTTTGTGGAACGCGTATGCGTGTACGTGTTTCGACGCTTAAGTTACACGTCTCATCCTGACATCAAGTGTCTTTCCGGGATATTTATGGGTTGTGTGACGCACTTATACAGATCCGGCAAATCACTGGCAGTGTGTGAGCCGAAATCAAACAATCCCGGGACAAATGCCGGGTCACATTATCAGTGTATTTTCCGGAATCTCTGTGTGAAAGGGGCTTATCAGTTGACTAATGCGTGCTGATCCAGACCACAAAACAAACAATATCTGGTCGTAGGTTAGTGGTGGCAATCTGGTGGTGGAAAAATAAGTCGTTGATCAAGATCAGCCAGCATCTTCCAGTCCCTAGCAGCTTCTAGTTGTTCTGGGCGAGAATTGGTGTTAACACCTTTTCTTGGTGGTTACTCGCCTGGGCAGAGGAATATTGTCTTCTGTGTGTAATGTTTTGCTAGAACAGGCGGCAACTTATTGGTCATACTACGCTTGCCTTCCAATGCTAAAGCCAAACATCGCAGTAGTTGGTCATGGCACCAAGTAAACCGACCTTGGCTAAGAGCCACCTTACATCCTGTCAGAATGTGCCTTAATGTGGCAGGTGATGAACACAAAGGACAAGAGGGATCCTCTCCTACCCAGAGGTTTAGGTTCTGCGGTGATGGGAGGACATCATATGTTGACCTGATAAGGAAACTGATCCTACTCTCTTCCATTGACCAAAGGTCTTGTCAGCCCATCTTGTGTTCCACACTCTCCCATATCTCATCCGCTCTCCCTGCTTGGCCTGGAATGCCTTTATACACCTCATCCTCTTCTCCTGCTTTCGCACCTTGATAATTACCATCTTCCTCCTTCGAGCTGGGCCTGCCTTGTGCCATTTAGGAGAAGCTACACTAAGCCCAAAGCCCTCTCTTTCATGCTGTACCTGTCCCACTGATATCCCCAATTTGAAGAGCAGCCTTTGCCTCTACCACAGATTTCTTTGCTGACGACTTTCTACAAGTTTTTTAACACAGGGCTTCCTCCCTTATAAATTTGTCGCATGACTACTAAGGTAATTTCCAGTCTGACTTTGGTACACTTAAACAAAGAAACCTCGTACACAGTCAGTGGCCACAGCAACCTCGGCAGTAGCCCAAACTGAAAGCACCAGAGCTTTAGTTTGCCAGGTAGAGCACAGCTGTTTATGCTCTTACACCCTACCACTGCTTGTCGTCTAACTTCTCCCAGTTCGAACTGTATCCTTTAGATCCCCATCGTACCATCTCCCAAGACTCTTCACTGGCTTCTCAGAAACTGTGGGTATTGCCTCACCATTAATGAGAGAATGTTTTATCTACTAGCCTGCTATTTGTATAGCCTAAGGACAATCTGAGAATGAAAGCACTTACAAAAAAGGCATGGCCTTCATAGTGTGTGTATTACATCGCCACTATTTTGCACCTGAACCTTGGATCAATAATATCCTCCTTCATTCTGTCTGTTCATTTAATAGGGTTGAGGGATATAACAAAAGTGTGTGTATTTTTTATTTATTTTAGTATACTCTATAGATACGATTTTTTTCAACTGTGCAGTCAATGTTGCCAAGTATGTTCAAAATGTTTAAACGCAGTACATAAAATACAGTTTTTCATAAAGAAAACCACCATTAGAAATCAAATCCCTCTAAAAGCGTGTAGTTCACCACCACCACCAAAAAAAAGTAGTTTAAATGTTCTTTCTTCAGTGAAACATAAAATAAATTCTTCAGAATGCCCAAGCTGCTCTTTTCCATATGAAAGTGAATTGAATTTATGTGTTGTCTTAAAGTGAATTGTGGCAATGTCCACACTCTAAAAAATGGTGGGTTTGTTTTAACCCAATTTTGGGTAAAACATTGGGTTACATTTTTAAATTACATTTTTAACCCAACGGCTGGGTTTGTCCATATTTGACCCAAAATTGGGTTAAAACAACCCAGCATTTTTTAGAGTGCACTGTAAGTGTAAAAGAGCAGCTTGGACATTCTGTTAAATAACTCCTGACTTTTTTGGGTGCCTATACCTTTATATAGACTATACTATACCTTTCAAAAAGACATCAGAGAACATGTATCTATTGTATGGCAGTGTGCTAATTCAACAATACATGAGTGAAAAGAAAACGTAATCTCTCAAGTCAACAAACAATGCAGGTGATGCGATACTCCATTCAAAAACTCTTTCCCACAAATCAATCTGTTTTGAATCCTCTGGGTCCCTCCTAGGACAAATCAACTAAACATCTAAGACAAAGCAGAATTCAGAAAATGGTTGGTAAAAAAAAGTAGGATTTAAAAAAGAATTTTTCCCCCAGTAATGGCCCAAAAGTAAACAGCTGTTAAGATTGACCAAGAAACTATCAAACTACCATGAAAATATCAAACAGCAATATATATCCAGGTCTATTGTGAAACACAAAACAACTCAAACTTCAGCAAATAACATCACATCATACTCCCTATATCTGCTCAAATATTACTCAAGGTTACATGGGTTTAATGAGATTTAATCTAGCTTTGGGATAGGTAAAAAAAACAGAGAAAAAGTAATACCTTGGCTGGAGAAATTATGCAATCCACTAAATTGCTTTTAATCAGAACTGTGTGGAAAAATCCAAAAACATTTGTGAATATTCAAATTACCAGAAATAAATAGTTTTATAATAACAATAAATATAATTCAGGATAGTTAATATGTAATTTTACTTGTGTAATACTGAACAATGGGATTCACAATTAACCCTCATTTAATAGCACAAAGACCCTGAAGACAATATTCAGATCTTCAGAGTATAAAATCATCTCTATTCAGGAGGGAGGGGGGGATGTAATTGATATGAGATTTCAGCCTGCTCTTTTCATATGATTTTCACATGGATTCTTGTTCTATGAGAAACAAAAGAAATCCTTCACGTGTTGGAATCCAGGTGGATGTAGGATCGATGCGAGAAAAATGAATGATACAAACAACCCACTTGTAAACTCAGAACATTTCATCACTTTTTAAGCACTAGAACAGGCTCAGGTGAATCCAAAACATACAATTCATTATTTTTTTACACACACAACCAACCTTTTAGTAGAGTTTAACTGTGCAAAATATTTTATGTGTAAGTATTGGTGCAAAAAAGTCTCAAAAAACCCTCACTAATCAATAAGTACTTTGTTTGACTAGTCGACTATTGCGATTAGCAACCCATCCCTAATACATAACACAATCATAATAACCCAAAAATACATGAAAATACTTTAACAATAATAACCGTAAAACTATTAAACAATGACATGAAGCTGCACAAGAAACAATAACTGGCTTTTACTTCATGATAGTGACTTTTGTTAACATTTGGGTCGATATATATTTGCAGGGTAGCATCTAGATTAATTATTACTGAAGCATTCAACATTTTAAACACAAAATATGGAGTTAAAAAAGTCACTTAAATAACATTGATGCATCGAAATATCCATCAAATAACTGCAATAAGAACCAGTTTTGGAAAACTTATAAATGTCTTGCACATTTCACAAGTATGTTTCAATAAGCTTTAAACACTTTGCTAAAAGTAAAGCTAAAATGTTTTAAAACATTAACCTGAAAACTAGGCTGAATGGTTTTCATTAATTTGCTGAAAACATCGACAGTATTAGGCAGCAAAAATAATGTCAAAATTCCTTCAGCCCTCACCCTAATCTAAACCTATTCCCAACACGGCGAGTGTTCAGGGGGTTTAATGGATAACAACCACACAGTGTCACATGAGAAGTGGACGGAAAAAAGAAAGTGTAAACCATATGGCAGATTTTTGACACACTTGGATTTACAGAGAGTTGTTTAGGCTAAAGGCTAAAATGAACTTCAGCACAGAGAGGAAGAGTGAAAATTTAGCTTATCTTGTCTTTACGGTTACTGGATATCGAAAAGAACACTCCCAAGGTTCTTGCGCAAGAGGCTGTTAAATAATGTTTCATTTTTCAAATCAAAGGATTCGCTCGCCTTGAAACTTTTGGGAATTTAGGGAAAACACGCCTTGAGATAACAAATGTGTTCAAAATGAAATATTCTTTTACATGTGAAAGATCTATTTTACAATTATTATTGATTTGCATCTGACATCCAAAATAGCAACTAATCTACTAATGCTTCGTTCACACTGGACGTGAATAGCGTGTCAAATTCGCGTCTAGTTTGACGCTTGACCACTTTGCGTTAATTCACGAACTTATGCACATGTATGTTGTCTTTACATCATAACCCTATTTCAAATAATCTATATAGGGAATAAATAACATTCAATAAAAATGGACATGTCTGATATAAAAATAATGTTTTAAGTGATAAAATATTTGCTTTGTTGTGCATAAGAATCCCACCATGCATTTAGTCATATTAAAAAAAATATTTATTGAAGCATCCTGACACTTCACCACGTGAGCAAGCAGCTAGGCTCCTGATTGGTTAACACGGCGCGAACTGACGGCAAAGTTCCGATTTTTCAACTCGGGCGGCAGATGCGGAATTTGCGTCAAACGCGTGAATGCACAAATGGCACTAACTAAATCATTCGCACTTAACGCGCCAGACGCTCAATTCGCGCGAATGAGGCGTATTCACGTCTTCCGCGCCACAGGAATTTTTTACGTGCGTAACGCATCTTTGCATTGACTTAATATTGAAATCATTCGCGCCTGACGCACTATTCGTGTCCGTTGTGAATGCACCATAAAAGGCACACTTTTTTAAGAGGTCGCTTATTCAAAACAATAACAAAGGCGTAGCTTGATGACGGCGAATGAGCGTAGAATCATGGGAGTTGTCGTCTTCACCTTCACAGCCATGAAAATAAACAGAAATCATGTTCACTTATGAGCAGATGTATAAAAGGAAACGTTACTTTGCTATGAAGCCGGGCCATGGGATATAATTTACGCCGCTGATTTTATTGCATAGCCTAAGTGCTAAATTGCTACTCATACTGGCCATTTTATTTGACAACTTAAAATTGTGGATTAACGCAGCGGTGTTTGACTTGGTCAAAACAATCATACTAAAATACATTTGAGTGCGTTAAGTTGTTATAACACTACTGTGTTGAGCTATAAAATAATGATGAGTTTTCCGTTAATTCATGTATCCAATCAGTTGCTATAAAAAACAATGTTTATTAAAGCGTCTTTGGTTTTTCCATGACTTCTACGTAAATCTAGGGTAATGCGGATATGAGATAATGTCAATGAAACATAACACTGTTCTAGTGGTTTAGCAAATCCAAAAATCATACATATTGTGCCTTTAATCAAAAAAAATCACTATGTACATGACCACAAAACAAAACAAAAAAAGATGAATAGGATTTGCATGAAATGAGGAGTCAGAAAAGTCGGAATTGGGACAAAGTACGGATTTAATCTAGATGTCCTTTGACAGAATGAGAATCCCTGGGGTTTTAAAGGAAATAATAATGGAAAAAAGACTTCCCAGATGTCAAAATACTTAGGCATATTTAAGATCTGAACTGTTGAGAAAAATCCAGTGGAAAAACCAAAAGTATTATCTCTGTGGGAGAGTAGTGCAAGTACATTTAAAGTAGTTTACATGGTTTAGTGAAACCCTGACAGCTTCAAAGCTGTGATGGAAACCATGGCTGTAAACTCAAGAACACACGCTGCATGCTGAAATCATGAAGAATCAGTTCCTTAGTAAAATAATCACAGTTATTATAAACCGGTCTTTCATTTGGTCATCTTAAAAAAACGACTTAATTTAACTTAAGTATATTTCATTGAATAAAATACTAAATGCAAGAAACCAAGGATTTATGGAGCATAACTATCCCTATATTATCCCTATATGTAGCATCTCAACATTCCCACAGAGAAAAAGATCCATACATAATTCAAATGACTATTTTTTTTTATCAATTTAAAATGCTGTTGATTTTCAGCGATGGTCAAAAGCGAACGCAACTTGAATCAATGCACCTTCTCGCAGCCTACATACCAATTAAATCTGCTGGAAACTGTCGTCAAATAGCTCCAGACGCTTCTTTAACAACCTCTTCAGTTGGGGGTGGATGTTCAAGAGCTGCTAGAAACCTATCACGGTCAAGCTAGAAAAATAAAGGCATAAAGTCGCTCTCAATATGTGCCGAAACCATTCTCAAACCACCAAAACCAAAATGCATGAACATATTTGAGAAGAACTACAGGAACTTGTAAAATCACTAGCATGTTAATCTATCTAATATGGACTAGACCAAAACTGGAGATTAAGGCACTGATAAAATGTCAAAGGAATATCCAAAATAGCCCTATATCTGAGAGAAATGTTGCAAGAAACATAATTGGCCATAAGGTTGTTGCTGATCTTTGATGAAAAGAGAGGGAAGGCGGACGCATAGGGAAGCTTTCGAAGAGAGAGGGGGAGGTAGATGATGACTAGAGATAAAAATAAAAAGTGACATTTTTCCTGATGGTAATGGTTCTCACAGCAAGCAGCTTTGACCTTCAGTTTTGTTTGAATTTGTGACGCTTCTGAGCATGACACCAAATGTGTGCCGACAAATTCACACAGAAAGAGTCCGAAAAGCCAGGGCAAGCCGAGGTTAGGTTTGGCACTGGAGCGTATGGATAAACTGTTTGCCGGGGTTGAAAATAAACAGCGGATGGAATAAATTTGGCTTATTAAAACACAGGCACCTTAACTAAATGACACATCCATGACAGACCTCTGAATCCCATCCAGGGGTCTCATAATAGACTGTTACTTCAAGTAAATGAAAATGCTTATCATGAAATGAATGTAAATAACAGTTATGATGATAAATTCAATGTTGGTCATTTTCGTCAATTATTATGAATTTATGATTAACAAGAGTGAGGTTATTAACCATTTAAGGCCAACCCATAATGCAAGGCTGTATAAAAGTTACAAATAACAAACACTGTATAAATGAGTATGCTTTATCTAATCAATAAAATTGATTACAAGCAATATTATTAGTTAAATTTTACAAATTAGAACTGAGTAATAATTAATCAAATTCCAAAAGTTAACCGTTTAAAATGAGTAAAGTTTACACCCAAAAATTAAACAAAAAATATCTGAATAACAGACAGGCGTCAAAGATTAAGAACTCTTTATTTTATATTGCCAACATTGAAGACACCTGATGGTAACACGCAGAATCTCTGAAGGAGAAAACCGTCATTTTAAAACGAACACTGATCATCATAATGGTGACTTAAATGTACGTTTTTTGTTTGTTTTACTCATTTTAAATGGTTAACTTTTAGGAATTAATTTGATTAATTATTACTCGATTTTAATTTTGTTAAATTCAATATTGCTTGTAATCTGTTGCCACAATTTTTTTTGATTAGATAAAGCGTACTCGTTTTTACAGTGCAGGAAAAGCTAGCCTGTAGGAAACACAATACTCCATGTTACATTACAGAGGGAGATTTAGTATCAGACTACAAACAGAAACGGAAAAAGAAATGCATGATAAAATATGATACCGGCAGTCCAAATTCACCATCATACTAACTGGTGATTTGCAATGAAATAAAAGCTTGTTTCTAAATGCTGCAACTTCTATTAATGCTGGAATGCAGGACAGTGTCTTTGCAACAATAGAGTTTGGATTTTGGGACTTTGACCCTGGAAAAAAGTTTAAGGAAATGATTTATGATGCTCCCTAAAGCGTTATCAACAGAGCTCGGGAGAAAACTCTTGTCATGAAGGTGTGAATCAACTTTTACACACTTCTAGATTTCAGAAATACGGTGGGAGATTAATGGCTTTGGTTACTTTTTACCTCTAAAAACACATGATAAAGCTAAGCTCTCGTTATGAATTCGTTGCAAAATTTTCAATAGGCTAAGCCCAAAATATTCAGCTTGGATTTCCTCAAAATGTACTTGGAATTAATCTCTTATGATGGACAGAATAACTACACAGCACAAGACACAAGAAGCAAATCTTTAAGCTTAAAACACAGCAATAAGAGTTCCCGCACAATAATCATTTTCCAAAACAGTCATTTGTGATTGGATTTTTAAAAATATCATTAAACAATCTTATACAATGTAATATTTTTGAGCAGAATATAACAGGAAAAAATATATATTAACTATAGAAATGTCCATGATTTGTAAGGTAATAATTAAAGGGATAGTTCACCCAAAAATCAAAATTATCCCATAATTTCCGCACCCTCAGGCCATGCTAGGTGAATATGACTTTATTATTTCAGCCGAACACAGTCAGAGTTGTATTAAAAAATATCCTGGCTCTTCCAAGCTTTATACTGTAATAGAAACGCCTGAGATTATGAAGCTCCAAAAAAAGCACATCCATCCATCATAAAAGTAATATATACGACTCCAGAAGGTTTTTGTAAGAAAAATATTATCCGGTAACACTTCCGAGTTCCGTCATGTCAATCATCCGCCGTTACCGGTCTCACCAGTTTGGAAGCCAGTGATTATATTGTATAAAGTTATAATATGGATATCTTTCTTACAAAAAAAACGCATAGCTGTGCTTTTAGAAGGCGTTTATTACCACCCTGGAGCCGTATTACTTTTATGATGGATGATAAATGTGCTTTTTTGGGCTTTTGGCTGAAAGAAGAAAGTCATACACCTGGCTTGGGGGTAAGGAAATCATGGGATGAACTATAAGACAAATATCTTTCATATTTAACTTAAGAACAGAATGAATCCAACTAACATTACCTCAGTGCCTTGATACTTCCTGAAACAGGCATTTTGATACAGACTGGGAGTTTTTTCCTCATATCTAAGCAGGTTTCACTAACACATATGCCATCTTCGATAATACAACACATCCTAGTCAATTTAAACACAAAAGTGTATCATATTTGATATGATGTAGACGTTGAACAAACATAAGAGCAAAGTTCACAATGAGATACACATCTGTATGACATCTAAAATGTATTTGTGGCGTCATATAATATCTTAAGCAACATTATAATCAGACTTTGTGCGGTTTACTGTGTCGAAATACATTGTTTTGGTTGATAAAGAGTGACCAACATTTACTCAAAAGCTGCAGTTAACAGATGCCCAAAAGCCAAGGGTTTGCTGTCTGACATTAAAAGGGAGATTAACACAAATCTAGGGTTAAAAACGAGGAAACCTCGTGGTTAAAACTCAATAGATAATCTCCCAATAACATCAGATACGGCGATTTAAAGGGATTAAACATAGCTAATGAAGCATTAGATTTAGGGGGAGGGGCGTGAAACCAATATTTTCCATATTTTTGGAATGAGAAACACATATGAGTGAATAACACTTTGGAACGGGACTCGTAAAAACCAAATAATGTTGTTATTTGTATGACGTTTTGGCTACACTGCTATGTCTCGTTCACGGACAAAGCGAGCAATCGATTAACCGAAAAAAAAAACACAGAGATCAAAACTGACTCAAATAACAGAGCGTATATATTCGCCCAAAAATCTTCAGATTAAGATCAATGGGTTATATTAAAATGCTCAGTATAGTAAGAACTGGTCTTGACAAGGCCGCGATAACAACTATGCAATATGCGCAGTGTCATTTTCTTTGTCAACCCCCCACCTTCCCCTAAAATACAAAATTATTTTCTGACATTTCCCCATTGCAGCAAAGCGCGCTCCCCCAGCGCCTATATGATTTGAGGGAAGGGAGGACGCGCGCGCAGCAGCATGACAGTGGGGCGGGGACGCGCACAGCCCTCCCCCAACCCCAAATAATACAGTAGCCTACAATAAAACAGGGAGCGCGCACACTGGCAAAAGCAACGCATTTGATTGGTCAACGCACAATTCCCTCTGTACACGTAACACGCCCTGCTTACAATAAATAAACATCGCCCAAATTTCCTTAAAAAAATAAATAACTTAAAGAAATTACGTCGTTGCAAAAACACTAACTATTAGACAGTGGAATAAAAACAGTATGCACTTGACACACATTATTGCTCATAATACAGCCGCATAACTAAACTCATAACTGCGATTTTTTTTTTTTTTGATAAGGTCCAGCGGGTGGTGAGCGCCTATGAGAAAAAATCGTTGCGAGACAAAAAAGCCGCTTCGCTCCCTGCTATTGGCAATTGATTTCCACTAGTCCCCTACACCAAATATACACATTCACGGAACGTGAAGCTGAACTGGACAATTCTGCATGTTAGGTTAAACGAGCTTACCTACACAGTGAATGAGTTTATGCCGCCACGAATCAAGTTCCTGCCGAAAGCCGCGCCTCTCGATCGTGCATTGCTGCCTTCTGCACAGACTCGCCATTTTCTATCGGCCCCTCCCGCGGGCACGCACCTTCTACTGGGAGCTTCCCAGAGTCGACGTCATCAGTCCCCTTCTCTCTCTCTCCCTCTCTCTCTCCCTCTCTCTCTCTCTGTGGGAAGGGCTGGAAGGGGGGTCTTCGCTGCTGCAGCACTCTTCTGACATGTCCCTCCCACATCCAAATCTTATTCAGCCTATGCCGAAGCTTTACATTTTGCCATAGCATGTTTAGCTGAAATTCAGATGACTTCATTTAAAAATGGTCTGTTATCATATGTTAATACTTATATGATCCTTGCCATTTATAGTGTGTATTTCACATGTTGATAAATAATATATAAAACAAAAAAACAAAACAAATGCATTTTCATTATTTTAATAATGGCCTACTGTAGATAAAAAAATATCAAATAATTTACATTACAAAAACAATTGAATTATTAGATTTGTAATTAGTCCCTCTGAGGAATGTTTAATGCATTAAAGGGATAGTTTGCCTAAAAAAAGACAGGTCAGACTTTTGTACATCTGAAGAAAAATGAAGATCTTTTTGATTAAATCTGAGAGATTTCGAACGTGCGGCGTAACACAAGAATGAACCTCATTGGTTCTTGCTGAAGCTCAAAGTTGCTGCATAGGATAACACGAAAACTGTGCCTTGGTTTTTGCAGAAACTCAAACGTGCTGCATAACACGAGAATGAACCTTATTTATTTTATTTATTTATTTATTTATTTGGATCCCCATTAGCTTCCGCAATGTGGTTGCTAGTCTTCCTGGGGCCCATAAAAGTACTGAAACATATGTACAATTAAAATACACAAATATCATCATACATAATGATAACATTCATATTCGAACATTACCACATGTATACATTTATCCACATGTACACACTCTCATACAGCATTTGATAATATCACTGTAAAAAATATCCATGATTGTAACAATAAAATACTGTAAAAATGCTACAGTGCAAAACTGTTAATTGGTAAACAGAAAGTTTCCATACTATACATGGTAAATAACTGTGATATAATTTTACAGTAAAATACCATTAAATTTACAGTTTTTGAAAGTGAAAGAAAAAAATCGTTGTATAATTTACAGTGAAAAAGCGTAAATTGACATTCCCACAATTCCCTGTGACGCTTCACGTTTTATGTATTTTTGTTGAAATAACTATGGTTCCTCAGTTTTATTGTTTTTTTCTTTCTAATCAGTTATGTACATTAGGGTTTTGTAATGAGCTGTGATTGCTCATTTAACTCCATTACTGCTGTGATGATTGTTGGTTGTCAGTGTATTACAATGGTCTAAAAATATATCAATATATTATATAAAATAATCTAAATGATCTTTTATATAATCTAAAAAAGATATCAATACGTCAATACGTTGGTAAATCCACATTTTATCAGAAAATAAAATACGGTTTATTACTGTAATTTTTAAGTTAAGTCTGAAACCATTAACGTTCCTACCGTATTTTTAACTGTAAAGTTATGGCAACCACAGCTGCCATTTTTTTACCATAAAATTTACGGTTTATTTTTTACAGTGCACAGTCACACATTAACTGATGTAATACTATTAATTCTAAACTATTTTAGAGTCTTCTTAAAATTACATATGTTTGATATATGCCTTGTTTTTATATCCAATTTATTCCAATTCGGATGACGCTCTAGATAATGCAGTTCTTGCCATACAATTGAACCTTGCAGATGGAACCACTAACACACCTGAGCTCACCTGACGCGTAACATGTCCGTGGCAAACCTACTAAAAAACAATTTGTCTAAATAGAGCATTGTGCATATAACAGAGAAGACTTATATTATTTTTGTCTTCCACCTTTAGCCAGCCCAAACCTATGCATTTTATCCACACTAGAGCGAAAAGAGCAACCAAGTGCAACTCTTGCGGCTCTATTCTGAACAATTTGTAGTTTTTTCAGATGTCCCTTTGCATCACTGGACCAAATTACTGGGCAGTACCCCAAATGTGACAGAACTAAAGACTGGAAAACTGTTTTCATAAAATACACGTTTATCCAGGGCAGCTTGAAGGGAAGAGATGTCTCGGCTGGACCCCTGCCGGATTGTTATTTTTCCTGGGAAACTCCCGTAATTTGCATGGCCGAAACTCCTTTATGAATAATCCAACCAATATGTTTGTCTGATTTTGACCAGTTGCCAGATTTGATTAAAAGCATTATATTCACACAATCCACAGGCCATAGCACACAACTGAAGTTATTGCATACAGAGGCCAGACAGACTCACAGAGGCGATTGGCATCTCACAACTCGCACTTTATTCCCAAATCTAACTCGTGTACTCGTTACTTAATAAACAAAATAAGACCAAAATGAGCATCAAACATGTTATAAAAAAAGTAAAAGGGGTGTTCGAGGCACATGGCACATATAATACAATACAATACTGCCAACAGTTCAACAAGGAGCGCACAGTTCTTAAAGGGGCCACACCCTTAAAAAAATCTCCCGGATTTTGAAAACCAAATGTTGACGAGTATGAACCTCATTGGTTCTTGTAGAAGCTCAAATGTGCTGCGTAACACAAGAACGAACCTCATTGGTTCTTGTAGAAGCTCAAACTGTGATGCGTAACACGAGAACGAACCTCATCTGGTTCTTGTAGAAGCTCAAATGTGATGCGTAACACGAGAACAAACCTCATTGGTTCTTGTAGAAGCTCAAATGTGATGCGTAACACGACAACAAACCTCATTGGTTCTTGTAGAAGCTCAAATGTGATGCGTAACACGAGAACAAACCTCATTGGTTCTTGTAGAAGCTCAAATGTGATGCGTAACACGAGAACAAACCTCATTGGTTCTTGTAGAAGCTCAAATGTGATGCATAACACGAGAATGAACCTCATTGGTTCTTGTAGAAGCTCAAATGTGCTGCGTAACATCGAGAACGAACCTCATTGGTTCTTGTAGAAGCTCAAATGTGATGCGTAACACGAGAGCGAACCTCATTGGTTCTTGTAGAAGCTCAAATGTGATGCATAACACAACAATGAACCTCATTGGTTCTTGTAGAAGCTCAAATGTGCTGCGTAACATCGAGAACAAACCTCATTGGTTCTTGTAGAAGCTCAAATGTGATGCGTAACACGAAGAACAAACCTCATTGGTTCTTGTAGAAGCTCAAACGTGATGCGTAACACGAGAACAAACCTCATTGGTTCTTGTAGAAGCTCAAATGTGATGCGTAACATGAGAACGAACCTCATTGGTTCTTGTAGAAGCTCAAATGTGATGCGTAACACGACAATAAACCTCATTGGTTCTTGTAGAAGCTCAAATGTGATGCGTAACACTGAGAACAAACCTCATTGGTTCTTGTAGAAGCTCAAATGTGATGCGTAACACGAGAACAAACCTCATTGGTTCTTGTAGAAGCTCAAATGTGATGCGTAACACGAGAATGAACCTCATTGGTTCTTGTAGAAGCTCAAATGTGATGCGTAACACGAGAACGAACCTCATTGGTTCTTGTAGAAGCTCAAATGTGATGCGTAACACTGAGAATGAACCTCATTGGTTCTTGTAGAAGCTCAAATGTGATGCGTAACACGAGAACGAACCTCATTGGTTCTTGTAGAAGCTCAAACGTGATGCATTAACACGAGAATGAACCTCATTGGTTCTTGTGAGAAGCTCAAATGTGATGCGTAACACGAGAACAAACCTCATTGGTTCTTGTAGAAGCTCAAATGTGATGCGTAACACAGAGAATGAACCTCATTGGTTCTTGTAGAAGCTCAAATGTGATGCGTAACACGAGAACAAACCTCATTGGTTCTTGTAGAAGCTCAAATGTGATGCATAACACGAGAATGAACCTCATTGGTTCTTGTAGAAGCTCAAATGTGATGCGTAACACAAAAACAAACCTCATTGGTTCTTGTAGAAGCTCAAACGTGATGCGTAACATTAGAACAAACCTCATTGGTTCTTGCAGAAGCTCAAACGTGATGCGTAACACGAGAATGAACCTCATTGGTTCTTGTAGAAGCTCAAACGTGATGCATAACACGAGAATGAACCTCATTGGTTCTTGTAGAAGCTCAAATGTGATGCGTAACACGAGAACGAACCTCATTGGTTCTTGTAGAAGCTCAAATGTGATGCGTAACACTAGAACGAACCTCATTGGTTCTTACAGAAGCTCAAACGTGATGCGTAACATGAGAATGAACCTCATTGGTTCTTGCAGAAGCTCAAACGTGATGCGTAACACGCAGAATGAACCTCATTGGTTCTTGCAGAAGCTCAAATGAGGGGTGAGCAAGGAATGACAATATTTAAATTTTTCATTGAACTATACCTGTATAAAAAGGATAATGGCTTGTAATGCAAGAAAGATTGCCACGCATTCGACTGCTTGCAGCCTTTTCAACCAATCAAGTGTCACTCGGACAACAGCTCATCCAATCAAGCGTCATTTTGAAGAAGATGCGATTGGAGATCCTGTGAGTAGATCGAGTAAAATTGATTTGCTAACTTTTTAAGGCAGTGATTCTCTGGTCATGTAATAAAGCAGGAATATCTGTTCCCTCACAATTAATGCTGGCAGTATAGCAGGTACAGTGCAGTTAAAGGTACACTGTTCACGAGTGACTGACAGCTTTTATTGTACTATGGCGCTGCAGATTTCCTAATGTGATTTCAATGGGTTACTGTGCACAGGAATAATTGAAGCAATTGTTATATAGGATGAAATGGTAGAAGAAAGGCAAATGAAATGAATAAAAATGCATTATAAGTTATTTTTTACCTGAGAATATTGTGCTTAATTTTCACGCCAAATGGTATGCCAGGACAGTAAATAGGCTAGTTAATCATAACTAACTTTTTTTGTGGAGAATTTGATGATTCGTAACGTTGCTCTTTTCCATTTAACAAAAGTAAGAATGGTTCTCAAACAAGAAAAATGCAATAAAAGGAAAGAATGCGTAAAACTATAAATTGAAAAAATCTAAACTAAGACGCTTTACAATATAGGCTCCCAGAGACCCTATTCAGATACATTTACATATGTAATGAAGTGAATGATCCGTAAACCCCAGAGGTGCACAACTATTCCAGTAGAATTCACATAATATAGAGTATACAAATAATTACTCTACTGTACAGTGAGTACAGAAAGTATTCAGACCCCCTTAAATTGTTCAGTCTTTGTTATATTGCAGCTATTTGTTAACCATTTAAGTTCATTTTTTCCCTCATTATTGTACACACAGCACCCCATATTGACAGAAAAACACAGGACCACGTGATATGACATTTTGCACATTTTTAAATAATGTAAAAACTGAAATATCAACATGGTCCTAAGTATTCAACCCTTTGCTCGGTATTTAGTAGAAGCACCCTTTTGGTCTTTTAGGGAAAGATGCAACAAGTTTTTCACATCTGGATTTGGGTATCCTCTGCCATTCCTCCTTGCAGATCTCCAACGTCAGGTTGGATGGTAAACGTTGGTGGACAGCCATTTTCAGGTCTCTCCAGAGATGCTCAATTGGGTTTAAGTCAGGGTTCTGGCTGGGCCATTCAAGAACAGCCACAAAGTTGTTGTGAAGCCACTCCTTTGTTATTTTAAGCCTAGTTCACACTACATGATTTTAAAACGTCGGGCTGAACTGTGTGGTTCACACTACATGACTTGCTCTCAGTGAAATCAGGAGTGTTCAAGTTGTTGAGCTGTTCACACCACACAACACAACGTGATTGATCCACAACAGGAGGTAACGCACTACACGAGTTGACAACGCACTACATAGAGATACAACCACGATCAGATGATAAGAGCAAATCATTTGTGACTCATTGAGAGCTGTTTCAATACTATGGTACGGTCTAAATCCTGAAAATAATCAAATAAATAACGAGTTGACAACAACTCTGTCACCCAACGATTCTATCTTGTCTACAACCCATGTTTTGTCACGAAACACGCAATAAAATCGAATCAGAAATGACGCTGAAACAGCACGTGCGTCAATACCCAGCGAAAAAGAGAACACAAACACGCGAATATGGACATCAGACAGAAACTAGTGCTGAACACTGTTTGCGTGCCAATCTGCTCTGAAAAAAGTGCAAAAATAAAAGAAAAACTAAGATTTACCTGGTGTCCTCAACCCATGCGTTGCTATGATTGGCAGTACTCATGACATCACTTGAGTTTGAGTCGCGTGACGGCTCTGGATATCTAGCAGGCTAGATATTTTTCTGGGCTCTGCGACACGTCTGAAAGCGTTTTCGCTGCGTTGTTGACTCTTTCATAATAACAGATTTGCAAGCGGTCATCGTCCACTAATCCCCGCGATTTGCACGCAATTACACCCTGACCTGTCGGCGAGCTCAATGATTTGCAAATTGGGCATAAATCGGGCTTAAAATCTTGTAGTGTGAACTTGGCTTTAGCGGTGTGCTTAGGGTCATTATCTTGTTGGTGAACCTTCGGCCCAGTCTGAGGTCCAGAGCACTCTGGAAAAGGTTTTCGTCCTGGATATTCCTGTACTTGGCCGCATTCATCTTTCCCTCGATTGCAACCAGTCGTCCTAACACCCCCACAGCATGATGCTGCCACCACCATGCTTCACTGTTGAGACTGTATTGGACAGGTGATGAGCAGGTTCTGGTTTTCTCCACACATACCAAATTACAATTAAGGCCAAAAAGTTCTATCTTGGTCTCATCAGACCAGAGGATCTTATTTATCACCATCTTGGAGTCCTTCAGGTGTTTTTTAGCAAACTTTGACTGAGGAGAGGCTTCCGTCAGGCCACTCTGCCATAAAGCCCCAACTGGTGGATGGCTGCAGTGATGGTTGATTTACTACAACTTTCTCCCATCTCTCAACTGCATCTCTGGAGCTCAGCCACAGTGATCTTTGGGTTCTTCTTTACCTCTCTCACCAAGGCTCTTCTCCCCCGATAGCTCAGTTTGGCCGGACGGTCAGCTCTAGGAAGGGTTCTGATCGTCTCAAACGTCTTCCATTTAAGGACTATGGAGGCCACTGTGCTCTTAGGAAACTTAAGTGCAGCAGAATTTTTTTGTAACCTTGGCCAGATCTGTGCCTTGCCACAATTCTGTCTCTGAGCTCTTCAGGCAGTTCCTTTGACCTCATGATTCTAATTTGCTCTGACATGCACTGACTACATTTACATGCAGCCAATAACCCGTTTGAAACCGGGATTTTAGCAATAACCTGGTCACGAATGGACATGTTAACACTGGCAAAAACCCGAATATGCTCATATCCCAGATTTCAAAAACCGGGATATTGTACCTGGGTACTCCTTTTCTAACCCGAAATTTTGGTCATGTAACGCGCATCGGCATATCCCCATAGTGATTTGTGTTCTGCGCATGTTCTATTCGCAAAGAATCTTGGTCTTTTGAGTAGAGAAACTTCTCAGCACATACAAAAATCTGCATGCAGTATACCGGAAGTAAACATGGCGAGACACAGCACAGCATACTTTTGGAGCGAGCTCGGTAACGTTACTAGCATCTAAGCGCAAACAAAGGCGATCGCTATCTCCCCAAACTATTCATTATCCGCATGCTGCTGTTGTTGTCGTCTTTGGATACAGGAAGAAGCATCGGAAATGACGCATATTGCGTCTTAAGGTTGTCCGTACGTCTAGAAGCCAACCGCGCGTCGCCGTTTACATCGGGATATTGCAATTCCATGTATACAGGAGAAACAATTCGCATACTATCCGTCCTAAATAGTATTCGAAAATAGAATTAGTATGTCCCAAACCATAGTATGTTTAAATGAGTGTTTCAAAGATACCTGGATGGTCTACTATTTCCGGTCAGAATCCGAAGTGTAGATCGGTGCACACTCTAATGGCTGATATTGCCCACAAACCATTGCGCGGTGGACGAGGATTTGTAGAACTACAAACATGAGTAAAAAGTGTTAAACTACAGACACGGAGGGCGCGAGTCCTGCTGGTCCCGCGGCTGTGTAGAGAGGTTTAGATAAACAGGTTTGAGTGATTAATTATCAGTATCTAACCTGACGAAAATGAATTTATTCAATGTTGTCCACATTATATTGCATATGCAGCAGCATTGTGAACTTTTGTAAGACGCGTTTAGCCTTTACTTTTTAAATGCATCATTATATTCAAATTGCAAACACGAGGAGAGTATCTGCATGAAAGACCCACGACTGGCAGATGAACGTGCTCTGAAACGGTAGGAAATCAAATTAGATAGAATGGAGGATTTTAACTGTGACAAGATGATTGACAGGGCAGTTTACGGTGACAGGATGCACGCAGCACGCGACAGAGCTGTCCGTTAAAGATGAACGTGATAGTATGTCCCAAAGCTTGCCTACTCTTTTTGCTGCACACTCAAAAGTATATACTTTTTCTTCACAAAAAGAGTACATACTTTTAGGGCGTAGTATAAGTAGGCGAATTGGGACGCAGCAGCAGTCACTGTAAGCTGTAAGGTCTTAGGCCCTGTTTACACGAGAGACGCTCCGCGGCTGAAAACGTAAAAATATTTTATTGGATGTGCCTTCGTTTACACGGCGACGGCGTTTTTGAGGCTTAAAAAAGTAGAACCACCCTCCAGAGTGGAAATCTTAAAACGTTCCACCGCGCGTTCCTGTGTAAATGGTAAAAACGCGAAGTCTGCTTGACAGTGAAGGTTGTATGCAGGTGCGTGGACTTGGTGTTGTTATAGTATGCACTCCTAGCCACCTGAAATGCATACTACATTGAATTTCACAGACTTTTGCGTCACCATTTGCACGCGAATTTCCCACACACAACGCTCGTCTAAACGCAGAATAAAAAGTGATGACGCAACACTACTTTTGCGTTTTCTCTTCAGAATAGTTTCCGTGTAAACATAGCCTTAACATGTGATAACCATGTGATATTTAAGTTGTTCTTATTTAATAAATGTGCAGAAATGTCAACAATTCTGTGTTTTTCTGTCAACATGGGGTGCTGTGTGTACAATAATGAGGGAAAAATGACTAACTTAAATGATTTTAGCAAATAGCTGCAATATAACAAAGAGTGAAAAATGTAAGGGGGTCTGAATACTTTCCGTACCCACTGTATATGTTGGATGTGACACAGTAGAGCTCCAATCTACATTTCTCCTTGCCTTAAAAAAAGAAAACAAAAAAACCCCTCAAACCTTGAGTTTATTGAAGTACCTTACAGGTCAGGAAATAAACGTGAGATGAAGCACTTATAAAACAAGTTGAAGCAAGAAGCTTTTGTGTGAGGAACGCATTGAACGCATTCACTGAAAATACTTATTTGGATGAGCATTTATTTTACTCAATTGATAGAAATTAGTCATAACGCTACTCGTGAATTCAGACTTCACAATTAACTGCAGATATGCGAAAAATGTGCATTCTTACAGTCAGGGTCAGAATACTAATTGGAAAGAATATATTTAATATAATTTGTTTTTGGAAAACAAAAACTCAGTTGCATTGTAAATAAAGTCATATCACAAAGAGTCATCAACAGGCGTCTGTAAGAGCGACTAAACACACATACACACACACAGAGGCTGCTATATGTACCAGGGCTCCATATACCCTCAAGGTCTTCTTTGCAGTATGGCAGAAACAAAAGCCATCAGTCCCACAGCGAAAGACAAAGACGTCACTCAGTGATCTGAATACGCTTTTGGGGAACGGTTTGGGTAAACTTTAACAGAAACAGTTTTGTTTGCGTGTGCACATGTATGAAACAATGCAGTAAACTGATTTGTTGTGCAGACCTGACCTGTTGATTGGTTTCAGTGTCTTTTCCCTGATTGGGTTTTTAATGAACATCATTGACCTTTGGCGAGACGTTTTTGAACATTTAACATTTAAGGCTCTGTGAAATGAGTAGTTGTAACCCAACTGGACTCGCGCACAAGGCCCGCAGTACTTAACTCTCTCATTGCCTAATTCGTTCCTCAGCTTTGTCTCATGCACACCGCTCAAAGCGTTTAGGGATAATCTGATGTTCAAATAGCAGTGTAGTGGGGGAGGGGCTTCACGGACAGTGTTTCTTTGGAGATTGGGAGAGCACAGTATGTTTGTTAAAGGGGCCAATACAAAAGATTAAATATTGATGCAGTGTAAGCCTTCAACCTTCATTTTAAGTAAACGTTGATAGCTTTGTTTAAGCTACTTAGTGTTTCCTGAGCTGCTGTTTAGTTGCTGAATCTTCAGCGCCAGATGCCAAAAACATGATATTTTACCCGATGTGAGCCTACAGTTTGAATTCAGCATGAAGAGACTGAGCAGCACTAAATACTATAAAGACAATGGGCCTCATTCATGTAACACAAGCAGAAGGATTTTTTTGTGTGTGTGTTTTGTGCATAAGGCCATTCAACATTTTCAGATTCATGAAAGTGTTCCTATTTTAAAAATGTAGGCCCCATGAAATTCGTTTTATTTTTCCCCAATTATTATTATAATTATTTTTCAAATTCCGTTTTTTTTTAATGGTTAAATTAAATTTTTGTAATCAAAAAGCATGTCTAATTCATTTAAATCATGAAACTTAAACAATTTGACAACTATTTTTTAAGTTTTCAGGACCCTATGAGATATTTTTCTCAAATTCAGATTTAAAAATAATTTTAATTTTTTTTAACCGAATTCTGAATTTTAAGTTTTCTGGCTTCTATTTTAATGGTTTGATTACATTTGAAATAATCAAAAAGCATGTCTAATTCATTTAAATCATGAAACTTAAACAATTTAACAACTATTTTTTTAAGTTTTAAATTTTAGGACTCTATGAGATGTTTTTTTTTCTCAAATTCAGATTTATAATTTTTGTTTTTTTAACCAAATTCTGAATTTTAAGTTTTCTGGGTTCTATTTTAATGGTTTGATTTACACTTTTAATAATCAAAGCACATAACAATAGTTTTTTTATGAAATAAAACTATTTTTCATTTTTATGAAATGTTTTTTTATCCTTCAGAAATTCCGTGTTGTGTTTTTATTTTATTTTCTGGCAATTGAATGAAAACATAAAACATTCATTTTAAAAATTAAGTTTGAATTATTATTATTATTACATTGCTAAATTCTACTGCACAACAGTAGGTAATATCTATAACAATTTTCAAGTTAAACCGAACTTTTATTGTGACTGTTTGCCGTAAAGAGCTTTCAGTTTTTTCAGTTTTTTTTTCAGTGTTCGTGCACTCTAAAAAATGCTGGGTAAGGGTTGCTTCAACCCAAATTTGGGTCAAATATGGACAAACCCAATTGTTGGGTTAAAAATGTAATTTAAAATGTACCATTGAAGTGAAAGTTTAAGTTGGGTTAACATTTTAAATAAAATTTTTAACCCAACATTTGGGTTTGTCCATATTAAACCCAAATTTGGGTTGAAACAACCCAGAATTTTTAGAGTGTGATATGCCCTAAAATGTTGTATTTTAGACGAACTAAAAACACTACATTGTGTCCCACTCTATTATGTATTATATGAGAATATTTCACGAGTATATATTTGTAATCTTCAAGATAAATACCCTATAAAGTTAAAGATAAGCCCTACGATTGGCATTTATTAAAATACACAGGTTTACTGACCCAATCTGAGTTTTTGAGGAAGGTCTATAATGAGTTGTCTTCATTTGCTGAATACAAAAGCAAAGCAAGTGCAGTCTTTATTACTTTATTTACTAATAAAAGACTTTTAAACCAGCTTTTAAACTTTTAAACTCAACTTAATGAGTTGGTAAAAGTTAAATCAATTCATTAATTGCTCACTGAATGCACTATTTTAATGGAATCCACATCTTACACTTTGTGACAAAGTTATTTTTTTAAGAAAAAAATTTAATAAAATTATATGCTACAAAAAATATATCAATATTGTTAATTAATTACACTATGTTCACACTGATTAATTCATTAAAATACAACAAAAATAGCTTTAAAGCTAACTCCATTATCATGGCATGTAACATATTGCAGATGCTTTCTTATTAAATCCTTTCCCCTGATCTGCATATATAGCTTATTTAAAACAATGCTTTTCATAGTTTCCAAACTTAAAAAAAAAAAATCACATTTTCAACAATTACTGAAAGCACCTGCAGAACCAATATATCGCATGGAAAGTGTGGCTTACAGTAATTAGCAGAACAGCGGGAGTCTAATTAACTTAAATTCAATAAAAGAAACAGACCTTGGACTCTGTACTGCTAATTGCTACAATAAAAAATTGGATTTTCTTGATGAAATAATTGTACTTTCTTTTGTATTTATAACAAAATCTACACGGAAGCTACACCAAACTATAATTGATATAGAAATATTATATAATTAAAAAAATATATTTAACCAAACATTTATAAATAAGTCATAGTTTTTCAATGCAACTGGGAAAAGTTGCAATTCTGGATATGATTTTGTATTTATTATGCCAGAACTGTGTTTGAAACCACCCTAACCCAATTTTTATTTAAAGAAGTGCTTGAAAAGTTGTCAAAGCTAAGCTAATATATGTGCACAACGATGATAGATCCTGTCTTAAAAAAAAATAATTGGGTCATTTGCAAATTCTTGTTCTTCAAGTACAGGCATCAAAGCTATATTGACACAAAAATCCACACAAATTCAGCTAATTATCTGGCAACTGTCACTTGGTATTGGCTTGATGTTGAGTACGGCACAAAAGAAAATATATCTAGAGGCTCTGCTAGAAATTAAAAACATTTCCCTGATTCTGTGCACAATAACTGCAACAAAATATACACGTATGACACTGTTTTAATTATATACACTAATCCACAGTAATTTTGCCAAACAAAAGCTGTTTATTCTCTCTTCCTCCTTAAGCATTCACTAACAAACAATCACAAACATTCTCTAAAAGCAAGGGTACTCCCTACCGAAATCTCCAGGCTAAGAATGCCTTCTAGATTAGGGAATAGGTAGCGACAGATGGGGAGCCTAATTTAGTAAACCATTAGCTGGCAAAAAAAAGAAAAAAAGCAATAGCTCCCTCCCTCCACTCAAATCCTCACACACTGAGGCCTGCGGATTGGCATGCGTTTGTAGACTTACACTTAGAATATGTCAAAGTCACAGTTTATTTATACAGCAACAGCTGAACAACATGCCTTACAATACATCATTAAACATTCATAACATAAATGAGATAGAAGTCATACATAAAATGTTGGTGACAGTGAAAAAGTGAGTTTTTAGTTGTATGTAATCTGAAGTGCAGGCTGTTCACCAGTCTTTGTGTGTGTTTCTGAGCTAATTTTGAGCGAGCGTGTGTGCTTTGAATCTGCACTCCAGTGTGTCATGAACAGGATTGAGGAATGTATGTAATTCTGAAGGCATGCCGCAATTCATTTTAAAGGAGAGACGCTGATTTGAGTATGTGTGAACAATGTGGCAGTTGAGCAGAGTTTCAATGTGTGTAAATGCTGTGGGTATCAATTGCATGACAGTGTAATACAGTTATACAGTATCAAGGGGGAACGCCTAACCACCAGTGCATCGATCTGGCGAGACTAAAGAATCCAGAAAATAAACTATCACCATTTCCAGATCAATATTACGCAGCACATGTTTTGGTAACACTTTATTTTACGGTGTCCGTGATGAGGAGTAATTACTTAGTACACTGAAAAAAAGATTTTTTGGCAAGGTAAATACTACTGAAAAAAAAAACCCAATGCAATTTTGTGGGTAGCAACCTTTAGAAATGTTGGCCCATATTGATAGGATAGCATCTTGCAGTTGATGGAGATTTGTGGGATGCACATCCAGGGCACGAAGCTCCCGTTCCACCACATCCCAAAGATGCTCTATTGGGTTGAGATCTGGTGACTGTGGGGCCATTTTAGTACAGTGAACTCATAGTCATGTTCAAGAAACCAATTTGAAATGATTCGAGCTTTGTGACATGGTGCATTATCCTACTGGAAGTAGCCATCAGAGGATGTGTACATGGTGGCCATTAAGGGATGGAAATAGGCTGAAATGATGCTCAGGTTGGCCGTGGTATTTAAATGATGCCCAATTGGCACTAAGGGGCCTAAAGTGTGCCAAGAAAACATCCCCCACACCATTACACCACCACCACCAGCCTGCACAGTGGTAACAAGGCATGATGGATCCATGTTCTCATTCTGTTTACGCCAAATTCTGACTCTACCATCTGAATGTCTCAACAGAAATTGAGACTCATCAGACCAGGCAACATTTTTCCAGTCTTCAACTGTCCAATTTTGGTGAGCTCTTGCAAATTGTAGCCTCTTTTTTTCTATTTGTATTGAAGATTAGTGGTACTGGTGTGGTCTTCTGCTGTTGTAGCCCATCCGCCTCAAGGTTGTGCGTGTTGTGGCTTCACAAATGCTTTGCTGCATACCTCGGTTGTAACGAGTGGTTATTTCAGTCAAAGTTGCTCTTCTATCAGCTTGAATCAGTCGGCCCATTCTCCTCTGACCTCTAGCATCAACAAGGCATTTCCGGCCACAGGACTGCCGCATACTGGATGTTTTTCCCTTTTCACACCATTCTTTGTAAACCCTAGAAATGGTTGTGCGTGAAAATCCCAGTAACTGAGCAGCTTGTGAAATACTCAGACCGGCCCGTCTGGCAAAATGCCTCAAAATTGCTTAAATTAAGTGTGGTTACTCATTGGTTCATTTTAGGGGTGTAACGATACACAAAACTGACGGTTTAGAGTTTTCCCACGGTTTTGATGTCTCGGTTCGATTCAATTCGGTTTAGAAAGCTAAAATGGCTTTTATTTATTTATTTATTTATTTTAAAGTGGTTTAATGAAAAAAAAGGTCTTTGTCTTTAATTTAATTCAATTACAATTAAACATTTCACAAGGATTAAAAAAAAAATCTGCTAATGCTGTAAACTATATAGGGAGCCGCACATTACTATAATATTAAAGGTTGTAGCCTAGACTTTTAAAGTAAATTCAGATGCTATTAATTTTTTAGATATAATAATCAACACACAACACATTGTATGAAAATATGTAAACTGAACATAAGGCAGTTTTTACATTAACTTGTGTTTTTACTCTAATAATTTACACAGTTGTCATTTTCATGAAAAATATTTTAAACATACATACATTAAATAATCAAGATATCATTAACAGGTTAAGTAAAATATAATATACAGGCTAACATAGTGCATTTATTTAGTGCAAAGGTTCATTTATAGGAAGTTGTGGACACTGAATGACAGCTGCTGAGGTAAATATAATGCTAGTGACAAGCTAAAGCTATGCTGTTTTATCGACGTCTTTCCGCTGCTGAAACACTGATTGAGCGATTACACGAGTAGTTATGATGCCTTTCAGTAAGTATACTGTATCTTTCAACATACCTTCAGGTGTCCTTTCTGTAACTGAGGAAGAGATGAGTCGCGTTGACTCGCGAGCCGCGCTGCCGCTTGAGATGACGAGCCTAGTATGCCTAGAGCGATCTGTCACGTCACATCAAAGAGCGCCAAAACGCCATTTATTGTTTGAATTTCGTGATCAAATAGACAGAATTGGAAAGATTACACCTTGCTTATTATCGAAAGTAACAAAACACGGAGCTTGTTATTTGGTGTTAATGGTGGTTAGGCTACAAAACTGAATTCGTTATGTACTGTCCACAAAAGACATGAGGTCCATTGAGCCGAGCTGGGCGGGGCCGGGGTAGCAGGGGGCGGGCGGGGCATGTTCGGTACGCAATAACAGTATCGACGATTCGAACCGTGAGTTCAGTATCGCGGTTTTTCGGTTCGGTTCGAAATCGTTACACCCCTAGTTCATTGTGTTGTTGGTTTGCTCCTGTAATTTGTCCTTCATTTGCTCCTGTATGGTCTCTCATGTGTGGATTATCTTTTTTGCTGCATTTAGATCCTTGCTTCAAATTTTTGCTTAACCCGCCTTGACAACAGATTGTTACAATGTAGTACTTCAATTCATAATATCTCCACTATTACCAGAATTCAATCCAAGAAAACTCACTTTCCTTAGAAATTAAAAAAAATTTGAAATTTCATCTAAACTGTATCTTTTGTCACACATCTTTTTGTACCACATATCTACATGGAAACATCATAATCATGACCCATCATCTCACTCAGCAGCATGTACAAATAAGTACATCTTAAGTGAACTGGCATAAAGACTTAATGTATTACATTTGAACCCTTTCACAACTGAGTTTGCCTTCTTTTGGAGAACAACCCCTGAATATATATATTTTTTTCTTTAACTGACATTTCATCTGTAATGTATACATATTTTGTAATATGCTATACATATTACAGATGCAGAAAGACAGAATGGTTTTGATCTGAACCTGTGAATATTGCAACTGAGTAGAAGCAATAGGGTAGAAGAGCGATTACAACTAGAATTTTTAGGAAAAAATAAACACTAGAAAATATATGTTTAAAAAGTACAAAAAATATACCGACAGACCACTTAAAGAGCACACCTTCCAGAAAGGTTAGTTTAGTTAGTGTGCAGACCAATTAATTTTTACTAATGTCCTTTAGATAATCTGTGTTTCTGTCATGCTTGTACTGTAATAATTTAAGCACTAAGACTTGAGGTCTGTTGAAGGAGGGCATTTTGTGCGAGGTGTGGAATCTCTGGACAGAAATACTGTGATAGATGCTGTACTTGAGCTCTCAGTAATGCACCACGGCATGAATATATTATGCAAATTACTATTTGTTTTAATGTTTACTGCTTTTATTCATACTGCTACTTTCCTTGTCACTTTCAGTTATTTATATTGATTATTTAGATTCTGTTACTTTGTTTTCTGTTACTGTCTGTGATGTTTATTACGAATTGTGTGTTAAATTTAGCAGTCCAAGCAATGAAAGATAAGTACGCTCTTCTTGACAGTGAGCGATGCATTGAGTTGTGACATGGGGTCTAAATTTGTTGAATACCGGTATTACAGAACTGATCTAGTCTGGTTTCATTTCAGTTCCTGATTATCATGTACAATAGGTAAGAAATTTTGTTTCAGATTGTGGTACTACCTCAGACATTTACTTTTAATCCAAGGATATTGTGTGCGGCTTTCATGACTAACTACAGCGCACAAGTAAGGATGTGTATTTGTAGGACGTTGTGAATGGTGTTCACATTTTAGACAATCTGTGAATATCATGTCAGCCTTGTGATATTAGTCAACCAGGTTGATATATCAGATCGGCATGCTGTGATATTTTCACAGATTGCAAAGGCGGAGACATTTTGGTGAAACAGATTTGGAGAATAGAAGCGGACTCAATACTGAACCCTGTGGGACTCCAGTGGTGAAAGTGTGGGTTAGCCATTAGAGATATAACATTTTATCCAAGTTGGAAATGAGCCATCAAGAAACAGTTGCCAGTTTTGACAGAAATAAACAGCTCTGGTGGTTTAACAGGTGGATAATAACATTTATTTCGTCAGAGAGAGTCAGTAGCCATGTTTCCATCAACACGTTTTTATGCGAATTAAGTGATATTGGAATGAAAAATTCGATGAAATTTCAGTGAAAATCGACTTCAAATGAAATACGATCAGGTCTCATCGGATTTTCTCATGTATTCGATATACGGCTAATGCAATAAAAGCTGATGAAAACGTTATTTGCCAAATAAATAATGAATTGCGATTAAGTTTTACGACCTTTTATGGTTGCAATACGTCAGAAGACGAGTTCATTTCCGGCCAGTCTGTTTGCGCACACATGGCGGATGTCAACAAAGACAGATGTAAGTGGACAAAGGAAAAAATGCTTCAACCAAAGGGTTTCCGTGAACCACGATCTCCCAGAACTGATGGAGCGCTGTCGTTCCCATACCACATTCACCTCTGCTGTCGTCGGGCATTTACGTGCATCGGCATCATCATAGCAATGTTTATAGCGTCGTTTTTTTCTTAGGTTCAGTTTTGCTTGTTTTTACGTGGCTTGGTTGAGTTCTAATGTATAATGTGGTCTGTTATTTCTGGTTAACACACTGCGGCGCTGCTATAACACACCGTTGCTATGGACGCAGTTCAGAGACGAAACAGATTTTCTTTAGCAGAAGCAATACTCGTTTTTAAATTAATAAACTCGTTTTTAAGTCAATATTTTGTGTCAATTATTTATTTATTTAGTTGATTTATATGTAATGAGCAGGATAATATATTAGCGAGGCAGTTGTTATAGCGAATACAACCCCTTCAACAACCGCCTCGCATACATTATCCCATTCATATGTCGCATATCAGCTGGCACATACCGGTAATCATTATTAGGCTTCAACTTGTGAAATATTGATCATTTGTTGGTAGATGGCGCGATCCGTTTTGTCTAACAAAACATTGTTCGCAAATGTTTGCTTGAATGTTGTTCGATTCAGTTTGAAAATGAATGGAAACAACTTAAAATGTCTCAAATCAATTCAATATACCAATTTGATCGCAAAACAGCATGTGACGTCATTACGTACAGGTTTTTATTTGCTTTAAAGCCGTTTGATGAAAAACACACTTTCACCAGCTTTATTCGCATGTGGGTTTTTTTTACCTAACTTCAGATAATTCGATTGACAAGTAGATGAAAACATGACTAGTGTGTCCATGGGCCATTGTGTTTGAATGTGCGTGCTGTGGCCTAGTAGTAGTTAAGGCTATGTTTACACGGAAACGATTCTGAAGAGAAAACGCAAAAGTGGCGTTGCATTATCACTTTTTATTCTGCATTTAGACAAGCATTTTGGGTGGGAAATCCGCATGCATATGGTAACACAAAAGAGTGTGAAATTCAATGTAGTATGCGCTCCAGGTGGCTAGGTGGCAACGTGAAGCACTGCCACACAACAACACCAAGTCCGCACGCCTTCACGGTCAAGCAGACTTTTACCATTTACACGGGAATGCGGCGGTGGAGCGTTTTAAGATTTCCATTCTGGAGGGTGGTTTCACTTTTTTGCGTTTTTAAGCCCCCAAAACGGCGTCGCCGTGTAACGAACGGTACATCCGATAGAATATTTTTACGTTTTCACCCGCGAGCGTTCTCGTGTAAACAGGGCCTAAATCTCTGGGTTGGTATCTAAGGCTTGTAGGTTCAAACTTTTAGAGAATCTGTAAATATCATGTCAGCCTCGTGATATTAGTCAACCAGGTTGATGTATCAGATCGGCATGCTGAGATCTTTTCTCAGATTGCGAAGGCGGCGACATTTTGGTGAAATTACTGAGCAATATTGTTAACAGATTTGGAGAATAGAAGCGGACTCAATACTGAACCCTGTGGGATTCCAGTGGTGAAAGTGTGGGTTAGCCATTAGAGATATAAGATTTTATGCAAGTAGAAAAATAAACCATCAAGAAATAATGCCAGTTTTGACAGAAATAAACAACTCTAGTGGTTTAACAGGTGAATATTAACATTTACTTCAGGAGAGAGATCCAGGGGGCCATTGTGTTTTATGAATGAGCGTGCTGTGGCCTAGTAGTAGTTAAATCTCTGGGTTGGTGTCTAAGGCTTGTAGGTTCAAACTTTTAGAGAATCTGTAAATATGTCAGCCTTGTGATATTAGTCAACCAGTTTGATATATCAGATTAACATGCAGAGATCTTCTCAGATTGCAAAGGCAGAGACATTTTGGTGAAATTAATGAGCAATATTGTGAACAGATTTGGAGAATGGAAGCGGACTCAATACTGAACCCTGTGGGATTCCAGTGGTGAAAGTGTGGGTTAGCCATTAGAGAAATGAGATTTTATCCAAGTAGGAAATGAACCATAAGAAATAATGTCAGTTTTGACAGAAATAAACAGCTCTGGTGGTTTAACAGGTGGATAATAACATTTACTTCAGCAGAGAGAGTCAGTGTGTCCATGGGCCATTGTGTTTGATGAATGTGCGTGCTGTGGCCTAGTAGTAGTTAAATCTCTGGGTTGGTGTCTAAGGCTTGTAGGTTCAAACTCCTCAAGGATGATCCAGTAAGCATTGCACCATTGAGCAAGGTACTTAACCCCAGGTTGCTCCAGGGGGACTCTTTCATGTACTAACTGTTACATTCAGTGTCACTATGGATAGAAGCATTCGCTAAATGGCTAATTAGCTAAATCATTTGTTAAATAATTAGCATCCAGTGCAAGTCGCTTTGGCTGACAAAGGTATTTCAGTCACAGCAAGCAGAACGGTGTTGGTAACTAAAGCTTATATAAAAACCATATCCTTCCATATAAACAGAGATATTTCAGGCTAGTTTAACAGTTCTTAAAATAACTACGGGCGATCATTTTTAATACAACAGAAATAAAACAAAAGGAAAACATTTAACTAATATACACCAAACTTCTAATTAGACAACTTAAGAGCAGAGAGTGATATTTTTATTTCCATAATTTTTTTTTGGAAACTTAATTTTGTATATGAAGAT
Source organism: Hybognathus amarus (assembly GCA_030378365.1). Taxonomy (NCBI): domain Eukaryota; kingdom Metazoa; phylum Chordata; class Actinopteri; order Cypriniformes; family Leuciscidae; genus Hybognathus; species Hybognathus amarus. The sequence continues at coordinate 44,809 of JAQIUQ010000255.1, read as the reverse complement.
TGACTGATTTAAAGACATTTGCATGGTAAAATTGTAGATTAAAACATAGGCAAATACAATAGAAGGACATTGCCAGTCACAATATTGAAAGTTTGTTTTGCTTCATAATTGTATGGATAATTATACATTATCTGCAAGTGAGCACATAACTAGAGTGAATTTATTTCAAATTTCACTTGATGTTCAACCCCTTTACATCTCCCTATCATCACAAAACCTGCGTCAGGTTGTGTTTAAAATGGACTTTCACCTCAACGCCTGCTCTGTTGACATAGGGACATTTGTAGTCACCTTAATTTGCATCACCCCGCAATGCTGCAGTATGTGAAGTGCTGCAACAATTTCGCTGTTCCAAGCGCAGGGCCTGTTGCCATGGCAAAATATTGAAATATTCAGAACTGTTCAGCCTGTACCTGACATTCAAAATGTGTTCTAAAATATATTCTTTGTTCAGGGACTGAAAATATGTATTGCCAATTTGATCCCCTAGTTAAAAATAAAAATACCAATATGTATTTGAAGTACATTTATTTGATGCTAAGTATACTACAAATACATATACATATTTATGTACTTAATAAAAATACCCTGCAATTGTACTTGTACTAAATTGATATTCTTGAAGTCTGCTAATTTGGAACTGTTGTACTTAATTTAATTAGTGCTGAGGTCCAACTAAGAGATATCTAGTTTGTCTTTAAAAATATTTTAAAGAAACGTATATTTGATTGTGCTAAAATGTAACTATTGGAAGTGATATTCTTATAGTGATATTTAAACTTAATACTAAGAAATGTGCATTGTGCAATATGCTTTAAAAATAATTTTATTATAATATCTACATCATTTAGTTTCAAGCAACATGCCAGTAAATATTTTAATGTTTTGTACTATACATAAATGTATTTAAAATGGTATAGTTTTTTTCTTCATTACGATCTTTAGGGTATGGAAGCGTATTGCGTTCACTTTTTCTGAATTAATGAGTTAATTATCTCAGAATTATGTGATATATTTTTCTTTGTATCTCGTAACTAATGAACTCGTTAATTCAGAAAAACAGAGCAAAAAACGTTTTTCTGTGAAAAATTATCTCGTAATTCTGAGGTAATTAACTCGTAGTTCAGAAAAACTGAGCAAAACCATTTTTCCATGAAAAATTATCTCATAATTCTGAGATAATTAACTCATTAATTCAGAAAAACAGAGCAGAATTTTTTTCTGTTAAAAAATTCTCATAATTCTGAGATAATTAACTTGTTAATTCAGAAAAACAGAGCAAAAACATTTTCCATGAAAAAGTATCTCGTAATTCTGAGATAATTAACTAGTTAATACAGAAAAACAGAGCAAAAAACTTTTTTTCCATGAAAAATTATCTCGTAATTCTGAGATAATTAACTCGTTAATTAATAAAAACAGAGCAAAAAAGTTTTTTTTTCCATGAAAAATTCTCGTAATTCTGAGATAATTAACTCGTTAATTCAGAAAAATAGAGCAAAACATTTTTCCATGAAGAAGTCTCATAATTCTGAGATAATCAACTCATTAATTCAGAAAAACAGAGCAAAAAAGTTTTTTCCATGAAAAATTATCTTGTAATTCTGAGATAATTAACTCGTTAATTCAGAAAAAAACAGAACAAAAACATTTTTCCATGAAAAATTATCTCGTAATTCTGAGATAATTAACTCGTTAATACAGAAAAAAAGAACAAAAACATTTTTCCATGAAAAATGATCTCGTAATTCTGAGATAATTAAACTCGTTAATTCAGAAAAACAGAGAAAAACGTTTTGTTTTGTTTTTTCCATGAAAAAGTGTCATAATTCTGATATAATTAACTTGTTAATTCAGAAAAACAGACAAGATTTTGTTTCCTCAAGTGAATGCAATACGCTTCCGTATTAGTTATTTTACATTTCTTTGATAGATCGAGACCAAGATCTGTTTTGTTTCTGACACATTTAGCACATTATATTTCTCCTCTGTGTTCAGTTCTTAAATCTTTGGCAGCTTTACATTTCTGACCAAAGTATAATACGAGTATGAAAGCAGAGTTGCATGACTTTTACCTTGAAGCAATGAGCGTTTATAATGTCTAACTGACTTGAGTCTGCAGGAATTTGCCATTTTTTTAAAATATGTATATCACCTCTTAGTAAGTAGTGTGAAAGAAAAGTGGATCCCTCCTCATCAGAAATACTTAATGTGTACTGAATTAAAAGGCGGGTGTATGCAAGTGTGGGAATGGCCACTATAGTTTCAAATGTGTAGTCTAGTCAACATTTTAGGCAATTATATCATCATAATATAACTATTGTGAATGCTCCAAATATGTCTGATGTGCTCGTGTCTATGTAACCCTAAAGGGAAGCAACTTCAACATTAGACCGGGTTTGAGTCTGATTGCTGAGGCCAAATCTAAATGCTTGAGATTGTCAGAAACGAGGCTTTTCCCGAGGGCACTAGTTCATCATGTGGGCACCGAGCGCGAAGGGTTCGGGCTGAAAGCACAGCAGACACACACGGGTCAGAAGGATAAGGAGTGATATGAATACCTTTGAAACATCTTTCTTCATTACCACTGCATTAATGACTGAGAGGGTAATGTGTTGGTGTTGTCTCGAGGTCAACGCATTGCCTTGGGTGAGGAGCCGTGCTGTAGAAATGGTTGTGGAGACGGGAGAAGAAAAGACTAGTTCATATAAGCTTTGGCAACAAGGACAGTCAGACAAGAAATTCACAGAGAGGAAAAAAAGCTGAAATGTCAGAACAACCGCTCTCTAAATAGACTGAGAATGAGGTAAAGAGAGGGGATAATGACTGCTCTCTGTCTAGAGTTTCTTGTCATTTTGCTCCCAGCAAGAGTCAAAAGATGTAGCAATACCTTTCTCTCTCTCATCCTACAATGATCTACCATTTAGAGATGCATGACTAATATACCAATGCTCTATATTCTTTATATCTTTAAAAAAGCTCACAGGTTTGCACCTCATCAGACAATTTAAACGCTGCTTTGTGTGAGAAGCGCCCACTTGTGGTCGCACATGAACCCTCTGATGCATTGTTAAAACAAAACACTGTTTCTTTCACATATATTGTATTTAAAAGTATCTGAAAATATTGTTTTAATAAAAAACAAACAAAAAAACAAATGATGTAATATTGTCCCATAATCCGACAGAAATTAAGTGGTTTGGAGAGTGGGTGGATTGTACTTTCAAAATATGCAAAGATTTTTTGCTTCCTAACAACATAATCTTGAACAGTTGAAATCATTTAAAAAAAAATGTTCTATTCACTGTAAAAAAATATGTATATTTTCAAGATTTGTTATTGCAACTTTTTTTTGTCAAATCAACTTAAATAATTTATTTAGTTCAGATAACTTATTATTTTGAGTTTCTGATGATTAAATCAATCTCTTTCATTGTATTAACTCACTTTTTTCCAGTTCAATCAACTTAAAATTAAGGCAACCCGATTACTTAATTTTTTAAGTTAAACCAACAATATTTTTACAGACTGTAAAAAATAATATTTTCAAGATTTGTTATCAACATTTTTTCTTCGTCAAATCAACTTAAATAATTTATTTAGTTCAGATAACTTATTATTTTGAGTTTCTGATGATTAAATCAATACTCTTTCATTGTATTAACTCACTTTTTTCCAGTTCAATCAACTTAAAATTAAGGCAACCCGATTACTTAATTTTTTAAGTTAAACCAACAATATTTTTTACAGACTGTAAAAAATAATCTTTTCAAGATTTGTTATCAACATTTTTTCTTTCGTCAAATCAACTTAAATAATTTATTTAGTTCAGATAACTTATTATTTTTGAGTTTCTGATGAATAAATCAATCTCCTTCATTGTATTAACTCACTTTTTTCCAGTTCAATCAACTTTAAAATTTTAAGGCAACCAGGTGACTTAATTTAAGTTAAACCAACAATTTTTTGTACAGACTGTAAAAAATATATATTTCAAGATTTGTTATCACAACATTTTTTTCTTTTGTTAAATCAACTTAATTTATTTAGTTCAGATAACTTATTATTTTGAGTTTTGGATAATTAAATCAATCTCCTTCTATTGTATTAACTCACTTTTTCTAGTTCAATCAACTTAAAATTTTAAGGCAACCAGGTGACTTAATTTAAGTTAAACCAACAATATTCTTTACAGACTGTAAAAAATAATATTTTCAAGATTTGTTATCAACATTTTTTCTTTTGTCGAATCAACTTAAATAATTATTTAGTTCAGATAACATATTATTTTGAGTTTCTGATGATTAAATCATTCTCCTTCATTGTATTAACTCACTTTTTCCAGTTTTATCAACTTAATTTTAAGGCAAACCGGTTACTTAATTTTTCTTAAGTTAAACCAACAATATTTTTCACTCAATACCAGTGCTGTATAACTTTAACTGTATATGCTGTAAAGTCAGGGGCTGTTTCAGGTTTTAGACATCAGGGGCTAAACCCGAATCATCAGGGGCTGGGGTGGGTAATAAGATAAACATGATTCCAATACAGAGAATAATCTATATTCAAGGCCTATGCAGGGGCAGACTGGTTAAGAAAAAACATCCCTGGCACTAGTAACCATTACCACACAGTCACACACATGCAAAGGTGAGTTAGTCAGGGGGGTTTGGGGCATCCCGAAGAAATGTGAATTTCTCAGACCTGACATTTGTGCATTTTAAGGTGTTTGAAGGTCATAAAAATGGTATAACAACAGCTTTAAAAGCATGTCAGTGGGCAGTAGCATTAAAATATTACAGATTCTTAAATATGACAATGAGATTTTGAAATTGAATGATCCACGCTTGGATGCAAATGCAGAATGTTTCTGCTTATTGTTGACAATACACAATCACAAATTTCAAATAGGAATGGCCTTAATGAGAACTCTTTCAAGGATTATTTTACATAGATGATATTTCAATCAGACACCAGTGCAATCTTTTTGTGTCCAGAGGAGCCATTTATATTAGCATTAAAGATTGGTTTCAGCAACTAGTTTCTTTCTAAGGTTAGCTAATCAATATTTTTGGCACTAATCTGTTAAGTTAAAGTTCAATTGTGCATCTCATAAAGACAGTCACTTGTCACCACCTTCTGGCTTAATGATGCAAGTTGGACAAACACAGACAAGTGAGTGATAAAACGGTGAAAAGGCTGATAATGGTGAACACATTCAAGAGACCATACAAATATATACATGTTCTAAATATATATTTATACTTATGAATTGAGCTTATAGTTTATGTAATTAGCAAATGACATATGTGTTAAATAGGAATATATTGTAATAATGTTAAAAGGCATAAAGATAGAGCAAAATATCGTGGTACAATCATTGATGGATAAACTTTCCTTTTGGATTTTATGGGCTACATAAGAAACTAGACAGCGTTTGAGTCTACTCAGGAAGTTAAGAAATTTTGACATTGAAAGGAGGCTCTTAACCATTGTTTATAGATCAATGACTGAAAAGTGTTTTACTCAGGGTGGCATACCTTGCGCGATTTCTGCCGGACAGTCGCAATTTTACGCTTCGTGTTCGCGTCTGGCGCAGCCTTGAGCTGCGACACTCATTTGTCCTCCTTTTTGGAGTTGATCTGAATCGGCCAAAAAAAAAAAAAAAAACCCTGAAGTGTGAACCCGGCCGGTCAAATCCCTAAAAGATGAGTTTATCTATAGATCAACCTGATGAACCATTTGTGATCGACTAGTTTTACCGCAAATTAGTTAAAAAATCCACTAATCTAGAGCTGAGCTCCTAACGGCGCGGACGCAAAGCCAGGACTGGAGCAAACGCCCGTTCCTCTCTGCACTCTAAGCGTTCTGTTATCACTCCACTCTAATCCACTACGGGTTTTCCAGTCTCACTCACAGGAAAAACTGTTCCGTGTTCAGTTAATCTTTTTTTTTTTCATATCACAAACGTTTGAATTTATAATACTATATGTAATGCTCTGGAAAGTATTCTACATGTTTAATAAATGTTTCAGCTGCTTACACAAGGAAACAGTATGGGAAAGCGCACCCAGGTAAAAATAAGAATTTGACAAATTCTACAAACAATCTTAGTTTGCCAACAGTTAATAATAATAATACACATATATATAATAGAATTATATATGCAGCACGCGCACGACGGCAGAGAGGTAAGGTATTATATATGCAGCACGACGCAAACCCCCAAACTTTGATTTTATGAATGGGAATATGAATATTATATGAAATATATGTATTGGGTTTAAAACCATACAGATTTTTGAAGGCTGACAAAACATGGCTTGGTGGACATGATGACCCTAGAGGTGCCAGATTATTTGTTTATTTATGTATTTCTCTTAATTTTATGTATTTATCTTAATATTAGGCCTAAGTCCAGAAATGTTAGGCTATGTTTGTTTTTTGTTTTCTGGTACTGTGCACTTTGCAAGACAGGTTCGTTCATCTCAGTGGTCGGTTTTTGAAACCTATATCACAATGTCTTGAATAAATACAAATACTGTGAACAAACACTTTTTTGCCGCAAAGTGTCCTTCCTTTTGGAGTTGTGCTGAATTGTTTAAAAATAAAATTTAACCTAAAATTCCACAAACCCTTAATATTTATAAGAGTATCATTTGTTTTCCATTGGCCGTGACTGTTCTCAATTCTCAATTGAGGTGTGTGAATTTGCACATACTGTATTAATTTAACTTATGTGTATGTGTCATGATTCTGCCCTCTTGTCCTATCTTGAGGCAGGATCATGACAGATGCTTGTTTTGTGTGCAGGCACATGGCCTTGTGTTTGGGCTGTGTGTGTTTGCGGTGTCTGTTCTCTGGCCCCACCCCTTGTTACCCTCGTTTTGTCATCATTGCTTCATCTATGTCACCTGCTGTCAATGTCTGTTTCTCTCTATTTGATCCCCTTTGTGTTTGCTATCATGTGCCATGTCTACCTTGTCTTAACGAAGTTGTGATCTTGTAAAATCCTGATTTACATTGTTACTGTATAGTTTAATGTCAAAGTTTTAGTCTAGTGTTAGTCTTTATTTTCCCTACCAGTGTTGTTTGCCCCCTCCTGGGTTTTCACTGCCTCATCGCTTCTCTGGCTACGTGGTGTGCTCCACCTCCATCACCTCCGGTAATCCCCTTGGTAATGTTGGGACTCTTCACTCCATGGCTACTCCATTCTGCGACACCGCCGTGGGATGCAGTCCTGACTGTGGGCTGGGTCTCCGTCTGCCCTTAACGGAAGTTGTGATCTTGTAAAATCCTGATTTACATTGTTACTGTATAGTTTAGCTAATGTCAAAGTTTTAGTCTAGTGTTAGTTTTTATTTTCCCTACCAGTGTTGTTTGCCCCCTCCTGGGTTTTGTTTTCCCAGTTTTCTGTTATCAATAAACGTTGTGTGTTTGCACACTGTCTGCAATTGGGTTCATCTGCTATCCACATAACAGTGTGTATTAATTATTTATTTCTTATGTGTTTTTTTATGTGGTTTGTAACGTGGTTGTGCCAGTGATGGACTTGATTAATTGTAATTGAGAATGAACGTGCACGCGCATCCGATGTCTCTTACGCGCAAATCACTCTCATATTTACTCGTATATTTACGAATGTTTCATGAATGAGACTCACTGTGAGGAACTGCAGGCACTCCAGCCAACGGTGACGTCACGCACACCCTCTATTAATAATTTCTGAACATTGAATCTCAGAATTTATTCACCCTTTTCTCATGGTTTCTCAATAGAGTTAATACAAGTATAGAGTAGAAAAGCAATAATTCTAATCATTTGCTCATTGCAACGCAGTGTGACAACATGCCCCGCCTGCACAACTGGGACAGCTTGCAGAACTATCTCAACTCTTAATTAACAGATATAAGATAAAATAATATCATACTTGTTTAAAATTAACACAAGAAACTTACTTTTGCAATGGTTAAATAAATATTCAGTAATACATTCAATATATCCAAGGCTATATATTTTTAAACATTCTAGTGTTGATAGCAACTAGAAAATTCATCTGCTAACCTCCATAATGTGTCGTGTTTCAAATCAATGCTAGTTGGTACTCCTAATCAAATGATAACATTAATTACTGCCAGGTGGTGGTTAATTAATTGAATTAACGAGATGAATGCATTCCTGATCTGTTAGTCTGAAGAGTGGCTTGATAAGGGTTAGGCTTAGCTGTCCTCATGGCTGTGAGGGAGATTTGTGTTTAGAAGAAGCTCATTTTCATCCTTTTTCTCTTTGCTGTTGATGAACTTAAAGAACCAGGTAAGTACCATTAGACTTTGAAGTGAACAGAAGCATTCTGTTTTTATGTTAGAGTTGTTTACTAAACTTTATAGATGGTGAAAATAAGCTTTGTGAACCATTGAAGCTTTCCTTCAACACCATTACTACTCTTGGTTTGTTTGCCATTCAGTGATCAAATGGATGATGGTCCTGTGTTGTTGTTTTTTTTTTCCCTTTCCTAACCTTGATCATTCCTAACAGATATCCATGACTCATTTTGATGAGACTCCAATTGCAAACAAAGTGACAGCGTCGATATGGCTCCAGCAGTGCAGATTCTGGTCTACGTTCTTCCCAGTGAGAATGTAGCTGTGCTCTCTTACCACCCTTGACTCCAGTGTGGACCATCGGCCATTCGGCCTCCCTCTGTTGGACATTACATCTTCTTCGCCATGGACTTGCGGCCCCTTCGCTGCCCTACGGCTCTCCACCTCTTTCGCCTTTGACTAGCTCCGCCCTCCCTCAGGTTCCACCTCCATCTATGGTTGCTGCAGCTCAGCCTCTAACCTCAGGATCGCTGCTTCCACTTCAAGGGGTCGGTGCTGTGGCCTAGTCGCGGTCGCCTAGGTCTTTGTGTCTCACTGCCTCATTGCTTCTCTGGCTACGTGGTGTGCTCCACCTCCATCACCTCCAGTAATCCCCTTGGTAGTGTTGGGACTCTTCACTCCATGGCTACTCCATTCTGCGACACCGCCGTGGGATGCAGTCCTGACTGTGGGCTGGGTCTCTGTCTGCCCTTCCCTGCTCAAGGCCATTCCCCCTGGCTGTCACCACCATCTGCACCAACCTTTTGCATGGTTCTCTTCGGCTTTTTATTGTCCTCCAGCTAAGCTGCATTGCTTCCAGACGAACGCCTGCGGGTGCTAGTATAGACCATTACTACACAAAAGACTACATTTTATCCAATGGCTTGCAGTTTCAATGTCCCTAGCTAGTCTAAGGGACATGGAAACTGCAAGCCGTTGGATAAAATGTAGTCTTTTGTTGTAATGGTCTACTACTAACATTTGTTACTGAACCTTTGTTACTGTCCGTCTGCAACTGCATCGTCCATCCATGCACTCATGCACCATCCGCCTCGCCCATCATCGCTCCATCCGTGCCAGCTCACTGCCTGTGCCGTCCATGCCACCACCCGTCATCCATCCATGCCACGCCGCCCATGCAGCTGCCCATGCCATGCCTGTCCGTGCAGCTGCCCGTCCGTCCATGCAGCCCCGTCAGCCCGTCTCAGTCCGTGCCAGTCACCACCCGCCGCCGTCCATCCATGCAGCCACCGCACCATCCATCTGCTGCATGCCCGCTCGCAGCCATCCGTCCGTGCCAGCTCGCCCGCTCCATCCATGCCATGCCAGCCTCGCTGCCCGTGCCATCCCGCCATGCCCGCCCGCCAGCTGCCAGCTCCGCTGCAGCCGGCCGCCTGTCCGTCCAGTGCAGCCGCGCGCCCCGTCCCCGTGCAAGCCGCGCACCGTCCGTCCGTGCTCAGCCGCCCATGCCCATCCGTGGATAAAATGTAGTCTTTTGTTGTAATGGTCTATACTAACATCTGTTACTGAACTGAAAGCTTTGTTCAAGCCGTCCGTGCAAGCAGCTCCGTTCCGTCTGTCCGTCCCGTGCCAGCCGCCCGTCCGTGCAAGCTGCCCGCCCGTCTGTCCGTCCGTGCACAGCCGCCCATCCGTCCGTGCAAGCCGCCCGCCCGTAGCTGGAGGAAAGGTTGGTGAAGGTGGTGGTGACAGCCAGGGGGGAATGGCCTTGAGCAGGGAAAAGCCAACGGAGACCCAGCCCACAGTCAGGACTGCATCCCACGGCGGCGTCGCAGAATGGAGTAGCCATGGAGTGAAGAGTCCCAACATTACCAAGGGGATTACCGGAGGTGATGGAGGTGGAGCACACCACGTAGCCAGAGAAGCGATGAGGCAGTGAAACACAAAGACCTAGGCGACCGCGACTAGGCCGTGGCGTCGCAGAATGGAGTAGCCATGGAGTGAAGAGTGCCAACACTAGTCTCCCAAGTTTTTGAGGTGAAAAAATACGGTAAGTTGTTGTGTGAGGGCAGTTCAATGACCGATCTGTGACAGTTCAATGACAGTTCAATGATTGATCTGAGGCCTTAATCTAAAGCACTTTGTTTCTGGTTTAGTTTTGCCCAAGTTTGACGTGACCGTAAACACACAGCAGACCTTACAGCGTTGCAGTTATGGGACTGAAAGTTGAGTCTTGTGCCAAGTGAGTGATGCTTTTTTTTTCTTGTCTTGTGGTTGGTCAGTTCTTTATCTGGGAAACATCATAACGAGATATGCATATGGCCAACCTGTACCTGGTCAAGCCTTAGTGGAAGTGTGCCGTGATCCATTTCCATACAGTCTGCTTCATAATTTGACCTGACAAGACATCCACTTTAAGCCACAAAGTTGATATTCTTCACTGTTTGTTTGTACTTTCTCTCGCAGATGTAATGGTGTCAATCTGCCCGTCCGTCCAGCCGCCCGCCCAAACCGCCCGCCCGGCCATCCGTCCGTAGCTGGAGGAAAGGTTGGTGAAGGTGGTGGTGACAGCCAGGGGAATGGCCTTGAGCAGGGAAAAGCCGACTGAGACCCAGCCCACAGTCAGGACTGCATCCCACGGCGGCGTCGCAGAATGGAGTAGCCATGGAGTGAAGAGTCCCAACATTACCAAGGGGATTACCGGAGGTGATGGAGGTGGAGCACACCACGTAGCCAGAGAAGCGATGAGGCAGTGAGACACAAAGACCTAGGCGACCGCGACTAGGCCGTGGCGTCGCAGAATGGAGTAGCCATGGAGTGAAGAGTGCCATCACTAGTCTCCCAAGTTTTTGAGGTGAAAAATATGGTAAGTTGTTGTGTGAGGGCAGTTCAATGACAGATCTGTGACAGTTCAATGACAGTTCAATGACAGATCTGAGGCCTTAATCTAAAGCACTTTGTTTCTGGTTTAGTTTTGCCCAAGTTTGACGTGACTCGTAAACGCACAGCAGATCAACAGCGTTGCAGTTATGGGACTGAAAGTTGAGTCTTGTGCCAAGTGAGTGATGCTTTTTTTTTTTTCTTGTCTTGTGGTTGGTCAGTTCTTTATCTGGGAAACATCATAACAAGATATGCATATGGCCAACCTGTACCTGGTCAAGCCTTAGTGGAAGTGTGCCGTGATCCATTTCCATACAGTCTGCTTCATAATTTGACCTGACAAGACATCCACTTTAAGCCACAAAGTTGATATTCTTCACTGTTTGTTTGGACTTTCTCTCGCAGATGTAATGGTGTCAATCTGCAATGGTGTCCTTTACAAACAAAGCTGTATATCTCTTGGAGGGGAGCAACTGGCACCAACAAACTGCTGTTGAATCTAACCACAAACAAGAATGGATGGGCTGCGTTCTCCCTAAACACTGCTAATCTTAAGGCTGATCTGAATCTGGTGGTACGACTTGTATTTTGTAAAAATTAAGACTTTCTCTAGCATGATGCTGATTAAGTTTGATCTTCCCCAGGTGACTGCTAATCCAGAGCTTTTTTATGGTTCTAAATCGCCATACTTCACTACAGATACAAGGTTTGTTCAGCTTCTCCTACCTGTTTCTCCCGACAAGCCATCGTTTAGTGAACTGACTATAGTGAAGCTCAATCAGCCGCTCAAATGTGTTGCTTTGTTTCCAGTGACCGTGGAGTATTCATTTGTTGGAGAGGCTGGTAGCTACAGCGCTGACACAATCTATATGGTGAGTGGACGTTAGTTTTGTAGTTAAGTATTGCTGGTCTGTTTGGTCCGCTGCTCCGCAACTTGCACACTATGTCTTCTGTCAGGTCTTATCCAAAGGAGGGATCGTCCTTCATGGATTTCAGACGGTTAAAGCAAAGGCTGTTGATGCTGTCACAAGCGGCTCTGTGACGTTTCAGTTGTCTGTCAGCGTCGATATGGCTCCAGCAGTGCAGCTTCTGCTCTACAGCGTTCTTCCCAGTGAGAATGTAGTTGCTGCTAGTGTGCCGTTTGACACCGATATGTGTTTCCAGAACCAGGTACTGTATGATGTGTGGCTATTTTTCAATTTGGGAATGTTGGTGTGTGTCCTACAGCGTGTTGGTCCTTGTTCCAGGTGTCTCTGCAGTTTTCTCCAGCTACAGCTGTTCCTGCGGAGGGAAACGTTCTGATGGTTTCTGCTCAAGAAGGATGTCTGTGTAGCCTCAGTGCTGTAGATCAGAGCGTCCGGATCATGGAGCCAGGAAGACGTCTGAGTGCTGAAAGGATTTCTTTGTGCCTCAATCAGGTTTTTTGTTTGGGCTTTTAATCTGAATATTTCAGTGTGTGGCACTTCTGATTAGAATGCCACTTCAGTGTCGGTATGTCTGTTAGTTTGATTCTTGCTCTAGAAATTGGTCAATGACTTAAAGATAAAATGTAGTGTTGTATTGGTCTATACTAGCTTTTGTTACTGAATGTGGTCTTTTAATATGACGGTTCGGAAGTCCGTTGTCTGTGTCGTGCGCTCCGTTGCGTGCGTACGTGCTGCAGTGCGTGATCGTCATCGTGCGGTGCGTCCGGTGCTGCGTGCGTACGTGCATGCGTGCGTGCGCGTACATGCGTGCGTACCATGCGTGCGTCCGCCCGTGCCGTGCGTGCGTGCGTCTGTCTGCCCGTGTGCCCGCCGTGATACAGCCCGTCCGTGCGTCCGCCGTCCGTCCGTCCATGCGTCCCGTCCGTGCGTCCCGTGCCGTCAGACACAAAGACATAGGCGCCGCAGAATGGAGTAGCCATGGAGTGAAAAGTCCCAACACTAGTCTCCCAACTTTTTGAGGTGGAAAAAATACGGTAAGTATCTCGCAGATGTAATGGTGTCAATCTGTAATGGTGTCCTTTACAAACATAGCTGTATATCTCTTGGAGGGGAGTAACTGGCCCAACAAACTGCTGTTGAATCGAACCACAAACAAGAATGGACTGGCTGCGTTCTCCCTAAACACTGCTAATCTTAAGGCTGATCTAAATCTGGTGGTACAACTTGTATTTTGTAAAAATTAAGATTTAAGAAAATTAAGAAAAAAAGGCCTGCATTTAAAGAGTTCACATGTATTTAAAGCGGACCAGAACTAACGAAAAGTATGAGCACTGGATCAAGTGAAAGGAGTTTGTATGTGGCGACATATCAAGATTTGCCGCCGTCACCGCCGTGGCCAATGCCCCGTACTCTGACTTCTCCAAGGCGATTTTGCAGATCAGAGAGTTCTCTCCTCAAGTCCATATACAGCAGCCACTGAGGGCAGGCCAGTTCTGCCTAGAGATCAAGACGATCCTCCTCAGCCCATGAGGGCACTGCCTGTAGATTTACGAGGTGACCTTCTGCATTCTCATTCTGTGAGTCACAAGAGATTGATTATCTCACTGACAACCTAGGAGACCTGAGACTACCAGGCTCGGCAACTCGGCTAACTTCAAGTCACCTTCTCTTCTTATGAACCAACTCAATCCCAACACAAGCTAGCACATCAAGAAGATGCTACATATCCTCAACCTGGTATTAGGCACATAGATAGACCACGTGGTTGCTACAACACAGACCACAGAGGCCATAACTATATGTCCACTGACCAAAGAGATTGCAACCAATATCCTCGCAGCTGTTCAGTTTATGCCTCAGAACTACAGTCAAGAGACAGCAGCTACGTATGGGACTTATAAAGATCATAGTCTGAACTGCAAACCCGTCCGCTATTTCCCTTCCACTGAACCGTATGGTTATCAGCAACCATATCATGGGATTCCAGCTACAAGTCCAGTCTATCAAGATGAGAGACTTACTCCAAGGGATACATTAGCTCACCATGCACATGAGAGACATGCATATGAGAGACACTCAGACAGCTATGGTCAATCAGCTCCTAAGCCTGCAGACAAATCAAGCTTCTTGACCCACGAACAGTACGCACATAATTTCAAACTGCTGAATCAAGATCAAGTGGAGTCTTGGCTGAAGTCAAATCAGAAGTGCTTTAGGTGTGGCTGTGATCAACTGATCTCACAATGTAATCTTAAAGCCAAATGCAAAAAAATTGTGAAAAGAGACGTTTAGAAATACTGCATGACTTCAATGCCAAAGGTGAACATGAAACACAAGCTTCAGCAAAAAACAGTTCTTTGTCAGCAGAAGCCGAACTGTTCAACAATGTACAGAAATTGTGGCAAATGGACACACTTCCATATAGTGTGTCCATTGGACACAGAAGGCAAGACACAGAAGCGGTGCAAATCCTTGAGGAGAAAACAGGGTGCCAGTCGGAGACATTCAAAGGTATGCAACACCTCTCCTCTGGAAAAGAAATCTTTCACCTTTGCGATCTGCTAAAGAAGCAGTAACAGCCCATTTAAGAAGCACAGAAAATGCCTTTTGCAGAACACAGATCTTGCTTCAGTGTATGTTGAAGTGCAGAAACTTGAAAAGGCAGGCTACATCTCAAAGCTGACACCAGAGGAGACCGATAAAAGCCGATGGAATCAAGGTCCACAGTTCTTAACTCAGTCAGTTAGTAGTTGGCCCAAACAGCCTCATGATTATGTAAGCGATGACATCCAAGAACACGCAGTTATACTTTCTGTGGAGCACTATCCTCCAGTCAAACTGATCAGATATCTCTCAATACAATTCACTTCAAGATCTGATTAAGGCTACTGCTATTTCCCTTCATGGGGCGGCAGACGAAAGTGAACTCTCTGCTGACGACTATACACAAGCTGAACAGGAACTTCTGAGACGTGCTCAAGTTGAAAGCTTCCCAGAAGAAATAGCCCAACTCCAGTTAGGTAAACCTGTATCTCACTCTAGTCGTCTTCTAACTCTAGCCCCAGAGTATGATCACAAAGCCAAATTAGTCAGAGTATGTGGATGCCTCCGCAGATGTAAGCACTTGGACTCAGACACTCTACACCCTATTGTCTTAGATCCTGCTCACCCTCTTGTAAAGCTTCTGATTCAACATCACGACAACCTCCTGTTACATCCAGGACCTGAGCGCGTGTTCGCAGAACTGAGATGAAAATATTGGATTGTAAGAGGCAGAAAAAAGACACCAGCGCAGCTGCTTTGAACGTAAGAAATGGTGAGGGAAGCCAGAAATTCCTATGATGGCAGATCTCCCTCAGTCTAACTTTCGGTTGTTTCACTGAAACTGCTTAACGCACCAGTGGGGTTCGACAGCCTTTTAGACAAACGGGTCGGCGCGTATGGTTGGGTTGCGGAGAGTTTGTGAGATAGTGTTTTTCTAAAACCGACTCCTGTATAATGGAAATCATTATGAACATCAGCTATGCTAATTATTTCCCATCTGCCTTTCTGCTGTTATCTCGGGACGTTTGTCCCGAGAAATATGGCGTTTGTCAGGTCCAGTTTGTATCCAGCCTCTCACAGGGATTTCAGATGCCCCAACGCCTTTGATGAAGACCAACACCTGGGAGGAGACGACTCAACGCTGGCGATATGTTATGGCTCCGTTATTATATATATATATATAAACATTTATATTTTATATTTATATATAAACAATATGAATGTGAGCCAGAGGAGAACTGGCCCCCGACTGAGCCTGGGTTCTCCCAAGGTTTTTTTCTCCATCCAATCTGATGGAGTTTTGGTTCCTTGCCACTGTTGCCTTGCTTTTGGCTTGCTTAGTTGGGGTTATTTAATATTAATAATTAACAATATTATTGATCTGTGTTGTACTACTTTCATGTTATCACTGTGAAGCTGCTTTGACACAATCTGTATTGTAAAAAGCGCTATATAAATAAATGTGACTTGACTTGACTTGTTTTGTTCAGCTTTCTATTCAATGGGCATTGACTGTTTTGGCCCCTTCCAGGTTAAGTTTGGACGCAGTTGTTTATCCGGAATCGGAAATGCTCAGTCGTAGGAGATGGTGCCATAGCCAGATTCTAATTGAAAATTTCTGGAAATGTTTCATACAGCAATACCTCCCGACTTGCAACAGAAAAATATAAAACATTTCATTAATGTTTAATAAATGACAAGACAAATATGCTTAGTTCTTTGAGTTTTATTTTAATTATTCATTGTAAAGAAAAGCCAGTGATCAAGTCATCTTTTGCGTGCAAATAATTATATATTGTACTCTGTGTGAAATAATATATTGGCACTTACTCTGAAGTTCATATTACTCTCTCTAGTGCCAGTTTTTTTTTTAAGTTGTCGAGTATTTTCAAAATACTGTTTTCTAGGGGTAGTGGTGAACATGTCAACACACTGCTTATGCATCGAAAATTAAAAGTACAACACTGCCCACCTTCGGAATCACTGCTTTGTGCAGACTCTTCTGTAGATGTGGACTCATTGCATTCAGATATAATAGGTATTCAAGTGTAAATTAAGTAAAGCTATGTATGCACTTAAAGATACCTGAGAGGGTTTCTTCACTGTCCTGTGCCTTGGGGAAAAATGGGCATTACAAAGTGTTGTACTTTCTTCCCTTTTGATGTAAAGTTAGAAAAAGACTTACTGCACATGCTTCAGCCACTTGCTTGGGAACACATAAAAGTTTTTTTTTTACATTAACTTTGTAGTTTCACAGTCACACATGTAGACTTTCACAAGTCAAAGCAATTCATTACTTCTTTTAAAGAATCATTTAAAGTTAATTTACCAGCAGTGAAGGTGCTGTGTGTGTGTGTGTGTGTGTGAGGAAGAGCTGAACAGAAGGATGCCTTCCACAAGGTTCACATTTAACCCAAGGGCCAGCTCTTCTGCCTGGGTAATGTGGGGTGCAGGACCACCACATGTTTGTTTTTCTTTTTTTTCCTCAGCCTTTTTCTTGCTTTTTTAAGCAGGCAAACGTTTATTAACAGTGCCTTTTTAAAAGAGATTAGTTAGTACAAATCACTATTATGTAGAATATTCTAGTACTTCACTTTTACTTGTTTCTATGTTCTAGCAGTGGGTGGTGACTCTGATTTCTCAGAGGAAGAAGGAAGATGTGTCTGTTAAATTATTTAACAGGAACTGTGAAATTGGGAAAACCAGGAAAAATCAAGGATTGCAGCTTAATAGTATTAATGTTGAAGTGATGTTTATGAAATTAGTGGCTGGTAGACTAAAAATAGAATTTGCATAGGCTACTATAGTCTTGTAAATAATGAGAAGGGTTTCAGTGATCTGTGGTGTGTTGATGCTTTGTTTGTTGTTTACGATGGAAATCTGGTTTTGGAATTTTAATGTTTTTTATTTTTTTTTCTATATATTCAAATAATGTTAATTGTTGAATATTAAGTGTTTTAAATAAAGTTTTGTAAACATTTCTCTCTCTCTGGTGCGCAATCTAAACTCGAGCGTGTTGTGTAACCATAGTAACTTTGATCTGCTTGAATATTTTAATCGTCTTTAATACATAATTCCGAAAGATAGATTAAAATACCCGGTATTTTTTTTAAAAATAAATACTAAATTATTAAAATTTAATAATAATTATAAATCTTTTTTTTTTTTTTTTTTTTTTGGATCCGGGGCTATAAAAAACATCCGGGGCTGAAGCCCCGAATGCCCATGTCTAACGACGTGCCTGCTGTAAATGCTAAATTTTGAAGTCCATCCACATCTAGCAATGAAAAATAAGTTACTAATACACAGTATAAAACGTAATGTCACATCGGGAATGGCTTTTAAAGATGTGTTGCTGTGATGCTGGAAAATAATAATTAAAACTATGCAAAAATTGAATGAACAGTTTTGTTTATAAATCCTCAGCGCACATTATACATCCAGAATGGAAAAATTTCTTTCAAGAGAAAATCTCTAGAGCTTAAATTAACGAAATCACAAAAAGAATAATTAAACACCGGGTTAACTGTAACACTTTGACTCTGCGTCTACAGCCACCCGTTGGAGGAGAAACTCAGTCGAAGCCGTGCTAAATCTGCCCGGTGACGGCGGCTGCAACGGGGACCGGCACACGCCACCGTGATATCCAAACCACTCCATCGCTTCTTTCAAAGCTGGAACCCCATACTGTCGAGTTACCTATAAAAAACCAGGGGGAGACATTGTGTTTTAATGAATACAGTCAAAATCAATCATTGGTCCTTTTTTAAACAAGGTCAAAGGCATCATTCAGAGTCTGTTCATCCAATCAAACCCTTCAGAATCAGCCAATTATGTTCTTCTTTAAAAGCGCATTTACACCGTAGTGCAAATCTTTCTCTCGGCCTTTGAAGCAAAGCTCAACAGCTCTTGGGGGGAAGGGTTGCTTCCAATGTTTATCATGCCTATATGGCAGTAAATGTATCTGTGGTATAAATGTGTGGCGTTGCCATGGCGATGCGATGCTCACTGCTGTGTTGGGTTCGATGAGGCGATACTGGAGCTCTCTGGCCTCGTCCCAGCGTCCTGAAACACACAGCTGTGCTAGATCACACACCTGCTGACCCAGGACATTCGCCAGGGCGCACACGCCTCCCACGGCCCCTAAAGCAAACAGAGAGACATCAGCCTTTAAAGGGGATCTGTTGTGCCTCTCTTTACCAGACATAATATGTCTGTAGAGCTCAAAATACCAAGCAGATCATGGATACACTTTATTTTAAGGTGTCATCATTACAGTGTAATTAGGATTAGGATTTGGTTGAGGGTTATTTGCATGTAATTATGCATAATTGACTGTTATTACTATGGTAAGTACATGTAACATATGTAACAAGGACACTGTAACCCAGATCATTTATTATACTATGTTGTAAATGACCATTTTTGAGTGGAAGAAAAAACGTGCTGTTTTTGTGCACGTATCTTTAAATGCAAATGAGCTGCTCAAACCCGCCCCTTTTTCCAGAAGAGGGCGGAGCCTGTACAGTTAGTTTTTGGCAATCATTTCTATCGTCATGCTCACATGACTTTGTTCTTCATCATTATGAAAGTTCTAGGGATGCACCGATATGACAATTTTGGCCGATACCGATAACCGATAATTCTCTATATTTTGAAAGCCGATAATCGATATTTTGGCCGATAAATCTAAATTCAAATGTTTAGACAATTTTTGAATTTCCTCATTTAAAGCCAAGATACAAACACAATTATGATATTCTTATTTTAATGTTGTGTAGCCGATATGAGAGACTTTGTGCTGTACATTTTGCATTTTAACTGGATTTTCCTTTTTTAAAGTGATTTCAATCGTATGTCAAACAATTTAAAAGCATCATGTTGAACAGTGCACATCTAAAGTGCCTCAGCTCAAGGAAATAATGCATTATTTATCAGCTTTTAGATATCGGCTAAATGTTCTTGTTGGGCCGATAACGATAACATTAAAATGATCATATATCGGCCGATACTGTTATAGTGGCCGATATATGTTGCATCCCTAGAAAGTCCATTATCTGCATGTGTTTTAAAGTCTTATCAATCTAATCTTCTGATTTATGTTTCTGAGCGCACACATCCAAAGCAAGCGCACAGAAAGCTGGAAGTTATACGGCGAGTCCCGTGAGTATTAAACTAAGTTCTCTTTCACTTCTTATTGCACTTAACCTGTAAAATGCACACAATGTCATGTCTAAAACACAAAGTTCACATAAACATAGTCGGTTATGTCAGTGAATGTAAACAGCAAGTAAAGAAATCGCATGTGTATATTAGATCTGTGTATTAAAGTGAAAGCAGCATAATATACAGTATTTAATGCTATATATGCTGTCAATATGAATGAAACAACAAAAGAAAATCACTCACTGCTCTTGATTGAATAACTTTATTAGCTTTAATAAGATGTTTAATGCTCTGGCGAGGAGATAGCGGACTGTGTTGAGATCACTGAGGGGAGGAGCTAAGCTTATAGGGCGGAGTCTGTCAGCAGTCGTTGGCGGGGCCTAACATGTGACGTCACAAAAGCTATAATCTGCAAACGGTTTATTCTGAGAGGCTGATTATGATTTATGGGGATTAAAAAAGAGGAGTGGGTGGATACCGTTATACAGTGGTTGTGTACACACACTCCCGACACATATATAAAGGGTTAGTTCACCCAAAAATGAAAATTAAGTCATTAATTACTCACCCCCATGCTGTACCAACTCCATAAGACCTTCGTTCATCTTCGAACACAAATAAAGATATTTTTGATTAAATCTGAGAGCTGGATTACTCCTCCATAGACTGCCTAAGGGACTGGCTCTTGACGGCCCATAAAGTCATTAACGAAATTGTTTAAATATTCCATGTGCCTACAGCGGCTCAATTATAACTTTATCAAGCGACGAGACTACTTTTTGTGCGGAAAAAAAACATAAATAATGACTTTTATTCAACTATTCCATTACTTCCTTATGGGTGCATGCACGAGAACTGAGATGAGGACGTTCTTCTTCGACTACTTCTTGTTACCGGCTGCTCACCGCTTAGGAGTATTACCGCCACATACCGTATAAGATGATGATCGCGCTTCGGCTATATCAGCACATCATCGTGAGCAGCCGGTAACAAGTAGTCGTCGAATGAGAACGTCGTCATCTCAGTTCTCGTGCATGCGCCCATAAGGAAGTAATGGAATAGTCGAATAAAGTCGTTATTTATGTTTTTTTCGCACAAAAAGTAGTCTCGTCACTTGATAAACGTATAATTGAGCCACTGTAGGCACATGGAATATTTAAACATTTTCTTTAATGACTTTATGGGCTGTCAAGAGCCAGTCCCTTAGGCAGTCTATGGAGGAGTGATACAGCTCTCAGATTTAATCAAAAATATCTTCATTTGTGTTCCGAAGATGAACGAAGGTCTTACGGGGTTGGTACAGCATGGGGGTGAGTAATTAATGACTTCATTTTCATTTTTGGGTGAACTAACCTTTTAACTTCAAACGCCGAAAGTAAATTTTGCATAATTGGCCCCATTAGTAACATGCCTGCAACCAATACAGCCCAAAACCTCCAAGTGAAAAATATTTCACTATTCAATACCCCTACTTTGCCTCTACAATCTGATTGACAGAGTATAAACCACTCCAACATAAACAGCAGCTTGATTGACAGGCCGACACCACCCATGCACATTATAATAGCCCAGAACTCGCCAGGCTTTCTGACAGACATTAAAGCCACTTTGATTGTGTTGATTAATTGACAGACTCCAGACGCTTTCCCACAAGCTGACATGTGATTAGCCATAGTTTAGTCTGCGTGGAAGTTATCCAACCTTGCCATTATGAGAAAAATTCAGTGGATATCGTATTAGGACTGACATGTTTCTATTAAGGACCCTATTTGTACTGTTACTCCATTGTTCTGTGAATGTACATTGGATGGCGACTGAATTTGCAGGATTTCTTTATTACAGTCGCAAAGATGATTACTCGTATAGTACGTTATGATGTATTTGCACCAATTTGTAGACACGTCTGCAGACAAACAGTAGAAATTAATCAGCTGTGCAATCTCAAAATAAATAGTCATAATAGGGCTGTAATTATACACCGTACACACATATATTATGTAAACACAAACTTTTATTTTGGTTGTGATTAAGCACGAATATTTGTTACACAAATTTGTATTCATTTTTGAAATACAACTACAAGTTGACGCTGCTGTAGTATGTTTTACAATTAATTAAATTTCTGATGATCTATTATTTCAAACATCCTCCCATAGAAAGTCATTATAAGAACGCTAAAAATAGCTTAAGCATATTCGAATGCGCCCCTTATGTCGAAATAACGACTTATTATGTCAGCTTATAACGAGATATTATGTCGTTATAACAAGATATTATGCTTTAACGACTTAAGTCGTTAACGACTTAAGTCGTTAAAACAACATAATATATCGTTATAACGAGATACATTTTTATTTTTTCTCACCTTGCGATTCAGGGCTTCCGTACAAACATAAATAAAATCCTACATAAATATTTGATGACAGGGTGCATCCAAGTATATTGTTAATAAGAGTTTTAATACTTTGCCCGTGTAAAGATAAGGCAGTCACACTCACCGACAGCATACGCAGCCATGAGGAAACCCGCTGATCCCGCAAGCACCTGGAAACCCTGAGGCCTGGTCTTCTGCACGATCAGAGCTATTCTGGTGATCTATCAATTATCAGAGAACAATGTGTTTTAAGGTTATAGAAGACTGTAAAATAAGGGAGATTGTGAACAGAACTGCTACAGTATTTTAACACATAAATGTAGCGGTTAGAGGTGAGGGCAATTAACAATAGCACAAAAACTTTAACTTTGAAAACAGCGGTTACTTTTTAACTCGAGCCAAAAGATAACACTGGAGCATCTGTGAGAAATGAACACACTCCCATGACTAAGAGAGAGAGAGAGAGAGTCCATTTTCTTTCCTGTCACTTATGTCTGAGACAGTCCAGATTACAGAAAATTGTTTGTTAGTAACAATCCATTACATTAAACATTTAAAGGAGTAGTTCACAAAATGAGCGAATCTTTTACACAAAATGAGCGAGTCATTTGGTTCATTCAACGAACGAAAAGAACAAATTGACTCAAAAAAAATTTGTTCATTTTGATGAACGAGTTCGAACAGGAGTGTCACGAACGCTCATCACAGAGCAGAGCAAGGCGAGCATTAACTGATTTGTTTATCACGTGGATTTGAAAATAAACTTGTACTTTATTAAAATACAACATGAAGTGCGTTAAATATTACATTACATCAGGGTTACTATTATTAACAGACTGGGGTTTGTGATGGAACTGCAGAGGGTTTGTGCGTTTAATGAAAAGCTATTAAGTAATTAAATCATAATTCAAATAAATAATTAAACATAAAAAATACAACAATCAAAATAAATATTATTTGTTTACCTGCGTGTCATCTATCCATTAACCATATTCATTAACCTTATTCGCCCAATTTATTCATTTAAAACCTATTTAAGTAAATATATTAGGTCAAAGTTCAGCAGACAAAAAAATTGGGGGAATCCCGGCATTGCATGTAAATATGAAATTTTGTGATTTTGAAGATTTTAATGTGTTTGAAAGACAAAATCCTTCCAAAGACAGTAATACATGGTTTTGACTACTCACTGAGTGATAATTCAAGTAATAATTAATGTGTTCGTCAGGAGCTGATTAGATATGCACTGTGGCAATGCTGAGAAAACGCTTGTTTTCTGTGATCGAATGCTGTGGGTCTCAGTTTTCAGTGATAGTCACATGACCAGTGTGTGTTGGCCACATGACCAGTGTCTGATGTCACATGACCAGTCTGTGATGGTCTGTGTGTGTGATTCCACAAACCTGGAAAACCTTCTGAATGGATATAAGCAGTGACGCAAGATAAAAAGGAAGTTAAATTAATGATTAAATGAGTTATTAATAATTTACTGCCACTGTGAAAATAACGTGTAATCAATAAAAATTAACTGTAGTCTGAATACAAGTATTTTAAAATGTAATGCAATCTAATTACAAGTAACTTTTGGAATCTGATTATGTAATTTAGATTACATGCAAACAGTTACTACACAGCACCGGTCTGAGTGTTATAACATACGAATATATATAGCTCTTAACTGAAATGTAAATTATGCATTATTATTAGGCTGTCAGACGATTAATCACGATTAATCGCATCCGAAATAAAAGTTTGTGTTTACATAATATATGTGCACTGTGTATAATTATTTTGTATATATATGTATATGTATGTGTATATGTATGTATGTATATATATATATATATATATATACACACACACAGATGCATGTATATTTAAGAAAAAAATATTATTTATATATAAAATAAACGATTAATAATCGTAATCGCATACGAAAATGAAAGTTTGTGTTTTACATAATATATGTGGGTGCACTGTGTATAATTATTTTATATATATCAATACACACACATGCATGTATATTTAAGAAAAAAATACTATTTATATATAAAATATTTATATTTATATATAATATAAATTATATATAAATCTATATACAGTATATACATGAAAATATTTCTTAAATATATACAGGCATGTGTGTATTTATATATATATAAAATAATTATACACAGTGCACCCACATAAATTATGTAAAACACAAACTTTTATTTTCGATGCGATTAATTGCAATTAATTGATTGACAGCCCTAATTAATGGCAGCTCTTACATCACCACCACTGTCTTTGAGGCCGATGATATTGGGGTGCTGTGCGAGTTGTATGACTGCGATCCACAGGAAGGTCCAGACCAGTGTTTGCTGGAACGCTGTACAACACAACCGGCACTGAACTGGAATCTGCCACCTCGGGTAAGAGAAGCGACAACGCATTTTAATAAGACGGAGTGTGAAGCTCAAACACAACTGAAGTAAGTAAAATGCAAATGAGCATAAAAAAGATATGCATAACATCCACTGTTTCGTTTGATTACGACGGAGAGAACAGTCCTTGATTACATTGATAATTATTCATGAAAATATTCTCTTTATTTTACACAAAGGGTCGTATCAACTGATTGGAATGAAAATGAAAAACGATTACTCAAGACTTACCTTGGTGTAGTGGTTTATAAGCGCTCGGCTGTCCATTCGACCTCGGTAAAAACAAGGCGTCACCACTAACAAGCAGTCGGCCCCGGCTTCAGCCATCCTCTGGCTCATGAGGACCGTTCCTCTAGTTGCTACAACAACACAGAGGAGGACCAAACAACATCTGGTGTGTAAATCTTATATATGATATATGTGCTACAAAAACTAGTCATGTGATGAATACATTTAGCACAGTAGCACAGAGCAGCGCGTGTGTAGACAGAGCAGCTTGAGTGAAGTGACACTTTGTTGTCTATGGATGTGATACACACACATGCATGTCTATGGATTAAACAGAAATTGAGCCAAAATTGCAATTTGGCTTCGATGTGATTGTGAAATGAAAATACCCGAGATGTCTAGAAAAACACGTCCGTTGTATTGTCGTAATGTGTTTAATGTCTTCATAAGAAACATTAATGTCTGTTTTATCTTAATACAGGCCGAAGAGAGCTTACATTCACAGCCAGATCCAGCCATGACCAGCTGGCGTTCAGGCAGGGCCCGTCTGACCCTCTTCACCACCTCCACCCTCTCCTCCACAGTCAGGTATGGATATTCCCCATTAGAGCCCTGCACTACAAGACCTGTAGGAGGAGTTGACAAATAACACATCTCAACTGACTTTAGCATGAGGAAACATATTGACATGTTATTTTCAAAAAAGTCCACTAGGTCGAGCACTGTAAAAGGTATAAAGGTGGACTTTAATCTGCAACGGTTCACTAACATCTGTTTAAAAGAGGAGTCACACCAAATCTACATTATTACGGTTTATAGACAAGTTTCCCGGGCACTTCCGCTTTACTTCCTGATTCTGCCAAGAACTTCCGACACAGGCTGAGTAGTAGTGTAAACATGGCTTTGGAATGGCAACATTCGACTGAAAATATTGTTGAAAATGGTGTTTTGACCATTCCGCATCCAAGTAAGGTAACATCATGGGCATGTCGATATGGTCTGTATCGCCGGACCTGGACGTTCCTGTAGCCATGCAGCCGCCGTGCTTTGGAAGGTACTTTAGCCCATCTTATGCTTGTATTAAGATGTTTGTATGTATCCTTGTGCTAATCTATAACAGAACACGAAGAGTAATAAAAATAAAAAGTAATCCACTCTAGCCTGCCTGCACTAAAAGCATGCTTTAACCCTTCAAAGTCGACTGACGCTCTAGAGCGCGCACCCCTGACATATCTATTAATAGCTTCGGAATGGATAAAGGTATTGACTTACTTTTTTTTCTATGGAAAAGCTGACATTCGTCTGCGTAATAATGATGATAGACTGTGTTGACTTCCGCGAATGATAAGATCCACATTGGCGCCTTGTAGATGGTTGATGGTCAACATTCAGCAATCGCCACGAGTTGTTACAACCGCGAACAGCACAATATGTCCCGGAGCCGTGTCGGCGTGTAACACCATCAATAGTTTACTTTTTCTGCACGCTAACCAAAGACAGTAAAAGATGCTAACCGGAAGTCGTTGGCAGAGCGAAAGGCTAATGGTGGCCCGCCTATTTCACTCAGGAAACTTGTCTATAAAATGGTTAGTTCGAATCCTTGATTCTGATTGGTCAAGAGCTGTGCTTTATTCACGATAAAACCCGGCTACGACCGCTTCACCCAACGGTTCTATTGATCGCTGCGCAACACTGCGGTTCTATGTTGTTTTTATTTGAGCTTTCATGCATTTTACACATTGAAACGTTGTTGCTGTTCACGGTCAGGGACTATTTTTTCCAGCGGAAGGTAGGCTTTTAGTGATTTTACTTCAAGAAAGTTGCACTAACATTGTTTTTTACTTAAATATTGTGTGGCAACCGTTTTATAAAAGCAATAAGATACTCGAGGCAAGTGCTGTATCGTGAATAAGTGACAGCTCAGAGGGGTTGCAGGCACTCCGCTTCGCGTCGTGCCTAACAACTAGGGATGGGTATCGAGAAATCGAATCTGGATTGGAACACGGGACTAACTTTTCGTTTTTTCCCGAGAATCGTTAAAAGTTAAAATTTCGATTACCTAGTTTCGATATTCACAGTCCGCCGACCGGAAGAAGAAACCGCTGAACAACACCAACGAAGAAGCGTCTACCGAAAGTGGTTGGCATAACCGGCGCGAGTCGAACATGAGTAGCTTACGTCGGCGCTCCAAAGTGTAGCTCACTTTCTAAAAATAACGAGAATCTCGGCAAAATGCGAAATTATTGACAAAGGAGTATTTGTGACAGAAGGAGTATTTCCTCCAGAAAGACCGTTGATTAGCAAGGTTAGCTAAACTTTTTGACCCTGCCTCTTAAAAGAATTGGAATTGAGAAATCATTCAGAACACGAATTGAAACAAGGAATGGAATGGAATCAGAATCGTTCAGATTCAAACGATACCCAACCCTACTAACTGACGCCCTTAAGCCGTTACTTATTCACGATACAGCACAGCCTCTCGTATCTTATTGCTTACATATATGCCACATATTCCGTGTTGTAGGTTTTATATTCATAACATTTAATTACATGATATGCTGTATTGTAGTTTTGATTTGACTGCACGTGTCAAACCTCTATAACTCGCCTCTGAAAGGTAAGTTGCTGTACTTCTTAAGATTGTCTTCAAGTCTCTGATAGTCCACATCTTCACTCGGAGTAAATGGAGTGGCGATGGGAGGATAAATCCCACTTATATCCAGCCTTTTCCCAGTACTCTGACTTGTATTTCTCCATGTTGACACTGTTGATCTTCTGCACAGAAGTTTGATACTGCGAATTGCTAACATGGTTGAGATCTGACTGTAAAAAAAGGAAAAATAATAATAATAGATGGCTAAAGGAAAAGCTGAACTCTATACCAAGCAGTTAATAATCAACACACTTATCAACTCAAAATGCTGACCATGTAGGAAAACATATATAGGAAAACTATAAAGTCACCAGTAAACACTAGTCATGAATTTCGCAAGTAAAATATAGACAACATTGCATAAATAAAATAAAGCATTTAAAATGCTGCTGAGTTTTGCATACCTGGTTCCTGCAGATATCCAAACTTTGTCTAACAGTGTCACAAAGTGTCTCGTTATTACTGATGTGTATTATTATTGCATCTGAAGGAGATAAACAGTCCTGCTTGTGTTGTGATGAGCTCCAGTACGTGTTGTGTTCACTTTCTCCTGCATAAG
Source organism: Hybognathus amarus (assembly GCA_030378365.1). NCBI lineage: Eukaryota > Metazoa > Chordata > Actinopteri > Cypriniformes > Leuciscidae > Hybognathus > Hybognathus amarus. Next base: position 16,735 of record JAQIUQ010000255.1, on the reverse strand, counting down.
CAGGAATGGGTCTTCACGTGACGTCATTGACATTGACTGAAAAAAAGTCCGTATGCAAATATAAAACACCCCCGTAGCGCAGGTTTAGCTTTTGAATAGAAACGAGGAGGTTGTTCTGAAGTTTCCTGGGAACCGTCTTAAGGTAACGTTCTGTCGCTTATTGTAAATAATATTTATTTGGTAGTTTTACCACAGCGCTTGGCTTTTAGCGCTGTCAGACTCCGGAAGTAGGCTATAAATCCCGTTCATTTTCTCCAAAAGGGGCTTAACTTTGAACGACAAGTTATAAAGTCTCTAAAGACAGATGTACCATGAGCTCCGAGATTGTTTATTAATGATATGTACTTCGGTTTAAGCAGTCAGTTCACGTTATTTCATTTTTAAACTATGTTTACCATTAGTTAAAAACTACACTACCCAAGAGCCCGAAGAGAAATATAAACCAATCACAGAATCGTAGCTCTGCGGTGACCCCGCCCACTCCCTGAACGCGAATGAATGAACGCTAGTCGAGTTCAAATAAACTCCACACGAATAAACTATACTTGTATATACGAATCTGGTTATTTTTGCTAAATAAATAAACAAATAATATATAATAAAAGATGAAAATATTTTTAAAAATATTTTTTGCCGTTTAAAAAATAGTTTTATTAGCCTACTTTCATTTCTCTACTAAAAATGTTAAGCCCATAGTTTCCGTAGTTTTTTGTAAAAACTACTTTCGTAGTTTTTAGTTTTTTCCATAGTTTTTTTTTTTTACTTCATATGAAAGTTTGTGATATTCTGATTTACCTCAGAGGTTGGAAACTCTTTAATGAAATAAATAAATAAATGGCAAAAATATTTTAAAAAAGGCTGAAAACCCATTCCCCATTGATACAATATTTTGAAAGACCTGTGAATGTCTCTAATGTCATAATTGAGTTTTTTTTTCCTTTTATGAAAGCTATAAGTCATGAATATGATCAGACTATACATTTGTAAGGCTAAAAAAATCTGGCTAAAAAAAGAACAGATCATGAACTTTTCTAGTTCATTCTGTAATAAATGCTAACATATAAATATTAGTTTAAATTCAAAGTTTGTAGTTATTACTATGGTATATGGAATACACAGAATATAAAACGCTTTTCAATTCTTCCAAACAGGTCACAAAACCCATGAACCGCATGCTGTCAAGGTCTTTTTGCTTGATTTCTTGCTTGTCAAGTATTAACATCAGATCCTTAATTCACATAATAGTTTTGAATCGATTCTTATTGTTGTACACTGTCCTTGAATTTAAAAAAATCTGTACACTTCTTCCGCCCAATATGACTCCTCAACAACACCGAGATAAGACCTGCGGCCTCACACGTATTCATAAATCAAATATTGTCCAATTCATACTTTATATAGAGCAGGTCATGCCATCACAACAACACCACAGAACTTCAGTCGCTTCACTTCAATGCTCCGCTTTATTTTTCTTAAGAGTTTCCTGGTTTTTCATTAACACAGCTTCAAAATCTACACCTGATGACAGAAAACATCAATAGGACGCTATTCACATACAAAAAAATAAATAAAAACCATACGAAAATAATTTTAACAAGTAAAAGTGGATACATGCAAGTGAGGACAACATAATAAAAACAGGTTAAAGTCACATACTTTTCAACATATTTACTAAACAAAACCATTAATACAGTAGTCAATATTACTCTCACACAAATAGATTTCTTCATAATTCTTCACACATCACAATAATATCCCTATTTGAACATCATTTCAGTAGTATTTTCCAAATATTTGATTCATTATGTTAAGTAACCCTCTGATGGTCTTCTTTTATGAGTCACGTCTTCCCAGTCAGAAAGTGACCGGACACCTAAAAATGAAACTTCCTCCATCCCAGTAAAAACCAATGCAATTTATATTTTGTTCTATAATATTTATTCTTTCTAATTTAGTATTTTGAGACAATTTGATTGAACTTTTTAATATTTATGCAATATTTATAGTCCATTTTTTTGCCATTGAAAATAATGAATTATGTATTTTTATTTATTTTTTCTATGCAGTATTTTCGGTTAAAATAGAGAGGCTTTCAGAAAACTAAAATAAATCAATAAATAAATCAATTTATTTCTTTTTAAGAATCGGGGCCGATATGTAGATCATACAAATTTGTTTTTGTAAATTTCCCATTCATTTCAGAAATGACCGGACACCTAAAAAATGAAACTTACTCCATCCCAGTAAAAACCAATGCAATTTATTTTTGTTCTATAATATTTATTCTTTTTAATTTAGTATTTTGAGATAATTTTATTGAACTTATTAATATTTATGCAATATTTATAGTCCATTTTTTGCCATTGAAAATAATGAATTATTCATTTTAATTTATTTTTTCTATGCAGTATTTTTGGTTAAAATAGAGAGGCTTTCAGAAAATAATAATAATAAAACAATTAATCAATTTATTACTTTTTTAAAAATTGGGGCCAATATGTAGATTATACAAATTTGTTTTTGTAAATTTCCCATTCATTTCTGAAGTGACCGGACACCTAAAAATTGAAACTTCCTCCATCCCAGTAAAAACCAATGCAATTTATTTTGTTCTATAATATTTATTCTTTTTAATTTAGTATTTTGAGACAATTTGATTGAACTTATTAATATTTATGCAATATTTCTAGTCCATTTTTTGCCATTGAAAATAATGAATTATTTTTTTTCTATGCAGTATTTTCGGTTAAAGTAGAGAGGCTTTCAAAAAATAAAAAAATAAAATAATTATTACTTTTTTTAAGAATGGGGGCCGATATGTAGATTATACAAATTTGTTTTTGTAAATTTCCCATTCATTTCAGAAATGACCGGACATCTAAAAAATGAAACTTCCTCCATCCAGTAAAAACCAATGCAATTTAATCTTGTTCTATAATATTTATTCTTTTTTAATTTAGTATTTTGAAACAATTTGATTTAACTTATTAATATTTATGCAATATTTATAGTCCATTTTTTTGCCATTGAAAATAATGAATTATTTATTTTTATTTATTTTTCTATGCAGTATTTTCGGTTAAAATAGAGAGGCTTTCAAAAAAAATAAATAATAATTATTACTTTTTTTAAGAATTGGGGCCAATATGTAGATTATACAAATTTGTTTTTGTAAATTTCCCATTCATTTCAGAAGTGACCGGACACCTAAAAATGAAACTTCCTCCATCCCAGTAAAAACCAATGTAATTTATTTTTGTTCTATAATATTTATTCTTTTTTTAATTTAGTATTTTGAAACAATTTGATTGAACTTATTAATATTTATGCAATATTTCTAGTCCATTTTTTGTCATTGAAAATAATGAATTATTAAATTATTTAATTTATTTTTTTCTATGCAGTATTTTTGGTTAAAATAGAGAGGCTTTCAGAAAATAATAAAAAATAAATAAATCAATTTATTACTTTTTTAAAAGAATTAGGGCCGATATGTAGATTATACAAATTTGTTTTTGTAAATTTCCCATTCATTTCAGAAGTGACCGGACATCTAAAAAATGAAACTTACTCCATCCCAGTAAAACACCAATGCAATTTATGTTTGTTCTATAATATTTATTCTTTTTAATTTAGTATTTTGAGACAATTTGATTGAACTTATTAATATTTATGCAATATTTATAGTCCATTTTTTGCCATTAAAAATAATGAATTATTAAATTATTTAATTTCTTTTTTTCTATGCAGTATTTTCGGTTAAAATAGAGAGGCTTTCAGAAAAAATAATAATAAAAAAAATAAATACATCAATTTATTAGTTTTTTTTAAAGAATCAGGGCCAATAAGTAGATTATACAAGTTTGTTTTTGTAAATTTCCCATTCATTTCCAATGTGTCAGTCATTTTTGACCGAAGACAACGAGTGCGACTACTTTTTTTACGACCACTTAGCATGCATTTTTTTTATTCACAAACCAAATGTATCATAACCTTCCAATGAAGCTGCGATTTTTAAAAATTCAAAACAGAAAATTAATCATGACCGAAGACCATCAGAGGGTTAATATTGTTTCATAACACAAGCATTGTTCCCTTGAAGTAGATCATCAACTGTTCTGTGAGATTATAGACTGTAATAGTAAAGCCAGTTGAGATAAATATTCTGAATCTTCCAAACGACACCTGCAAGACATAAGCATATGAATGAATCAAATCTCAATCATCCTCATAAATCCAATTTTAACAGTGATCTGACATGTTTACCTCCATCTACTCCCAGAAGTACCGCAGGTACCAGGATGGTCTTATTTTTAAGCTGAGGTCCGAATAGAGGATTTGCTTGGGCTAGGATTGCTACTAACCAACTGTATGAATGCAAACCATATTAATAATTCAGAATAATCTGTATTATTTCATACATTTTAGTTACAACAGTGAATTATTATGCATTTATAAAGGGTTATATTTTAATCAAATGACCAAATATCAATAAACGTCTGTTTTACCATGATGTAAGGATATTTTTGACAATATTTTCCGAATATTTTACATTATACTTACAATAAATAGCAGCAAACGGCGGTCAGCACCAAACTGGTTATGATGACCCTGTAATTATAAAACACTTTAATCAAAAATCAATGTAATAATGCAATGAGGAATAACACTGTAGTGATATTTAAATGAAGCGAATGGATGCGTTTAAAGATGGATGGATGAAGGTCTGTTCGGCCTGTTCCAGCATCACTCCTCACCCTCTGTTTGGTCCTTTCGGGACAAAAAACGGGGCGACAATCCGACCAGACCCACAGCGTGGTGAAGCAGATCATGGGTAAAGCCAGCGAGTGCGAAACCATTGCGACAATACTGCGTTATTCTGGGAATATTATATTAATTTAAGAGTAACCAGTTCAACAACACAGCTTGATTCCGCAGTAATCCTCTGGTCACGCCCACCTGTTCCTGATTGGGCCGATGAGATTCTGAGCCTGTACGCTATTGGTAGAAAGCAGATGTCACTCCAACCGAGTCCTTGCTCACTCCACTACACTGACGTAATGAACCCCATACGTCGTTTACAATGCTATATATGTTTATTTTTTTTATTGAACAACATCAGTATACAACCTCAATAGGGAACAGTAATATACATATGAAAATATACACAAATATCTCCAGTCGTAGCCTATATCTCTCATTTTGTAAAATTTCAGCAGCAGGATAAACATTATTAATGACTTGAAACTGGATGTTCTTCATTTTAGGTACATTTGCCCATTTATTATGATTACAGTATTTGTTTCTAAATGTTCCATTAGCCTATAAATAAATAAAAAAATCGTAATTATCGTAAAATAATTTATCTTTTGTCCCCATGTATTTTTTGCCAGTCTTCAACTCAGGCAACTTAACGAATACATTTCAGTATGTAAGTGTGTTTTGTAGGCCTAGTTGTCCTAATTAAAGGGGATTTCTCTACACAAACTATTACATTCTCTAAAGGAACATTTTATCACAAACTTGATTGAATGAATTATATCCAATAAATCGACCCGCTATCAAATCTATCAAATCAACAAAATATAAAACTTTTTTCCATGTTTTTTTTTCTCATAACTCTCTTGTTTGAATAATGTCTTCATATTATTGTATTGGTTCATTATTCCACCAGGTGGCGCCATGCGGTCTGAAGTTAACTTGTTTTAGGTAAATGTAATTTTTTCCCAGTATATCGACATATCTGCTTGTGGAAAAACGAAAACCTAATAGGCCATTTTGAAAAGTCAAAATCACATTTCAGTCGTATATGAAAACATATTGAATTATGCTGTGTTATACTATTTAATCCAATTCAGTTTGAGTACACATCCACACAGTCCACATTAACTCTATCCTGGGTTTGCTGTTGTGTATAAGTGAAACTGTTGAAGCATCAAAATAGACTGTAGAGAGATTTTTGAGTTTCTTTTCGTCACATTATTATTATTATTACAGCGGAACTTCTGTCACTGTATAATACTGTACTGTATAATACAGTATTTTCTTATTTTCTATGAAGATTTATTACACACATTTGTTCTGATATTTCAGAACAAATGTGTGTAATAAATCTTCATAGAAAATAAGATGTGCGTTTGTGTTTGCCTTTTTGTCAGCCTCTCTCTCTCTCTCTCTCTCTCTCTCTCTCTCTCTCTCTCTCTCTATATATATATATATATATATATATATATATATATATATATATATATACCATGGTTTGGGAACTAACAACAACAAATAATATAAAATAAAATATCTCTTTGTTAGGGTTTATACATTTCGCTTGATAAAAAATAGCGTTTAACTTTTAGCACCTTTACTTTCACTTGTATTGTTTTCCCGCGTTGAGACCCATTGAACATTTCCTTATCCGTCTTTTTCCATAATTAAAGTCTCAGCGCGCGCTCTCGTGCAGGAGTCTCTCATCGCGGGCGATGGAGCCGTGACTCTTATTTTGAAATATGTTTTTCACATATCTCTCAGCTCTGGGTTTGTCTGGACTCCTGTAACTGCGAAACACGGGTGGTTTATATTTTCATTCACATCAATGTTTTGGTCTCTCGACAGGTGGTGGGTTCATACCAGGCTTTTATATGTATTGAAACTCTTATCGACGTGCTTGTATATCAGGTATTACTCATGGTAGAATATCTGCGAGTGTAAATAAACTATGATTACACTAAGTTATGGTTATGAATATTACGTTTTACTTCATTCAAGATATATGGGCTTCTAAAACAGCGTTGATTGAATTCAATTACATAGAAGATACAACTGTTTGCATATGAAAAAGAAGAAACATGTTTGGATAAAAATATAAACCAAGTTGCATTTGAATGCTTCTAGTTTTTAATCAGAACTGACTTGACTTTTAAAGTGTAGGTCATCACATTAATAACTATATAAATTATTCTTTAATATATCAGACATTTTTACAAAACCCATCAAATAACAAACAGAATTGTTTTATTATTTAATGTCAAATTAACAGCGTTTAAAAAACAATTAAAACCATTTTTATGTGAAAACAATTAACTTTCGCATTGAATCCTCAGGTAATCTTCACGATGTCAAAGCCAGGAGAGGAGAAGGTCTCTGAAATATCTCCCGCCTTATTCCTGGATGCCGATGGACATTCAATGCGCTTCTATGTGAGACCCGGTCCGACGTAGAAACGCAGCTTTACCCTTTGATATCTAATGGCGGAGGCGTTCTGTGTCAGGAATCAAGAGCCCGGAGCTATTTTACTGGTTCGATCCGGCGACGTGACCAGTGCGATGCGAGCACTGGTCAGAAATACATCTCTACGAAATTCATCCGAGATTGTGTAGAGCAGAACCAGCAGTTGGACCGGGACGACTATGTGATCAGCGTGGGACCGTCTGTCCAGACGAGGATGGCTACCCGTCACCAGGGCACCGGACGTCTGGGTTACTCGCTTGAAGACGACGCCGCTATTATGAAGTTCATGGAAAAGCGGTTGCATGAAGCCAAGGGAAACCTGGTTTGGAAAGAAATGGAGAAGCAGAGTGTGACCGGCCACAGCTGGCAGTCCATGAAGGATCGGTTTCTAAAGCACCTTCAGCACAAGCTCACAGAGAAAAGCCCTTCCAAAAGAAAAGCTCTTTTGTTTACTCAAAGCCCCTTATCGAAGAAGAAAGTGACTCAGTCCTCAGAACCAGAGGCTGATACTGATACCTCACAAAAGTCCGAAGCTGTGTCGGATTCATCTGAAACACAAATCTCCACAGAGTGTCCAACTGTTAGGACCATCCCTCCTCCGTCTCCTGAAAGAGCCAGTTCTCCTCCAGAGGCTGATACTGATACCTCACGAAAGTCTGAAGCTGTGTCGGATTCATCTGAAGCTCAAATCTCCACAGAGTGTCCAACTGTTGGGACCATCCCTCCTCCGTCTCCTGAAAGAGCCAGTTCTCCTCCAGAGGCTGATACTGATACCTCACGAAAGTCTGAAGCTGTGTCGGATTCATCTAAAGCTCAAATCTCCACAGAGTGTCCAACTGTTGGGACCATCCCTCCTCCGTCTCCTGAAAGAGCCAGTTCTCCTCCAGAGGCTGATACTGATAACTCACGAAAGTCTGAAGCTGTATCGGATTCACCTGAAACTCAAATCTCCACAGAATGTCCAACTGTTGGGACCATCCCTCCTCCTTCTCCTGAGAGAGCCAGTTCTCCTCCAGAGGCGGCCAGCGAGTCTCCACATGAACAGCAGGATGAGTCCCGCGTCCCGATCCCAGAACAAGAAACTCCTGGGCCTGAAATGTCCAAAAGTCCTAGATTAGAGGAAGATCGTGATGGACAAGACATTCCACAGGGTATTACATGGTTTTATTTATTTAACGTGTTGTTCCTCAACAAGATTTGCCCATAAACCTTCTTCTTTTCACTTTACTTTAGGATCAAGTGAACAACCATCTCCTGACAAAACGAAACAAACAACCTGCAAAACCTCCACAGCTGATTCTAAGAAACTTGGGATTCTTGCAAAAGCTGCAAGAGAATTTGAGGACTCAGATGTGGTAAGATTGAACAATGTAAACCCTGAATAGATAAAGCTGAAGGATCAGTGGCGTGAAGCTCCTTCATTGTGCAGATCTGTTATTTAAAAATTATATTAAAGGGATAGTTCACTTTGAATTAATTTTTGATATGTTTTATCTTACCTCAAGGGCATCCAAGATGTAGGTGTCCTTTGTTTCCACAGTATTTTCAATTTTGATATTTTTAGGTCAAACCGTTCTTGTCTGTCAGTCATATAATGGAGGTCTATGGTCACCACCTTCAAAGAGCATGCACAGAGAAGTCCAAATTAAACATGATTTAAGAAAACATGGTTATGGGCTTTATCTGATAATTTATCTTATTTGCCTAAACTGTAAGCTACTGGTTTTACGATACAAATAATAATAAAAAAAATGCATAAAAAACAAAAGCTTACATACATTGGCTATAGCATAATTAGTTATTAGTATTTTGTTGGTTCTGTTTTGTTTTTGCATACACAATTTCTTTGTATCACAGCTTGGGCAAAAAATTATATCTGTAGAATTTATGTTTCATTCAAATAAAAAAACCTTGATCATATTATTTATTTAATTTATTTATTGTTATCATAAATTAAAAAAAAACTTGATCACATCATTTATTTATTTATCGTTTTCATAAATTAAACCAAATTACATCATTTATTTATTTATTTATCGTTATCATAAATTAAAAACTTGACCATATCAATTATTTTTCATTTATTTATCGTTATCATAAATTTAAAAACTTGATCATATCATTTTTTTATTTCATTTATTTATCGTTATCATAAAAAAACTTGACCACATCATTTATTTATTTATTCGTTATTATAAATTTAAAAAAACCTTGGTTGCATCATTTATTTATTTCATTTATTTATCGTTATTATAAATAAAACAATTGACTCTAAGCGACTACGCAATATGTGCTTACAAAATCTGTACATGTTCTTAATAATATTGGAATAAATGTTGAAAATGTTAAAAGTTCGCAGACCAGAAATCACTTTTGGAGACTAATCAGTGCTGTCAAATGAATTCCATCAGAAAAGTTTGTGTTTATATAATGTGTGTGTATGTGTAGTTACTATATATACACACACATATTGTATATCTATCTAAAAAAGCATTTATATAATGAATAAATGTATTTTTATTTTTACAATATCAGAAATATCAAAAATAGTGAAAAAATCCCCAAAGTAATGTATTTTGACCAACAAAGTCATGTGGTGCAACCAACATTCAGGGAAAAACTTAAATAATAAAAGAGGTAATGATGTTACAGAGAGGACACCTGCAAGACCCCTTGTGGCTATTTGTCAATGCGTTTCTAACAATATCAGAGAATTTGAGCTTTTTATGAGGCAAAGTTAGATCAAGCTGTGAAATGTCATGTGGTACAACCTCCCTCTGACTCCTCAAAAGCAATTGATCCCTCAAGATATTTATGAAAAAATTCCTCTAAAACTATTTTCAACTAAAACTCACATGTATTTAAATGATAAGCAAATATTACCCTTTTATACTGATGTATGCACCACATGACATGAAACTAGTATGAAAGTGCTTAGAATCCAACTTGAATTGGTTTCAACAATTTCTAAGATCTTTACATGTTTTCCAGTGTTTCAGCTAAGTGGATAAATGTGTAGTGACTTTAATGTATTTGCACAGATGGATGAAAGTGAAGAAGGGAAGACCCATGTGAAGTCCCAGATCGTCGAGCCCTCAGACGCACATGAAAGTTCGCGTCGCCTGCAACTTTTGCCAGGGAACCAGAGACCCAAGCCGAGCACCACGAGGAAGCCCGACAGGATTCAGCGGCGCCTGAGGAAGAGGAACACCCCGGGCCCAGTTCCCACAGCGCTCACCGCCCACGCATTCATGTTAGACTCCGAGTCACGGGAACCAAACCACAGCCACGCCGGAGGAACGCCGGAGGAATCCCTCTCCAGGCTCCTGGTGGACGTCAAGGAGCAGGTCAAGAGCTTGTTGAGAGACAGTAAGAAAGACCTGGTCTGAGGTGACCAAGGCGCTGTTGAAAGCCAGCGGTGACCTTGCACGTGCTCGGGTGTATCTGATCGATGGGTACGAGCAGGAGATTCAGCGGGCCGCTCTGGAATCATCTGGACGACGAGGTCCTCCTCTTGGCGGATTCGTAGTGAACTTGAGCAGCTTCAGTTGAAATACGGAGAGGAGGAAGTGAGCAGGAGAAGAGCCTTCCTCACGGCTGGCAAGAACTGAGAGCTTGGTTTTGCACAGTTACAATATCACTCCGTTTTATTTTCTTCGTTTAGTACAGGTTCAGTTTAATGTTAAAGTTCATATGAGATTTTTTTGCTAATAATTACTTTTGCTATATATATATATATATATAAATTAAAGTATTTTTCTAACTGATTTTGTTTAATTTTTTTAAACGCTGTATTATCCGACAAGTTTAAAACACATTTTACGTATTTACTTTCTCCAGCTGTGGATCTTATATTAATCTAATTGTACTCTAAACAAATCTAAACCTAAAAATAGAAAAGCTTTTTTGGATTATTGAAAAGATTTTTCAGCCTATTTGGGTCAATAGTGTCGTCGCTTGAGGAACGAAAGGAGGGACCCTTGGCTTTAGATGGGCCCGCGAAGGTTAAAATCAAATTCAATTTTATGTTTTGCACGACGGCGATACATTTCCCAGTGGTTTAGCCACATCCCAGATAGCACAAGTCTGTTTGATGTAATGCTTACATATGGAAAACGTACTTTTAAGAGTGTTTGCTCATCTGCAATACGTCTATAGGACGTTTCCTGTCAGATGTCAAATAGACGTTTAGAAGATGTCTTTAAGATGTAATGATTTAGAATATGTTAAACTGACAAGCGTCTCAAGCGTCTTTAACATCTGACAGGAGACGTCCTATAGACGTATTGCAGATGAGCAAACACTCTTTAAAATACGTCTTCCAGAGGTAAATATTACATCATATAGACTTCCCAGATAGCACAAGTCTATTTGATGTAATATTTACATCTGGAAGACGTATTTTAAAGAGTGTTTGCTCATCTGCAAATACGTCTAATAGGATGTTTCCTGTCAGCTGTCAAATAGACGTTTAGAAGATGTCTTTAAGATGTAATGATTTAGAATATGTTAAACTGACAAGCGTCTAACGTTCTTTTAACATCTGACAGGAGACGTCCTATCAACATATTGCAAATGAGCAAACACTCTTTAAAATACGTCTTCCAGAGGTAAATATTACATCATATAGACTTCCCCAGATAGCACAAGTCTATTTGATGTAATATTTACATCTGGAAGACGCGTATTTTAAAGAGTGGTTGCAATACGTCTATAGGACGTCCCTGTCAGATTTTAAATAGACGCTTAGAAGATGTCTTTAAGATGTAATTTAGAATATGTTAAACTGACATCTTCTAAACGTCTATTGACATCTGACAGAAGACATCCTATAGATGTATTGCAGATGAGCAAACACTCTCAAAAATACATCTTCCCGATGTAGATGTTACATCAAATAGACTTGTGCTATCTGGGTTGTGCTATTTGGGATTAAGTTAATGAGTTGAAAGTGACTTCTGTGTGAGCAGTGCTATTCATCACTGCTCTGTTGATAGTATAGATCGCTTGATTTACATTTCCATAATGTGACTGCACCTTTATTAGTTAAAACACTTTTATATATAAAGTGGGCCGTTACTAGCTTGTATATTGTCGCTGACTTGTCAGATACGCTACTCTTTAAAGTAATTATCTTATAATGTAATTCCTGAGGTGTAAATTGATCAAAACGTTGCGCGAGCGGCATGATCTGGTCACGTGAATTCTGTTACTTTTCTCAGCGCTGCTGACGATGGCTCAATCACAGTTCTTTGTGATTATTGGGAATATTATTTAATCAGTGGCAGAGTGGAACACATTTTCACGTGTAGACTGTCAGATACAGACGAATAGTAGTTTTAACCCGACGTTTTTTTAAAGCACACATAAGGCAAGTACTTTTAAGGATTCTGCTTTTTTTTGCGCTCAAGCGTCCCCTGCCGGAATAAAACGTTGGCAAAAAGTTATTTGGTCAATATCACTGTAGGGTGCCTTTTGGTGTCCTGAACTTAAATTACTGATTTTCCATTATAACTTAACATACAAATGACTATGAAAGGGTGTGTTATATAAGGCTACGTTTTTTTATTCAGTAGCATTATTTGGCTCTTTAGATACATTTTCAAAATTTTCTATAGTTTTGTATAAGAGGATGTATGCTATTTTGCTATGTCCCATGCACTGCTCATCAAATTTGAATGAGAGTAAAATAGTCCAATCTTATTTGTTTTTTAATTTAATTTTTCCTATTAATATTTAGTTTAATAAGATATTACTCAAATTTAGTGTATTGATCAGTTTAGAATAAAAACAATATTTTTATTTAATAAAAAAGAAGAGTTTGTCCATGTCCCTTAAATGGTTGTCCACCCTGTCGTATTGTGGAATCTGCCCCTTTAAGAATAGGCCACCCCCATTAGTGACATCAGGACAACAGATTGTTGTATATCTTTAGTGGCGGGAAATTCAACTGCTAAGGTGAGTAGCTGCTGATTTTACAACTAACAAATTTTCTTCATATGAGGTTGCTTACTTGTTTTGCCAAAGTTTAACATGTCCACCCTGTCGGCATAAAATATACTGGAAGTTAATCAAATACAATAATTTTCAAATATGTATGTTTTAATATACCAAATTATCTTCAACAACCAGACTAAATGTTTACCTAGTCCCAGTTTGTTGTAAGATAATATGCAAATTGAAGCTCAAAATGTCCACCCTGTCGTTGTTCCAAAATGTCCACCCTGTCGGCCACGTAGATCCATCATGCCTTGTTACCACTGTGCAGGCTGGTGGTGGTGGTGTAATGGTGTGGAAAAGTTTTCTTGGCACACTTCGGCCCCTTAGTGCCAATTGGGCATCGTTTAAATGCCACGGCCTACCTGAGCAGTTTCATATTTTGTCATGCTTTTTGTGTTCTCCTTTATGTGTCCACCCTGTCGTGGGCTTGTCCCACCCTGTTGTGGGCTTGTCCACCCTGTCATCTTGGTATTTTTAAATAATATTTAAAATAATAATTTAATCATACCTATATAATCCATTGTGCTCAGTGTGGGGGCAATTACATGCAATTTGTATTTTAATAATGCAATGAAAACATATTTAACATTTATCATTTATATGTCCATGACAGGGTGGACATATCTATGCTTTATGCTATAAAAAATGGTCCATAATTTAAAAAAATAATGTGGGAGCTCAGATAATATATTCATTATAGTATTTGAGTGTCTACTATTATGACATAAAGCGAATGGTAAATTAAAATCAAAATGTGTGAGTGTTGTGAGGGCTGAAAGGCACTCTATGGTGATATTGACCCTAATTAGTCAACAACATTTGCCGCCCAGTGGTCTTTTTATGGATTTGATGATTCGCTTTCATTCGTGTCTACGTATTTTGTCCTAAAACGCGCTCTATAGAAGTGAATCGTATGTGTTAAAGGAATTGGGCGGCACATTTACGTGCTAACCTAAAGACACTTTGGCTAAATTCCTGCAGGGGGCTCTACATGGCTCACAATGCCCACTCCCATACTGGATTTTGTGTTATAAGAGGATTTTTTTGACTAAATTGTATAGTTTTAATCTGTTGATTTCAAAGAGCGACACTTGACGTCTACAAAACGACCAACGCAATCGCGAAATGACAATGCAAACATTTATAAACGTCACTGATTGGTCCATCCAGAACAGCACTGAGTAAAGGTACAAAAAGCGCTTGTCATCAAACTAATAACCGCAGCCCGGAAAATAATTTACATACATATATATAACGACATTTTGAAATTAAATTGAAAACATAACGAGAAAAAATAAAATAAGAAAACCCTTTCTTATCTGACCAATGAGAGACAAGGTTTGGGCCACAAGCTCCGCCCACTTCATCACTCTGGCTCTTCTGAGTGCCACGCGCTCTGCTTATTGTATTTCTACGGTTAAAGGCAGCGACTGTAGACACATTTAAAGCGGAGTGTCTAATAACAAAATCTGCTGATCATTAATAAACACAACACACCAAGTCAGTGAGTACTGCAGGAGAAATTAAAGAAACCATAAGCGGTAATGTCGCTTCATTTGTGTATATCATATTTTACGTATTATCATAGCAGCTCTGGCTGTCAAATGTTCGACACGGAGGCTGAAACACATTAAATATTGTTTTTAATGCACACATGTTGGGCATTTTAGACCCTCGAGAGTCCTTAAATCATATTTATATTGTTTTTAAACATACACATGTTGTTAATGCCATAAAGCCGTTATGTTAGCAAAATAGCAGTGGCTAAAGAGAGAAGAGAGAGAGTGATTAACGTTACACATTGTGCAAATGTTTGTGTGTTTGCTAAAACAACAGCATGAAAACATTGAACCTGCATGATGTTTAAATGTAGTTTAAGCCTGCTGTCAATATTATTTCTAGTTTACGCTGCATTGTTCTGCATTGTATCTGTGTTATCACTATACAAAAAGATAAACATAAACACGGATTCTGCTAAAATATAAACAAATGTCTAACAATCATCTAACAAAAATGAAGGCCAACCATACATATTTTTTGACTACTGTGTTTTGATTTAGACATATACTATGATAGTGTCATGTAAATATCATGTAGCATGAGCATGTAGCACCTTATTTGATAAGTCACTGGTACTTCTGCTGTACTGTAATATATATAATTTAAATAATATGAAATGTGGTCATTTTTGTATG
Organism: Hybognathus amarus; assembly: GCA_030378365.1. NCBI lineage: Eukaryota > Metazoa > Chordata > Actinopteri > Cypriniformes > Leuciscidae > Hybognathus > Hybognathus amarus. The sequence goes on along the minus strand of JAQIUQ010000255.1, from coordinate 1,316 downwards.
CAGTAATAGAGGCAGAATGAGCTCAAAGGGTGGCACTGCCCTGTCCCGACGCAACTATCGCCTGGCATCCGACACAGACAAACCCAAAGTCACAGGTATTTCCCTCTTAAAAACATTTTACAGCAGGTAACCGCCCTGTAAATACATTAAACAAGAAGACGATGTGTTAATTATGTGTGTTTTCTCAGGTATTGTCAATGAGAAGTTACTGAGCGACTATCTGCACCATGTGTTTCCTGCCTCCAGTAAGCAGGGACCGGCATCGGCAGTGTACAGGTTAGTTCGTTGACGAAAGGTTTTGGGGCTCTTGCCTTGAACTAGATAGAATTTTGATTTAATTAATAAAAAATGTGTATATACATACATATTCAGTAATGTAATCCAAGCACCACAATATGAAAGTATTGTAATCTGATTACTTTTGGATTCCTTCAAGGTCACAAATGCAAATAAAGCAAGTCAAGTAATAAGCAATATTTATGTGAATGATTGAAGGCGGCTCACATGATCAGTGACTCGCAACAGAACCAGCTGTCAATAGTAGGTGCGCGGATCAGTTCTACGAATCGATATTCCACCGCCACCCACTCAAACCTATGATTGCTCTGATTCAGATATCCACACTGAGAGTTATTCTGATTTTCAGTGTAACACGTTATGATATGGAAACATATTACACTGAAGTAGGCTGCTTTTAAATGAACATTTAAAGTAAAAGTTCTTTCGGGAAAATTGCATTTCTTTAAAGGGTCACTCCACACATCAGGACAGGTGAATGTGTATTCGAAAATGGGTAATTTATGTAGAAGAAATGTGAAATTATTTTGGAATTTGGAGATTTCTAGACTGAGAAAAGCCAGAAAATGTATTTTTGGCTCATGTGGATGAAAGACAACAACTCCCAGAATGCACTTGTTTCGCCGCCCTAGGAGGCCACGCCTACCGGTAACCGCGCAGTAATTAAACAAGTCTAGGCTACTAGTGAGTCTACGTGATGAGTCTGCCCGAAAATGTGTTTCGAGATCACCCAAAATGTCCTGGATTCGGCTTTTGCGCTTCTCCAGTTCTCGCATTCAATATGTTTACTGTGGTGAGCGGGACGAGTGAGGGCCGCGCGGAACGGCATGAGTCATGTTTACTGTGGCGAGCCGGGACAGAGTGAAAACATAGTATTCAGCTTCTGTACATTGAATGTTTACATGAGTAAATGTGTTGATTACTTCGTTTATCACCCATGTTGGCAGACTGCGCATATTACAAAGTGATTTATTCATTATTTGATGTCATATTTAGAATTGTATCCACAAGTTTCCCAC